>OX459034.1:12587954-12788732 GCA_949775005.1 Orthosia gothica | reverse complement strand
AGAATTCAAAGACTGTACTTCATCAAATAATTGTAATACTTTGTTATCGGCTTTACAGAACATCTCCAATTTTTCTGACTCTCATGATCCACAATCTTTTATAGCTCAATGATGATTGATTGTGATTGGCTGTCCTTTCCTCGTTGACACCGAGGTAAAAGGCCAGCATCAGCCAATGGAAAATAAACACGACATTTTGTCCGGAAGTCAGCATTGAGCTACTTACAATGAAAAATATCAAAAATTATAACAAACTAAAAATGTAAACATATTCAGAAAATCCACATAAAATCAACATGTTTTATGGTATTAATTTAACAGTAATTAATATTAGTTTTAATACAAACTTCCGAAACAACCAAAACATTTCAATAGAATTCAAGACTTATTTTATTTAAACAGCGCAAAATAACTAAACATATGTACAATATTTATTTTAAATTAGAACATGAATTTTCAGGAAGCTAACATTCGTCCATCATGATAAATTTCGCGTCCCCGCGAATGTCATTTTTTTTTAAAGCATATTCGATTTTATTCAAAATAAACACAAGACAACAATTATAACTGAGTGATTAAAATCAAAAATGTATTTTATAAAATACAAATTTCGTTAATAGAAACTACACACAAATCAAGTACTGTTTACATGAATTGTGTATATAGAGTATTTCAAAAACTTCATTTTTCAGAATCATAAAATATAAGACTTATTTCAATGATTGTGCACTTTGCACATCAAAACTTATGTTCGCTCATAGCTACTTAATTGTACATTGCACTAAAAGGTAGTTATCTACCTTCACGCTCATAGCAGTTTAATTTAAAAAAAGAAAAACTACACCAACACTTATAGAATCATAGATGAACTAAAAAAAACATGGTCGCTCATAGCGAATAGTAGTTATTAACACCTTATGCTCATAGCAGTGTGGAATAACCATAAAAATAGGGTCGCTCATAGCGAAATAGTAGTTAACTACACGCTCATAGCAGTGTAGGTTAAGCATAAAAACTTGGTCGCTCATAGCGAATAATAGTTATCTACACCTTACGCTCATAGCAGTAGTGTAGAATAACCATAAAAACAGGGTCGCTCATAGCGAAATAATAGTTAACTACACGCTCATAGCAGTGTAGGTTAACCATAAAAAAAACTTGGTCGCTCATAGCGAATAATAACTCAACAACAACAACAATCAAACACCAACAACAACAACAACAACAACAACCAACAATTAACAACAACAACAATCAATCAAGCATGATCAACAATTTGTGTAATTCATACTATTTAGCTAATTATGAAAATTGGATAAACTCAAACACTATTTATTCTCCATCTAGTATGATATCTGATCACATTTATTTTACATAAATGGTTATGTAATATTTTTACTCAAAAAAAAGTAAACTGCATGATAAAATATGTACTTAATTAATTTCTAGACACACAAATAAATATTATTGGCAAAATAAATGATCTAAATCATTATTTAAATCATCATCGGTTTCGCTAGTAGACTATTCGCTAACTTTGTTATTGAAACAAAGGCAAGGATGTATTTTATCAACAGAAAATACACCTATATACTTTGACGTCCCTTTTCTAGTAAATATCTACAACCCACCATAATACCTATCGTGGTTCAAAACTTTAGTTACTCTGTACGGCCCTGAAATATAATCTGACCAAAAACAAATGCATAAATCTATAACGAAACTGTATGTGTGTCCCTTTTATTTTACTACACTACGATACGTAATACTTTCTGGTCTTTGAATTTTAAGATGATATTTCATTTTAATCGTATTTTATAAAAATTTGCATCATTCGTTCACCGACGCCATTAGTCATCACAATTTATTTGTTTTCGGCAAAATAAGTTTTTTTTATTCAATAGGAAAGAAATCTGAAGCAATCGCGTTTTCGTGCCCCTAATTTCACATCTGATGATATTTTAATTCTATGTGACAAAGTCACAAAATATAGAAATGTCATAGAACATTTTCTACAACATTTCCCTTACACTGATTAACGAATATCTCGTTAACGCGTGGACCGATTTATCTATACCAATATTAATTTTTTTTTTGTTTGTTTGTATGTTTGTACCGAATGGGCTCCGAAACTACTGGACCGATTTTAAAAATTCTTTCACCCATGGACAGCTACATTATTCCCGAGTGATAATTTTGAAGGGAGCGAAGCCGCGGGGGTCAGCTAGTTTATTATAAACTTTATTGTACACCGCATAAAAATTTACATTATTTAAACGGTCAAAACAGTTCTACATTAATACTTACCTCTCATTTGAAACCAAACACATTAAAATATAAACAAAAAAAAATCATGTTTTCAAGTTACTTGTTCTATTCTGACAATTCTTACACTAACCCAGAACTTAGCGACTTAAGTCTCCTACAACGGCGGGTTAAATATTTAAGTAAATTTATAAGTTTAACTCTAGATTTACTTCTAAGTCTTGGTGGAGCAAGACGATTTATCTGATTAACCCTGAACTAGTTCTTAACAACGGGTTTTTAGGATAAACCAGGAACGCGCAAGTGGCTCTTAACCGCCTTAAATAAAAATACTCTACAATCACCTAAATGTAAGAATTCTTTCTTTTTGATTTTACAAATGTACAGACATGGTTCATATGTATGATGTGAAAGAGTGCAATTTTCTTAGGAATAGGTTGCAGAGGCCTTACTTCTTTCACGCTGATAATTTATTGAGAGCACATTCTACATCCAAACACGAATTTATATAATTCTGGTAAACTTTCGCATGCGAGGCAGCCAATAATGTTGTTTAATTTTAACTAATGTTTTATCAAACGTGGCCTATTTCGTCGCAACTTTTCTGGAGAACCTGCCACCTACAGCCCTTTAACACCACGTATCTTAGTCCGTCCTCATTTACTTTATAAACCTTCTCGCGCTTAATGACTTTACTCTTATGTATCTCTCATAAGTCATCAAATTTTGTATAATATTTAAACACCCATAAGTGAGGTTGCTCAGTAGCAGTCTATCCAACAGATATCATAACGTAGAAAAAAATTTCAGTGACATTGATCTCAACGCCAATCTTAACGTTATCAATCACTAACGAAATCTTAGTTTTACCTAAAACGCTCACGATTGTACTACCAAAGCTTTTGAGAGTAGGCAAATTATTTACTATCCATTTTGCGTGGAACAACTCATTTCATAGCAGATTCTTTTACCAAGGTACACTGACTACCAAAATCTACGCACCCTATCTAAAGTTCATTATTAACATGTATACTCTTGATAAATTTGTCGTCTTGTCTCTAGCCCGCGCTGTTAACCAGTCATAAAGTCTTAACTTCGGCACACTTACCCAAACACTCTTACTGCATTTAGGATCTTCATGACCAATGCGTTTACACTTAACGATAGGCTTTTTACATGCTAATACTACATGACTCGTTTCGCGACAGTTACAACACCTCAAGAGTATATCCAAATAGATTTTACAAGTTTACGCATTTCACTTACTGAACGTTCTAACGTACGAAAACTTATCTAATCTGTCACATTTGACATCCCTCAGATAACCAAACAATTTTTCAGCTTCCTCAAAAATGCCACTGCCCCGTGAACTAATCTATCCTCTACTCCATAAACAATGCAATCAATAGCGTTCCCACCTACTATACCACCCCGATACAAAGCTATTATCTTATCCTAATAATACTCTTCTATACCATCGCCAAACTTAGCTATTTAACAAACATTAAATGTACGTAAGTAAATGGTCATAGATTTCGTAAGACGGAAAAGCAGATTCATGTTTCAACCCATTCGTCTCAAGCTAGCTGCTCTTTTTACCACTTTTTCACAGTACCGACTAGCTTAGTTAGACTAGGTAGAGCGTAGTGGGCAATCTGTTTACTGTCCCACCCATAGATCTCTGAGCATTCTTTAACTTTATTCAACCAAGTAACCATTGTGTAGTTTTCAATTGAGGATCAAACTTTAGATCTACATTATTATGCGCAAATCATTCTGAAGTATGTGAATTTACAGCTTATATCAATTGTAAGGACTCTTTGATTCATTTGAGTAAATAATAATTATTACTATAAGAAGAGGGCAGATGAATGCAGTGGGCTCACAGACAGAAATCTTTCATTAGTACAAGATTGACAGATTGCCTGACTTATACTTTATAATTTTTATTTATTTATTGTTTCACTGTATTGACCTAAAACATGACGAATTTGTAATCCCATTTTATTAAAATTCACATTGTTTATTGTATCGCCTATTTCAAATTATTAACTGAATTTCATCTTGACTTGATAAACTTGTACCTACTTTCTGTGCAAATAAAGAACTATTCTATTCTAAGAACGGACTGGACTATGCGATCTAAAAATAAAACTCGCAAATCTCTAATCTAATGTTTTCTACGCGAGGTATCTGTAACCTGTGAATCCGTTGCCCTCTAATGACCCCTCATGACCGTCCTCCCTCCTCCTTCTTGCCTGCAACACCACCCTGACCCTGAGGTGATCTTCTGGATCTGCACCGCTCGGAGTCACGATCACTGCTGCGGGGGTGCTGACGAGCGCCGACTTCGCCTCGAACCTCGAACACTGCTGCGGAGGGGCTGCTGACGAACGCCGACTTCGCTTCGAGCCTCGACCACCGCTGCGAGAGGGCTGCTGATGAGCGCCGACTTTGCCTCGAGCCTCGACCACGAGTCCGGGATCGGCTGCGTCTCGAGGATTGTCCCAGCACCACACTGGAATGCTTCCCTGCCGACCTCCGTCTTCTCTCGGACTGATCGTTAGGCATCTTCATGCGTCCAATGATCTGGAATAATTTGAACAACGAGTATCTGGTTTCTTTTGTGTGCCTACTTCTTTGTTTCAAAATTGACTATTCGCGGCATAAAGTTCAAGCTATCTCAATTTCTCAATTCAATTTACAAGTATACAATAATTCAAAATGAATAACTGTTGTTTGGTACACGTACATAAACTCACATCTTTCACCTTGGCGTTAGGCAAAATCAACAGAACGCAGCCTGCTACAGTCCTTACATACTCCTTTTGCTTCATTGATCATATCTGCATCTAGTCTAGTTATTTCGTATTTTCCTAATACCATGACTATTCAAAATATAAGAAACCTAAACAACGTATCTATTTAACGGCATTATTTTTATTGAAGTCGAACTGTCTCAGTATGTGTCGTGTGTCCATATTGACGGGACGCCACCCATGCACACATTATGTACATGCGTGTACAAATGCAAACCCGTACATGCCATATAAATACAGATAGATATTCTATACAGAAAAAGAAAATAGACACAAATAAAATTCACATTAAATAATCAAATTGACTTTTAATATACCTTATTGTGGGCGTATGATCACACCAAGGTGGTAGCGATACAATTCAATTCAATTTTCAATTCAATTTTTTCAATTCAATTTATTCATGAACAATTTACATTGTGTTTGAACTCTTAATCTAAATAAATAAATAAAATCACATTCATTAAAATTATAAAACTAATTAACACATTCATAATACAATAATTTTCCAAATTCAATTTAAACATTCAATACAGTCAAAAATTTAAGCAATTACATAATTATTATTACCCAGTCTCACATTATCCAATATCAAATTTAAAACGTGGATATGTCATCGTCTAGCATTACACCAGAATTCCTTGGTGCTATTCCGCTTCTGATTTGTTAAAAAAACTTCCAGATATAAGAATTCAAAGACTGTACTTCATCAAATAATTGTAATACTTTGTTATCGGCTTTACAGAACATCTCCAATTTTTCTGACTCTCATGATCCACAATCTTTTATAGCTCAATGATGATTGATTGTGATTGGCTGTCCTTTCCTCGTTGACACCGAGGTAAAAGGCCAGCATCAGCCAATGGAAAATAAACACGACATTTTGTCCGGAAGTCAGCATTGAGCTACTTACAATGAAAAATATCAAAAATTATAACAAACTAAAAATGTAAACATATTCAGAAAATCCACATAAAATCAACATGTTTTATGGTATTAATTTAACAGTAATTAATATTAGTTTTAATACAAACTTCCGAAACAACCAAAACATTTCAATAGAATTCAAGACTTATTTTATTTAAACAGCGCAAAATAACTAAACATATGTGCAATATTTATTTTAAATTAGAACATGAATTTTCAGGAAGCTAGCATGAGGTTAGCGCACATGTCACATGTGGGTGGTTCTACTTTATTACCACTAACATAAACAAGGACAATGTCCCAAAGAGACAACAATAAGCCAAAAATTCCTCAAAATAATCAGACAAAACTGTAAACAAATAAGTTCAGTCGCTGAACTCAGCACAGACGAATAAAAATAATGTTCATAATAATAATCAGTATCTTTTGTCACGGAATAATGACCCGTAAAGGATATAATAAGTATATTCTTCTCACCTAGGTTACATTGTAAGGAGCACTATTCATGCTGGCTAAGTACAAACTAGATATAAACAAACAAAGGAACTGGCTTTTTTAATAGTATTAGCGGGAGGTATCTGGGCAAATCGGGGTTAGAATTCAGGTTCGTCAGACTCGACACTAATTTACCCTATCTGTTATAGCGAATAGCTACAAGACGTAATAATATTGCCATCACGCCTTTTTTTGATTTCCCACACTGGTCGCGCGGCCGGTTGCATTATTCGAATTTTCAAATTTCGTTTGACAAGAAAACATAAGTCAATATTTCTGATGAAAATAACTTCATTACTAGCAAAATTGAGGTAGAAAGAAACAATTAATTTTGCTTTGGTGAATTTATAAACTCAAATTTTGAAGTCTTCGTGTGTGCTATCGTGCCGTCCCGCGAATGTAGTGCAGAGCATGTAAGCGGACTTATAAAGAATAAAGTTATATCAGTTATTAGAAACCGGACTCCGGTTCTCCACCGTACAGGCTGAGCGCGTGAGCCCATGTGAGCCAGCAGACCATGTCGTTCCGTACTCTATGAGCATATGAGCAAAGCGCGTGACCCTTTGTGAGCCTTCAGACTTAATGATTCCGTACATTTTTACAACGGTATGAGTTTTGCTATGAGAATCACGGTGCTGTATCTGCCCGTAACCCCGTAATCCAGCATTAGAGCGGTACTATTGAAAGCCAATTTATTCGTCAGGCGTGGAGCCTCGGCGAGTGGTTGACGTATTCTTTTTATATTACATTTATTTTTGTGTTTTGACTTGACTTAACCTAGCAATTACGTATTAGTGTGATCTTTTAAATATGCCACGGATTAAAACTTAGTTATATGTCGTTAATAATTTGTTTCCACATGGATGAATAAGCCAGAATCAAACCGTTTGCAACTGCGTTGAGGATAGGTACGTGGGTTCAGCGTAATACCTTTAATCTAGTCAAAATTTCATTCATAATTTTTTTTCTTACTAAATATATAAAATAACTAATTCGATATCAATACTTTCAGTTTTGCTGTATTTTTAATAATCAAGTGTTTAACCTTTTTGTATTCTTTTATATATTTTCGTTATATTATATTTTAAAACAAAATTATACGTCTTAATGCGGCGTTAAGTGTTTTTTTCTTTTTTTTATATATCAACACTGTATACGGTCAATGAATAAATAATTAAGAACCTGAAGGCAAATTTTTACTTTTACTTTATCTTTTTGCGAAGATTTTATTTTTTTACATTCCGCACGAAAATGGAAGTTTCCAATAGTGACATAACTAACGCCCGCTCTGTGGGAATAGAACATTTGTATAAAAAAAATCGTAACCTTTTCGATTCTTATCGTATCGGGTTTCCTCTATCTGGCAGAATCTTTATGCTCCGAAATTGATTTGGCATAACATACTTGGAATAATCTTCTTGAAACGAATATTCTTAAGGCATAACAATTATTTAATATAATTATTGTTTGGCCGAATGTTTGTATTGTCCGAATTTACAATGGCTTACTTGAATTTTATTTGACATAATTTCACTTGGCATATTCTGAAGATGGCAGAAATTTATTTGGAATAATTTTATTAGGCATTTCTATAAAATAGCATTTGTAACCTTAAATTAAAATATTGTCTTAAAATGACAATAATTATGTTGTCTTGTGCTTGCTGCATGCATGGTGTATGCTTTTTTGAATGCTGCATGTAGGGTGCATGCTTGTTTGCATATTTGCAAGCTTCATACAGCGAATTAAAATACAAAAAAAATCAATCAATCTTTTATGCCAAAACACGATTCTTACTGTGAACTTTTTGCGATTTGATGGTTCTGCTTTTTAATGACTATTGGTATGAAATTTATGCCTAAAGATGATTCTGACTTACAAAATTATGAGTTTATAATGTGTGCTAAATAAATGTACCTATGCCAAACGATTATCTGTGAAATTAAGTTAATGCTATCTGTTGTAATGCTTAATAATATTATGACACAAAAAGTTCTACTATAAAAGGTAGACCCCGTAATATTATTTATTACATGATTATCTATAAGAAAGTTTAGCAATAAACAACCCGAAACTTTAACTTTCTCATCACGCTTTTAAAGATAAGAACAAAATCCCTTGAAACCTAAGCTATTCAAAATTTGAACTCCAGACAAAGTTATACTAAGCACTGGATTACTCCCTCTAGGAACAATATAAAGACATCCTCTGCTAAACTACAGTTACTCTGGGGCGCAGTTTTCTCTTAAGCTAGCAACTTCGATATTGTAAATTGTTCTAGAGGGGTGAGGCAGGATTTGTATGAATTTATGAATGAATTTGGTATTTGAGAAAATTGTCCCCAACTGTAGTCTTGTGTAGACGGCGTCAATAGAAAATGCTGCTTTTGTAAGGATTAAGGTATTTTGTCTTTTGCTTGTCTGCTGCAAACATTTTTATTAAAATTTTGGGGGATACACTCCAATACTATGAAGCTTTATTATAAAGAGACACTTCAGGAGTAGAGTATTTTTTTTGTAAAAGATAATCTCTAGAAATACTATAGTCCATTCGCGTTAAGTGAACAGTGAGTCATCGTTGTCAGCCGGCCCCTCGACCAATCAGGTTGCAAGCTTTCTAATTGTTGCGACCCTATTGGTCGAGAGGCCGGCTGTCAACGATGAATCACTGATTTACTATTTTAAATGAAACCTGATTTTAATATTTAAAGTAATTGTGTTGACTATTATAATACCGACTGTGTTCGTAGATGGTACGACTAACCAATTAGACCACATTGGTTGGATTTGGAATGTAGTCAGGATGGTGGGGTAAACGTCACTTTGGTTGTGATGCCCGTTCTGCGAGCTCAGTCGTGATTTGGACGTCAACTTGTGTACAAGTAAGAATAAATAGTGCTGGATGTATCATGTTCTTGGTTGGTGTTTTTAAGAAACATAATAATGTGACATTGACTTGAACTGTTTATTATTTTTTGCTCCTTATTTCATTCTTGGAAGCTCTAAACCCAAATAACATTTTAAATTCATACTTAAATCAAATCATCCCTAGATTATGTGTAAGAATCTACATAGGAATAGAATAACGTAGTTACAAGTTCGATACAAAAGCGTTTTAAAACTAGGTCAAAAAATATGAAAACCAATTAATACCATTTAATATAATTCATAAAACCAATTAAAACCAATTAATAAATTTGAAGGCGGCTGGTGTGAACCAGCCGCCTTCAAAGTAATCCCGAAACATGAAATGAGGCGACGAGCACAAAAGAAAATTGTTGCTGTCTTGATAATAGGATACTTTCGTAAAACTTTCTTAAAAAGTTGATTGGAAATGACGTCGGCTGGACGGAGTTAGTAGGTACATATAAGATATTTTTGAAACAAGCTCGTAATATATAAAATGTTGGTCTAAGACCAAGGTAGTAAAGTATTGCGGGGATGCAAGTATTAGTCTGTCTGTGTTTGGAGCATGTTGCAGGGTGCTAAACTGGTTAGGTGTAATAGCTCCGGAGAACCTCCTCACAATGCAAGCCGTATCGAAGAGTACTGTCTTCTGTATCAGCTATATGTATAATCTTCGAGGTTTTTGACTATGATAAATCAATGAATAAAGGATAACTAATTATAAGCTTAAAATTACGTAGTTATAATAATTTATTATATCCTCACTCATCATTCATCATTTGTAACCTCAATTTTGTTAAAAACCGTCGTTTGACAAGATATAATTTTGTATCTAGCCTTTGCTATTTCTTGGGGGACGCCTTCACCCAGCAGTGGGACGGCAAAATATATTTATTAAACCACAATTGCACAGAATTAATAATAGACTATTGTTGCTCATGATCTCCAATTATACCAAATTACTTCATTCATTAAAAAAAGAAAACAAGGTAAGTAAATAAATACCTAACAGACAAGGGTCACATCGATGACAATTTAACCATATTGACATGTAGGTCACCTGAGAATTTCCGATTTTAAAGAAGCTTAAAAATGGAAAACCAATACGTAAGCTTTCCTCACTTTTGTCACCAATAAAAGTTGACGTATCGACAAAGATAAGTCCAGCTAAAAACGAAAATTAATGCTATGCTGATTCGCGAATTTATTCAGTGCTGTTAAGGATGATATTACGATGATAAATTACGCTTGTTTTGGTGTAATGGTAGTAAAACAAAAAGTCACAGAACAGTGATGTTGCAGAAGTCTATGTTAATTTTTCAGTAAAGGACTTTTTCTAAAACAACGTGTTATCCATCAAACCGCTCTGAGCCCGCGTTGTGGATGACCTATCTGTCTCAGAGAGAGCAGGCTAGTGTCCCAGCAGTGAGAACATTATAGTTTGGTTATGATCTGGCTGGGCACAAAAAAACAGCTTTTTTGTAGACCTTCGTCCTTCAAAGTCACTCATAATAATTTATCTTTAAGCCACTGTCTAACTTAGACTCAATGTATCATATTTGCCCCCGGGACTATTCATACCTACTTAGATAATTCTAGAATTTACATCTGGCTTAATATTTATTCATAAGTCAAATTCCAGGTTTACTCTGCCCAAATTAAAATCGTAACTTCATGGCCCAGAGACCTTAATACTTAATACCAAATGCGATGTAGGTACCGTAAGTAATTCTCAAAATAATCTAATCAGA
The DNA here is from genome assembly GCA_949775005.1 of Orthosia gothica. Taxonomy (NCBI): domain Eukaryota; kingdom Metazoa; phylum Arthropoda; class Insecta; order Lepidoptera; family Noctuidae; genus Orthosia; species Orthosia gothica. The sequence goes on along the minus strand of OX459034.1, from coordinate 12,777,569 downwards.
TTATTCCTAACTGACGGATTTTGTTAAGCCTTCTCGGGTTATTAGGTAGGACATCATTCCGCGAGAATAACTAGGTACTTACATCAGTTTAAATATACGATAGACCTGAATTACGTAGAAGTTTTATTCTCGAATTCTAGTTAGATAATAAAATTGTCTAGACATTATATGATGATCTGTAAATAAATAAAACAAGTACATTTTGTGACAAATTACCTATATTTCAGTGTACGGGGAGACTGTTGAATAGTGTTTCGTTCAAAAATATTGTTTTTGGATGAAAAATAATGATGACATGTATCCTACTATGGAACATTATTTTTATGAGGAGTTCAGAAACTGAAACATTTTTATTTTAAATCGATAGTACATCTTAATCTTACCAATACTATAAATGTGAAAATTTGGAAGGATATGTGTGTGGATGTATGTTTGTTACTCAATCATGCCTTAACGGCTGAACAGATCTGCATCAAATTTGATAATAGTCTGGAATAAATAAATAATAAATAATTTTATTTGGCATAAAAACAAATTACACAAAAACAAATGGTCATGAAACTCTGGTGCCCGTGGTAGGTAATGAGAACCTGTATTACAGGTCACTAGAATTCCGTCCCCCAGCAATTTAAACACATTTTCAATTTGTGATGCCAATATAATCAAGACAGGCAAGCATAAAAAATAAATATATACTTATATAAATTTTATTGTTACTAGAGTCTGGCAAACGAAAGTAGAGACTAAAAAGCGCGGAAAATTTCAAAAATATCAGCATAGCAACCCCAAAATTAATATGAAATACCTGGAATAACCAAATTTGATACTTTAGAATTATTAATTTTAATTCGTCTGAATAAAAGTACTATAGTTACTTTAGGTAGGCAATACTTTAGATATTATGTATCTATCAATCCGAATAAAAAAAAACAACAGTATTCTATAATAATTTTGATTTATTCACTACCATAATCAAAATCTGAATCTAAGTTGAATGGGAGCTCCCTATCAACTTTTCTGTCCTGATATCGTCATAATTACGATAAGGAGGGATGAAAAGAATTTTACTAAAAGAGTTATGAATATAAATGTGGATGTTCTTCCACCATGGTTTTTAGTTTCAATAATTGATTTTCTACCAAATTAAAGTTTAATTATAATTTAGCTATTGCCTTTACCCCGCTGTAACCAACACTCCTCTCTAGAACCACAGAATAGTTTAGCAAAACTAACTTGTAATTTTGACTACAGTCTACGTTAATCCGGTAAATAATTCCTTAGCTCCCCGTAATGAGTACAGCGGTAACATCTCGGTGCTTCCTTATGAATGAATCACCGAGGCGTAAATTAGATAAGACTTTAGCCGTTTAAGTAGTCCAGACAGACAGACGGCAAAAACCGACGTCTTACACTCAGGTTTATCCGTTTTATATCATTTTTAATACACCTCCGACAAAACTGCCCCTAAACTTATTAAATTTTTGTGCTAAGGAAAATAGTGATGGGACTCACAATTGGCGTTGAATGGATTTACGCGATCTCGACTAAGAATGCTATGAAGTCGTGACTTTGATCGAGAATTGTCGATTCCGAACTTATGTAATTGTAGAGTGTCTATATTAAATGTACTTCGCACAAAATGGATCTTGGCAATACGGAAACGGATCTTTAAATCTGTTTCTGTGTCTGGGGACACATTGTTAGAGTTTTTAATTAAAGTTTGCTTAGAACAGTGGTTGTTTTCGACTTGTTTTGAGTAGACATAGAGCTGCGTAAGAATAGGTTTTGGCGTAAAAATCCCTTTGTAAGTAAGGGGCCCAGTGTATATAGTTACGAAATCTATATATTGACATAATATCTGCAAACCGCTTACCTACTGGCCCGTGCGAAAACTATGTATTACAAAATCTAGATATTCACGATTGTAGAGATAGATTGACCGACGAAGACGAAGACGAAGACGTATACTTTGGTTGGAGTTGTATTGGTATGGCAATATTACTTGCAAGTTGCCTAATTATAATAAAAAGATATGATTTTGAATTCATTCATCATATTATCAAGAATTATTTTAATACATTATTGAACTCAGATATTGAAACTCTAAATCTGATCCAGGTACGATTCTCAGAAAAAGCGGTACGACCCAATCCTGAAGGTGCCTACCATTGGATGATTGGTCAGACTCCACTCAACTTTGAGCTGCACAAGGTCGAGGATTACCTACATCGTGAAGCAGTATTACGGGATGCTGATTTCTTATTATTATTTGGTATGCGTCAAATTTCTTGAGGTCGGTATTGAGACAGGCTTTGATTAAAAATTCTATTATCAAATACCATTAGACAGATGTATCGAACAATTAAAATTTATTGTATGTCTTTATTACTAAATCCCACGCAAAATGAATTTCCTAGACGACTGCGGTTAGATCTCAAATATTTATAATTTTAAATTAAATTGCCAATATTAAAATATTTGGAAGCCGGCCGACTCATTGCGTTAAAATATTAATTTGAAGTTGGAAATTGATTAAGATTGTGTATTGATTTCAACTGATACCAATTTGTAATTTAAATATTGAACAATAATATTGAATGCGGTTTTATTCCTGTGCTAATTAAAATAAATGATTTGACTTTGAGTATATAAACTCACATCTGAGTCAGCAGAATGTCACGATCATAGCACACTTCTTTTGCTACCTTTACGTTTACACTTCAGGTCATACAAGCATTTTGAGTACCAATCACACGGCCACTCCCGCTACAAAGAATTATTATCAGTAAGGTCTGTGTTTGTACTTTTCTAATAATATTGGGATGAAGACAATGACAAATTATTTTTTTTGAATTCGTAGATAATCGATTCTAAATTTTCTCCATCACTAAAGACAAATGGAACAGCTCAAATATAGTATTGCGCTCTGCTGTCACCTGGGAGAGTCCACAAAATGTCATTTATTTAAATAATGTTATGTTTTATTATGAAAAGGAATGTTAAGTGTGGCTGCCATTCTGTTAAATATGATACTTAACTGGGGAATACATTTAGTGTTTGAGCTAGGTTAGTATTCAACATTTCATCAGACTGGATAATGGACGGAAAAATGAAGAATGGGCTAATATTATTGTATTAATCAACGTTGCGAGAATATTCAGTGGTGATGGTGTTATTTATGAAATTTCAGGCTAGTGTACTTGACAGGATTTCCCATCGGCAAATATTTAACTCCTTCAGGGACGAATGTTCAAAAATACTACTCACTTTCGTCATATAAAATTATATTTGTAGCTTTTCAGAGGATGTCAGTATTCATGATTATTCAAAATCTTTATGAAAATTATCAGCTGTTTCATATAATCAATTTTCATCGGGAAAATATTGCATTTTGTATGAAAGAACTGATTTATTTTTTTATGTTCAGGATTGGTTTTAGAGAAACAGTTAGGTATTTATAAACGCGAGTGCTTACACCCCTTGAAAGGTTGTCGTGTGTTTTATAGGTGGACCTGTACGGAAATCTTGTGGCGCATTTTATGATTATAGACGGCGGTTTAGGTTACTGCTGCTGAGACTTGTGTTTTTTACATGTTATGTTTTTGATGGGATCTCATTTCTTTTTGTACGCGGTCCTCCTTTATTTCTTTTCTGGTACTATTTCCGGTGCATCAACTACGGTCCATGTTACATTAGGTAGCTACCTACATTAGGTACTTAGTCCATCTGTAAATGTATGTAGCGCAGGTGACACAGCACATCAACAGTTTGTTTATGAAATTCAAATACTTACCTAACCTTACTAAATTTAGTCTGCTTTATGATCGTTAAGATCATAATCTCATCACTTGTCTTCTACATACTGCACCGATTCACAAGTATGGTAAAGTTATTAGATATCGTCTATAACTAAAAACCTAGCCTAAGGCATTAAGTCCGCCTCTGTACATTTGTGTGCATGAAGTATTAAATAAATAAATAAATAATAAATATAACTGAACCTACCTGTATTCACTATTTAACTACATACCAACTAAGCAGTGTAGGTGACGAAAAATTGTATGAACTGTAAAAGTAACTTTGTAATCCTATATATGAGATGACTATTAATAAAGGATTACAAAGTTACTTATGCAGTTTATTTAACTAGGAACCATAATGGAAATCGTGGGATGTTTTAGTTTTTCCTTGCTTCATAGGCTTTAGCCACTTTGTGTTAAAAAATTTAAGCTTGTTAGTTTACTAGAAGTATCGGTGAGTGAGTCAGGTTTCTAGTTTTATCCACAACAAAGTTAGAGAAAGTCGAAAATGTCCATAATGGCTTCGAGAAAAGTGACTCGACTTGTTTGGAGCACTGCTGTGTCCTCAGATTTAAGATTTGGTTTAGTAGACGACTTAAGTTGAAATCGTTTACATAAAACCACTAAAACCTGGCTGTGAATTTATTCTTGTGAATTATAACCAAAAAATCACGTAAAATTTTTCTAGTTTATTATTTTAAGCTTGTTAGTTTACTAGTAGTATATATTTGCGATCATCGGTGAGTGAGTCAGGTTTCTAGTTTTATCCACAACAAAGTTAGAGAAAGTCGAAAATGTCCATAATGGCTTCGAGAAAAGTGACTCGACTTGTTTGGAGCACTGCTGTGTCCTCAGATTTAAGATTTGGTTTAGTAGACGACTTAAGTTGAAATCGTTTACATAAAACCACTAAAACCTGGCTGTGAATTTATTCTTGTGAATTATAACCAAAAAATCACGTAAAATTTTTCACATAATGGAAACTGCGAACGAAATGCTTCAAGCGTTTTATATATTTCAAACAGCCAAGGTAATATTTCAAACAATTAGAGCCAGCACAAACGAAAATTCGGTTTACACTCAATTTATTTCAAGAGTCGTTTTATGACAAAACGGGAAACGTTCGAATAAGGAATTGTTTCGGAGTTATTTCATTGTTATAACGTCAATGTTATAACTGACAGGTGACTTTAACATTCCAAATTGAAATGGAAAGTTGTATGTTATCACGACATCTATAACAATAATTTTCATTGACTGTTTCTGTATGTAAAAGGTGATTTCTTGTAGCACTGAGCCGATTATATTAGTAGATTAGTAGCCAAGCTGTAAGGCATCAATTGCAGCCCGAGATATTTAGGCGCATGAGCGCAGCGAGGGCGCCTATAGTTCGAGGGTGCAATTGATGATTACACCCGAGCTAACTATTCTGCTTTACATCTCGATTGTGAGGTAAGTAGAAAAAAACCGGCATTACAAGAATAAAACATTTAAAAAAATATTTATTTTTCAAGAACGAAATTGAGCTTCGCCGTTCGATATTTAAAATTGATGACAATTTTTTTTTTTTTTGTTCGCCCTTCTCGGGCAGGCTAAGGTCTTGGACCATACCGCCTAATCTTCAGTGCAATTTTAACATTCTTTAGTATGCATTATAATACGGGTGTAACAGATTCTAATAGTTTTTGGAGTATTTGGCAGCAAATTGTATCGAGTCAGCCTTCCCAGTAAGCTTTGCGGAGGTAGTCAATACTACAATAAAATTATCCGCTCCACTATCCTGAAATCGCTTCTGTCAATGATTTCACATATTGTCCAGTTGCGTAGACAGTTGAGACACAAAACTGCACCAATTTTATATCACAATATCCAATAGGAATCAATTTGCAAATAATATTAACAACCGCTGAACTTCACTCGAAAAAATCCCGCCAAAAACTCCTTGATGACTATTATACTGACACGAAGACAAGGCTGAATGGCAATGAGGTCGTCTTTGGTCATTGGGCTGAATGCATGATGTCTATTGCCAGTATGATGGTTAGATGTACGCGAACTTTTTGAAAGAAAGAAGTGTTTATTTTTTTAATTACTTACCGCCCTAGGGCTTTTCTTGCTACATTATTACCCTAGAGCGCTAATTAGTCACCTACAAGCCCCATTTGGAGGCAATAAGAACCTACTTACCGAACATGAGAGATGTAAAATTCTTTTATTGATAGAAAACTACACCATTGCTGATTTTTGTGGTGTCTCCACACTGCTGTTGTTCACAAACGTTTTCTAACACTTATAAGATTGCTAACAAATGTTAGGCATTGGTACATTCTGTTAGGCATTGTTAGATGTTTTGAGTGTTCCTACAATGATGGAAAATGTTTACTGGCTCGCAGTTAGGATTAACCTTTCGAGGCGTCTGTTTTATTTGTAACAATTTGTGAACTAACCTAACATGAAAACATTATCTTGATGTTGCTCCCTGTGATCAAATGTTTGTTTAGAATAGTTATTTGTTATACAAGAGGGCAAAGTTGCTTTTTAACCGCGTGTTCAATTTTGATGACCGAGCAAGCGAAGGATTCCCAAATTGAATCACGAGCGCAGCGAGTGATTCAAAATTAGAATCCTGAGCGTTAGCGAGGGAATCAAAAGAGCACGAGGTGAAAAATCTTTGCACTCGAGTGCAACACGTAACTTTTCATTCCACTTCAGCGAGGAAATGACTAAATGCAAAAAAAAAAGTTTACAATCACAAGATAGGTACACTTTTATTTCAGTTTAGGTATTAATTACTATCTACATTATGACAGGTAAGTATTACAGAATAATCTTTAAATTATAACAAAATAATACTAAGGTATAATTAAGACAATTTTAAAGTAACGTTGCTACAGTTATTGTTGAGGGAGAAAGCTCATTTGCGCATTATTAACAGTTTCAGTCAATTCTGTTGGCGTCAAACAAACTTCCTCGTCGCTAGAATCACTCATTTTAGTTTTTTCACTTGTTTTCAAGTTTCTTGTTTTTAATATAAGGTTTAACAATGACGTGAAAAAATGCCGCGTAAACAACCGCGTACAAAGCAAATTGAAAAAAGAACACCAAGAAGGTTCCGAGTCTGAGTTTTTAACAAATTAAAAAAAAGTTGTTTGATATATTCGGCACCATAGAGGTAGCAGTAAATAGGTTTAATGTTTTTTTTAATTCACAAACTTAGTGCACACGATGTTCTAAATTCAATTTACTTTATCCTCTAGTGAATAAAAACGGCTTTTCCACTCAGATATTGAAGATTCAAAATACTCTTTCCGAGATGGTGGGATGAAAAATATTTTACAATGCATGTCCTCGAAAAGAGCGGTTTTCCAAGCAGCCAAACTGTGCGGAAAGTGACACTTTTTTTCACTAGTGCTTTTTACTTTCCTGCTTTTTTTTAATTTTTAACTCCAACGTCAGCCCGACGCATAGAGTTTTTATTATTTGAGAAAAGTTTTAAAAATTTGTTATGTACTGATTATCATTCATATAAAAGGTAAAATAAAACTAATACTTTATTTAAGGCGTTTTTAATTACTCTAGATTTAGATTTTGATCAATAAAATATTTTTAAAAATTCATTAAATATGTTTGGCAGAACGTATATTTTGCTCGTGCCTTATTGCGTTACGATGTGACAGCTATTCGCACATGCGCAGTAGATATGCCTGAGGAACTATTAGTTAATCTGTGGATATGCTGAACGCGCTTGAATAAGCCCGCCATTTTATTAATTTCATTTTATTAATTTATTTATTTCCTCGCACAATGCATAGTAAAATATTGTATGATACACGTACGTAAGATGATTTCCGACTCGTGTCGATTTATCCACTCACTCGCTTCGCTCGCTCGTGAATAAAAATGCCACTCATCGGAAATCACCTACCTTCCGCACTTGTAGCATAAAAAAACTATTTTAATACAGTTGCTCAAAAAGTGGCATATTTCAGGGACGTATAGCGTTCGGGATGTGGGCTATTACACACTCGAGCTTTTTCTTTACCTTTTCCGAACTCGTGCGTTCTCTTTCCCAACTGTCAAAATAATGTCTATTAAAAAGAAAAACCAACCACGAAGTTTTTACTAAAAAAGTATTAGTAGTTTATGATTCATGCAAATATTTCTAAAAAGAAGCTACTATTTTGTTTCTATATCAGATTTAATGATTTGATTCAATAAGTTAGGTTAGGTTTCATGTCATTTCATCTGATTAAAGGAGATGTTCGATTTTGGGCCATCACTATTTACACTACATAGATAAATAGGAAAAAAATAGAGGAATTCCATAAAAATACTAACAAATTAATTTGAAGAAGGGTACAGGAGTAACAAAAATGATCATTTATAGTTTTTTAATAAGATAACCCTATTTTTAGGGCAGCCATGACAGTTGTGTTTGACATGACGTCTGACGACTTTGACAGTTTTAAGAAGTGACTTCTTTGAGTCTTTCTTTGCTTTGACTTTGAATTGGATATGTTTCGGAGTTTTTAGGGATTGTTTTACTACTACGGACATTACTTGATTGCTTCTCTATTGCAATTGAATTAGTGTTCTTTTTTATTGACGCAGATATTACGATGACACGTCAAACAAATGACATTGTCAAAATGACATTCTGCGCATACTGCCATTGTCAAAATGTCATTCTTCGCATACTGTCATTGTCAAAATGTCATTTTTTGCCTACTGCTGATCTGACACGCCATGTTTACTTGTAAATTGTGTTGCTCTACTTGACAAAGTTAATTAGAGTTTACATTGAAACGAAGCCACAAAGGTAATTTATTAATAAATACTTATATTTTTCTTTAGTATTCAGTTTACGAAATCTCAAAATACAGTCAATATATTATTTAAAAAAATATTAACCAAATCCCTTTTTTTGTAGGTTGCGCTGATTTTTGGCGTTGTTGGAGCTTGCCGCAGAGAGAAGTTAGCCAATATTACTTTAAAATATATTGAAGTCCATGGAAAAATGCTACTTATCAAGATTCCGAATACAAAAAATAAGATATCGAGAAGCTTTGTTGTTGAAGGAGATTTTCTTAGAATAGTGCAAAAATATATGAATCAGCGGTCCCAAAAAGCAAAAACCGACCGTTTTTTTCCAAAATTACCAAAAAGGGAAGTGTACAGCTCAAGCAATCGGGATAAACAAATTTGGTAATATGCCAAAAGAAATAGCTACGTCCTTAAAGCGACTAGGAGGTTGGAAGTCAGACACAGTTGCAGAAGGCTATATTGCTGATTCATTAAACAACACACTAGAAACTGAAAAAAATCACACAATCCATTAATTTAAAGTCCAGTCCGTCTCCTTCACATGACAATACTGAAGAGAACGTTCGTCCATCTACCTTTGTTGATAATGATAATTCAATTCAATTTAGTTTTGTTGGACGTTATGTACTTTATATAACTTACAATGTACCGTTTTTATCAATCAATAAATAAATAAATAAATAATCAGATCCAATTCCATCAACTAGCAAACGCCATTGTATAACACCTTTGACAAATACACATGAACAATCATACGAAATTAATAATAGTTTGTCTCAAACAGTAAATATACAACCTAAAACTTCCCCAGTTAGTATAAAAAACTGTACCAATTTCAATGTATATGTGAAATATAACTTTTATAAGAAATAAATGATTAGTTAGTTGAGTTTATTGTGTTTTTATTATTGTACTAGCTGACCAGGCAAACTTTGTTTTGCCATAAAACACCAAACATTTATCTACCCTACCTAGGGTAGGTACCCTTCCTTACACTACCTACCCTACCCTACCCTACCCGACCCTACACCACTCTACCCTACACTACCCTACCCTACCCTACACTACCCTACCCTACACTACCTTCCCTACCCCACGCTACACTACCCTACCCTATCCTACACTACCCTACCCTACCCTACCCTACCCTACACTACCCTACACTACACTACCCTACCCTACCCTACGCTACACTACCCTACTCTACCCTACCCTACCCTACCATACACTACCCTACCCTACATTACCCTACCCTACCCTACACTACCCTACCCAACACTACCCTACCCTACAAAAGCAAAAATAGCTTATACAATAGCTATAATGCTCAAATTGACTCTACGTTTTAGATAGAAAAATTTTGTATGGGAAAAAGAAAAGGTCTGTTTTTTTTTCGGCAATTATTAGAATTTTTCTCCCCGTAAAAACCATCTTTGAACTTCAACGAACATTAAAAAAAAAGAATTGGCCAAATTGGTCCAGGCGTTGTTGAGTTATGCGCTTACCAACACATTTTGCGATTCATTTTTATATTATAGATTAAATTGCTTAATTTTTTCGCAACTTTATTAAAAATAGTTGTTCAGTACACGTGCGGAACCGTCATTGCAACTTGTTCCGACTGTCAACCCTCACCTTCAGCTGCGCCTCGGCTCGGGTAGACATTTGTCGGAACTCTTTGCAATGACAGGCTTTCCGCACTCGTAATGAAATATACTATACTAATGGTTGTAAACATATTTAACCAATGTGGGGCACCAGAATATCATAGACTTGCATATTATTCCAGAAAATGCACGGTTTGGTAATTTTAAAGAACGAACGAGGTTGTGCGTGATACTCACATGAGAACCGGCGTGTATGACACGATGAGTGAACGTAAACGACAATCTTAGTAGGTGGCGTACTGTTGTTTCTGGATATACCCCTGGGGTGAAAGGCGTGAGTGTATTCATGCAGGTATGTATGTGCACAGTTCCTGTAGGATAACCCACGAGAGACAGAACATTGACCCCTGCGTATATAACTACCTATATATTGTTTCTTCACAAGATCCAAGGCAACCGATGTTACTCGTAGTTGGCTTTAAAAATGTAAATCCAACTTACTGAATAAATAAAACGCATTTCTTCTTCTGTTCAATTTTAAATATAAAACAAGATTTAATAAATAGTCCGTAACTTTTAAAATTGCGCTTTTTTGCATTTCGTATTTCTCTTATTTCGAGATCAGTGCATTTTAATAACTTCGTTGAACCAGTTACACGGAATTGAGTTAAACTAACTTACAAACTTCTCTGCTGGAAATACCATTAAAGTTTGTTTTGTATACAAATGCTGCTGCTCAAGTCGAACTTTAGTTCCGAAGATATATATTTTACTTTGAGTGAAACGAATGATCAATCAGGTAAATTAATAATGAATTATTAGTTTCAGAACAATAACAATGACGTCATCTCAAGGGGTGCCATAACAAATGTAATGGCTGAAAGTTTTGTAGGGAAAAGGCCTTTTAATTAATGAATGCCGTAAGACGCTGCTTTCTCATATTCACCTTCATCATCAATCAGATGATTCTAAACAAGTGACAGTTTAAACATGGCTAAGTAATAGCAAAACAAAATAAGAAGTTGAAAAGCCCAAAGGTATTGATAATCAATACCAAAATGCCACGTGATTTTGACTCTTCGTTACTTTTTTGTTTTCAGTAACAAAAGCAACTATCCTGTTACTAGCAACTATCCTGTTACTAGCAACTATCCTGTTACTTATCCTCTAATAGCCTGCTGAGTCCTTACCAATCTGGTTTCAGACCTGGCCATAGCACCGTTACGACTCTAGTCAAAATTTCCGATGACATACGACTGGCTATGGATAATAAATGTCTAACTATACTGGTTCTACTGGACTTCAGCAGTGCTTTTAACTCAGTTGACTTTGACATTCTCTTAGGGATCCTTGCCTCCCTTAATGTCTCTGCTCCGGTAATTAAATGGTTCAAATCTTAACTCTGGGGTCGCTCGCAGTCCGTTCGATCTGATGAGGATTCCTCTGAATGGTGTGAATTGGCTGCGGGCGTTCCTCAAGGTGGTTTTCTCTCTCCTCTTCTCTTCTCAATTTTTATAAATGCTATCACTAAGGTCCTAACTTCTAACTTTCATCTCTATGCAGACGACTTGCAGTTGTATCGCCATTTTAAGGTGGGTGAACTCGCCGAGTCTGTGGCTGCCATCAATGATGACCTTGAAAATATCAACAGGTGGACTCAGTCCTTTGGACTCCTCCTGAACCCAACTAAATCTCAAGCGCTCATTATTGGTGTCAGATACATGCTCAACCTATTGGATCCCCAGTCTCTTCCGCCAGTAATGTATAACTCAGTGCCTATATACTACTCCAAAAGCGCTAAAAACTTGGGCGTCCATATAGACACTAACCTCTCTTGGGAGGTTCATATTGCTGATGTGAGTAAGAAGGTCTTCTACTCTTTTCAGTCTCTTAAACGTCTTCAAAAATTCTTACCATTTCACACTAAGGTCACTCTTGCTCAATCTCTTCTTCTACCGCTCATAGACTATGCGGATGTCTGTTTTCTAGATGCAACGGAGGTACTCTTAAACAAACTCGAGCGATTGCAGAACTTGTGCATCCGCTTTATTTTCGGCCTCCGCAAGTACGACCATGTGTCGGAATTTCGGACCAGATTGAAGTGGCTGCCGATTCGGCGTCGACGAGATACCCATATCCTATCCCTTCTCTATAATATCCTGCACAATCCTACTTCTCCCCAATACCTTCGCGAACGGTTTGAGTACCTCGTCCCGAGGGGCAAACCTTGTCGCACGGCCACTTCGCTTCTCCTTCGTACTCCACGTCACACTTCCAGCCGTTATGATGGCTCTTTCTCTGTAACTGCAGTGCACCTCTGGAACTCTCTCCCACACTCCCTACGCGATAGCCCTTCTCTCGATGTCTTCAAAAGGAAAATTAAAGAGCATTTCCTTTTAACGCAATGTTAGTAGATATATATATTTGTATTTATGTATGTATGTATATATTTTTGATTTATTTTTATAAATATGTAATTTTAAAATTGTACACTGGATCCTACCCTCTTTTGTCATCATTCTCTGTCACTCTAGGGTTTGCTGTAAGAGAACTCAACATTGAGTTAAGCTCGCCTTTGTACATGTACTTTATTATCACATTGTATTAAATATTGTTTTTGGTGTACAAAAAAAAAAAAAAAAAAAAAAAAAAAAATGTCACTTTGAGTTTCAAAGGCGCACTAAAAAATTTGTGAAAACCACCTTCGTTGGTATGGGCACATCAAGAGACGTGGTGAGGACCATGTAGTACAATTAGCTCTGCGCCTTTCAGAACAAAAGAGATGAAGAGGCCGCTTAGCATTGACTTGGTGGTCCAATATATTATGAGACCTCAAGCAAACCCAATTGCCCGAACAGACAACCCAAGACAGAATAACTTGGTGCAGAAAAGTCAAGAGACCCGACGTTATAGCGGCAACAGAAATACATCATCAGTGAAAATTTCAACTGTCTAGCTATCACGGTTCATGAGATACAGCTTATGACAGACAGACAGACGGACAGTGGCTAATAGGAGACCGTTTTTACCCTTTTGTTACGGAACCCTACAAACTTCCACCTGCCCCGTAGGTACTCTTTCTTAAATTATTGTAATGGCAATACAAAACACTGAAATCCCTGACAACTTTAAAGAGGTGTTTGAACAGACACTTGAATTTAAAAGAGAGATCTTGTAGGTCGCAAGTCTTATTCTAAACTGTTCCTTACTTTGAAATATACATAACAGATGCGCACTTCTTTAGAAAATAAAGACTGTTCTATAGGTATTCGTATAAGTATCTTGTGCTAATGACCGGTTTCAAAGTTCATCAAAGTTGGGCAGATTTTCAAAACAAGTACTTAGGTACAGTTTTACAAATGGATATACTAACTTCAAATTCTAAATTCAGGAATCATTCTTATGTGCACTGAGGCTTCTTTAATATTACTGAGGTAAAACACAAACTGTTTTTTTTTTTTTTTTTTTTTTTTAATATAAAAGACCGTTCTAAATTCAAAAGTTGCCAGCCAATCACTTTTTATCGAACACTGAACCAAGTTGAGTTATGACTAAGTTTCCACCCTCTAACCCCAATTAGTCTTTGCCGATAGATCGAAGCCGGGACCTGTCGCGACTTCAAAACATTACCCCGTCAACGACTACGAAGCCAAAGACGAAAACATTTTTTTGCCATACAATAATATTTTGCTTTTCAAGAAGTTAGCCGCAGACTTGGTAACCGCGGTCCTTACACTGAGAAGGTTTTTAATTAATATTTCCCGCCTTTGTTTTTCTTTGAGAATAACTTAATGAGTTCCTCCTTTCAGGTTTTATGCTACCTGTTTGTTTGTTCTTCTATTTTTGCTAAGTTTGCTGTGAAGTGAGAATTTTGATGTTGATTTTATGCATTTGTTTCAGTAGACTCCCGTACAGTCCAGTCTGTCTAGTTCTGTAGAGTTTTGTATAGCGGTTAAATCCGATATTTACATTACACGATGTCTGTCAGTCACCAGGCTGTACCTCATGAACATACAGCTAGACAGTTGAAATTTTCACAGATGATTTATTTCTATTGCCGCTATAACAACAAATACTAAAAACAGAATAAAATATATATTTAGGTGGGGTTCCCATACAACATGCGTGATTTTTTTGCGGTCATGGTACGGCACCTTTAATGCGCGAATCCGACTCGCATTTACCGGTTTTTTATTTACACAAGACATTGACTTACAAGAAAAAGATACTCGTAAACAAAAGTTTAAAGACCAAAATAATGTTAGATAAAACAAACAGTTTCCTCCCAAAAAGGATTAATCATCAAAACAGACCACAATAAATAATCACAATTCACTTACTTCATAACCGGTGAGTTACACCACTAAGATTAAAACTAAACGTCATTAATCGTTAAACTTTCGTTAACAAAGATAAACGTACTCCGGTTAGGTGGGTTCGTGTTGTATGTACTTTTTTGTAATGAGCGCTGCAAACTCTGAATTTAGTAACTGCAATAAATTAAAGATACAGCAACCGACTTTCGTTGGTATTATACAGGTGGGACTTTGAACTGGCCAGTAGTAAAATTAATTGATGAGAGATTATATTTGCAGTAGCTGAACAGAATCTTCTATATACTATTATTTTAACTCTAGGGGCTATGCTCGGAATTTCCTTGCATGATTGAATCAGAAATGTAGAGATCCGACAGTTACCGACATAGCCCGAAGAATTGCCAAAGGAGACGGATACGCTTTCATACAATTTTGGGCCTGGATGTAAAAGGATGAAATTGGTGTCAATTGATAGCTACTATATTATTAAAAAAATCACTGAAAATTTTGCAGATTTTGGCAATCTGAGAGCCGAGATAAAAGAGATTAATGAAATGTGAGGTTACGTAAAAATCTATAGATAACAGCTGATTTTTGAACTGAGATTGCTTTTTAACCGATTTACCAAAAAGAGTATGAGCCGAAATTGGTCCCATATTAATTTGGTGAAGATCTGATGAAGAACTCTTCAATAAATAAGGGCAAATCACTCGAGATTGCTGCAATTGCATGTCCGTTTATTGTTTATACCATTTCATAACATAACATCACGCCAGTACGCTTGAAAGGTGTACGCAGATCTCTCATTTCACCGGTTATGTTCAAGTTCAAAGGCGTTATAGGTATTTACTAAACAACTTGCCTATTAGGTAGGTAAAGACAGCTGCAGAGAAACTTCACCCCTAGATGTGTAAAGATTCACTTCTATGGGGTGAAGTTTCTCTGCAGCGATCCATGGTGTCAATATCCAATCGGTGGGCCGTTCGTAGAATCCAAAATAACTAATCCAAGTTTAACGTTTAAGTGTCCGGTATGGAAGCAAGGCAAGGGTCGTACAAGAAGGTAGATCAGAAGTCCGTAGAATGAAGCAGGGGTTGAGGAAAATATCAATAAAACTATGGGGGGAAACACACTAAAAACGCACACGCACTAGACGATACGAAACGAGTGAGTATCAGCATAAACTATACAGTGTCATGCCGTGCATGTCAAGTCAGAGTTAGCACAGACTAAAAATACAATAATCGATTAGTAAACGTGAATTGATTTATCTTAATTATGTAGATATTTAATTGTTTTAAACTGTTTAATACGTAAATTCTAATGGATTTAATTATTTTAATTGAATTGATCATCTGATGAAAGCATTTTCTTAAATAGACTAGAACTCTGTCACGTTAATTGATTATAATTTAATCAATATTCGATTTACTTCGTAACCTTAACTTAATTTCTGGATTTCTCATTTTCCAGATTGTGAATTAAGCTGATTTTTTACATTTTGAATTAGAAAAATATAACCTTTTTTTAAACCATACCTCAACTTATTACAATCAGGCCCAGAAATCCCCGTCTCCTTTAAGTGGCACTGGGCAGGGCACATTTCTCGCAGAATGGATGGCTGATGGGGCTGAAAAGCTCTGGAGTGGCGACCGCGAACCGAAAGTCGTTCCGTTGGAAGGTCTCCCACAATATAAGTTTTTAAACTGTCATGGTCACTAACACTAACATTAAAATTCGAAACGGGATATTTACCATGTTTACTGTTTGTTGCGAGTTTCCGATATTTCGGTGCTGTTGCAAGCACCATGATCACGGATAAACTGATGTTCTTGCGGGTGGGTGTTTATGAGGAGACAAAACGGTCTACCCTATTTCTTGTTCGTTTTTTGCACTCAATATCGCTACTACTGTCACCCACAACTCGATTCTGTTCCCGACACATGAAACTCACTGTGTCCGCTCGCGAACTTTTTTCGGCACTTGTTCGGGTTTATCCGTGATCATGGTGCTTGCAACAGCACCGAAATATCGGAAACTCTCAACAAACAGTAAACATGGTAAATATCCCGTTTCGAATGTTAATGTTGGTCTCCCACAAGGTGAACCGATGACCTGATGAAGGTTGCGGGGAGCCGCTGGATACAAGACGCAGACCGGTTAATGTGGTGATGCTTAGAGGCCTATGTTCAGCAGTGGCCATCTTTCGCCTGAAATGGTGATGATGAATATACTTTATTGTACCACAAGAAGTTACAAATCTCTTAATACTATGGGTACAAAGGCGGTCTTATCGCTAACTGCAGATCTGTCCAGTATCATTAGTACCGTGTGAATCTTTAGCAATATCATATGAAACGAATTAACTAACAAATAGGTCATTGTGGTGTGTTAAAAACAGCAGTTCTGTTTCTCTCTAATGTTTTTCTCCGAGATACAAAGAGAATTATGAAGGCGAGGTTACATTTTAATTTAACAGAGTCAACGCCGGCTTATCTTTCTTTGGGAGAAATTCGCAAAAGATAGCAACAAGGGGTGCGGGTCTTCTTAATAATTCATGCGGTTACTGCGGTCATTAGAGATGTTGCTGTTATAATTATAAAGATGGGATGCATTTTAGAGATGCGGTATAAAAGATAAAGACGTTTTAACAAGGTTAACGGGTAAAAGAACGGATCACTCTAAACTCAAAAAGTCAACGTCACCTGTGCAACCTGCCGTCGAGCGACGAGGTTTTGGAGTACTGATGATTTTTTAATGCTTTATGTTGTTTTGTTTTTAGGAAATAATTTGAGTTAGAGAATGTGTGGATTACATAGAAACAGGTACTTGCTCAGGTCTATCCTTGCATATGCTATGGTGTAATGAGAATCTCTAACTACAATATTTTACCCATGGAACTTGGCTTGGCTTGGCATGGAAATTAGCTCTGTACTAACAGAAAAAATATGCAATATAGAAACAAGGAACTGTGCCAAAATTCAGCACTGAAGCTTACACTTTATCCAAATTCAACAAACAACTAAAAACCACTACTTCTGGCAGCCCTAATTCCGTGCTGTCAAGCGCACAATATTTCTTTTTGCCAATTTGTCGCAACACTACAAAATTGTCGGCGTCCCCCTCAGCCATATATCTAGCAGTCTTGTTGCTGAACAAAAGTGTTCCTAATACTTTTTGCCAACGTATGTACCAAAAACGTTTGGTCATTAAGGTAAGGTAGTTTTTCGACAAATTGCCGGCAAGTACGTAGTAAAATATGTGTGGGCCTGAGAGACTTTTGGATATACGGGATAAATAGAGAAAATGTTTAAGTCTACGCTGTGTTTATTTTGTGATGATTGATAGGAGAAATAACAAGAGAATATTGCTATTTCAAAGAATAACATTATTAGTACGAGATTTCCCTGCAACAATCTGTAATAAATTGCTTTTTATTATACTTAATTTTATGAAAGATATTTGGTAAAAGAATAGATAACATCAGGATTGCCTGGCAAGATTGAGTGGGAATTACTTTAATTAAATAAATTATAATAAAATAGATAGCTGTTGGCAAGGCAACTCTGCAATATCAATAATCATGACAATTATTAAGTTTCTTTAAGACGCAGATTATATCAGAGGGCTCTTAAATTATAAGCTCTAAAAGTTTTAATATCAACTATAGTTTTGATAGAATGAATGAATTGAAAGTATTTAGTTCAAATCTTATGATCATTCACAAAATTAGTACCGTTATAGACTTTGTTTCTGGCAGTTTGATGGGCTATCATAACTTTGATTTCAATAGTTTCAAAACTATTAAGTGCATGATCATGCTATGTCGGACGATATTGTATATTACTTAATATCTACTTATCTAAAACCTGGCAAATGAGTACTTTGCTGAACTATAAATAGTGTAGGTAATTGTGTAGGTAATATAAATTTAATTACTTAATTTATTTACCTAGATTATTTATACAACTACAAGGCCTTTACACAAGATGCCAATCTCTGGCTGAAATAATTATGACTAGCTTTTCCCGCGGCTTTTTACCCGTGCCCTATCCCACAGGGACGGTGAATTTTTAACCGACTTTAAAAAGGAGGAGGTTCTTAATTCGACTGTATTTTTGTGTGTAATACCTCAAAACTTTTTACTGGATAAACCGATTTTGATGATTCGTTTTTTATTTGAAAGCTGGTGCTTCTTATGTGGTCCCATTTACCATTTTTTATGAGGTCATTTGACCAAGATCTGACGAGTAGTTTTTGAGTTATCCTTAATAATGCGTATTTTTATGGTAATAAATACACCAACCAACACAAAAAAAGAGAAAATTTAAATCTTTTTAACAAAAATATTAAACCGACAAAACACTACAAAACAAAACCTAACTTTCTTTTCAAAAGTCGGTGTCAAAAAAGAAAGTTATTTTTTTGCTTTGTAATGTTTTGTTTTGGAAAGCAGTTTAAATTTTATGTAAAAAAGTTTTTTATTCTTTTTACAGGATAAAAAACTAGACTTAGAGAGCCCTACACTCAGCAATGTTGTAATTTTCTATCAGTTAAAAATATTTCGTAATAGGATAAGTATTTCTAAACGATTTCCTAGAAACAAACAACATTCCTACCTACACTGGCCTTCAAAATTTAGTATCACACTTTTGAAATTACAATTTCTCCTAAATTATTATAGAAGACAGTTTTGATAAAAAAAAACATTTTATAGAAAGTTTCATCAACTTCCTTTAAAATTATAGTCTATATTAATAATAGTATAAAGAGGAAAGATTTGTATTTATGTAAACATAAAAACTACTGGACCGATTTCAAAAATTCTTTCACCGTTGGGAAGTTATATTATCCCCAGGTGACATAGGCTACTTTGTGTCCTGTGGAACGGGAACTACGTGGGTGAAACCACGAGGCGTCCGCTAGTATATTATAAATTAGTAACGTTTTTAACTTAAAAAGTTATTTATAAATGTATCGTTTAAATAGCCTTATTATTAATTTAAATAAATATAAACTATTTAATAAATATAACAATTTATCACGCAAAAATGAATTTTGCGAGTTAAATTGTACGAGGCACAGCGTGCTAAATTCAGAATAGTACAAACTATATATTCATGATTATAGTATTGTTTTAGTTTTTCTTCTCTTTTTGTTTTAAAAACTGACTCACACACTGTTCCGTTGTTGGAGAATTAGGTTATTTACCTATGTTTGCAGTAATTGTAAGTATGTGAGTACCATGTTCCTATTTATCAAATGAATTAATTTACCTGATAGTGTTTGTAATACTTTATATCTATACGTAATTGTCAGGAATCTAGATTGGACGGATATGGGCATAACTATCAATGGCCGCACGCTAACACACCTACGATAAGCGGATGATATTGTATTATTTGCAAAAACACCAGAGGATCTAAGCAAGATGATAAATAAATTAGCATCAGAAAGTGAATTGAAGTGGATTGAAGTTAAACCCAGATAAAACAAAAATCATGACCAATGGCAAGAAGGGCCCTGTAACAGGAGAACAGTCTCAAATCTCCTACGCCGACGAATACATATACCATCAACTGATGTCTCCAAAAGACAACGACAACAAAGAAGTTGAAAGAAGAGTTGTGAATAGCTGGAAAAAATACTGTTGTCTAAAATAAATAATGAAAGACAAGAGTCTACACATCTCAACGAAAAGCAAACTTTTCACACTTGTATCCTGCCTGTATTGGCATATGGGAGCGAAACATGGGCTTTGACAAAAAACGTAACAAACAAACTCTCCATATGCCAACATGCCATGAAAAGGAGTATGACAGGGATCAAAAGGAAAGAAAAAGTAAGGAATAGCAACATCAAAAGTAAGACTAAGGTCCAGGACGTAACTCGGAAAATACGGAGGCAAAAGTGGAAATGGGCGGACCACATAATCAGAGGAAAGGATAAATGGAGTTAAATAATCACCCAGTGGTACCCAAGGGATGGAAAAAGAAAAACAGGTAGACCACAGTAAAGGTGGGACGACGACATTAGACAAGTCGCTGGAACAACATGGGGTAGAGTGGCCATAGAAAGGCCAGAATGGAGAAGATTCGAGGAGGCCTTTGCCACCTGGCAATCGAAGACACAAAAATGGAACAAACGATGTATCTATGAACAACAAAGAAAATAATATCAGGTCTGGACGAAGGCTTTTATAATAATAATAATACGTAGTATAGTTGTGTTTGTCTGGGTACATCGTCCTCACATATATAAATTAATGCGTGTATGTAAGTATCGTAAAACACTTTTTATCAAAGATTAAGATTGCGGTTTCTTTACCGTTCTTCTCCATAACAAGCTTCTTTTGCGAATGGACGGTATTATCAATTACTATTACTTTTAATTTTTTGACGTTCAAAAGTGCCGGTTAAAAATAGGCCTAATTGAAAAAAGAAATTTGACTTTGACAAGCGAAGATCCGCAAAAGGGAGTCGCCGAGGAGAGAGCAGGAGTCGCACGAAGAAACCCGAAGATATACGAGCGCGAGCTGACTTACAGTACCTACGTTAGTAGCCGCTATTGTGTGTTTAAACACACTGTGTATGAACTGTGTTGTTGTTATTTAAATTTCGTCATATTTTAAGAAACTGAAAGATTGTAAATTTTATGAATCGAACTCCGTTCCAACCGATCGTCCATAAGAAACCCCTCTCTTTTTTATTTTAATGATATTCTAAAGATAATTTGACTTTGATGTCATTTTTTTTTTGATATTTTTAAAGATAATCATATTATAAAGTTAATTTATAATTTCGTAAATGATAGTGAATTGTGTCAAAAGCTTTTTTAATCCAAAACGATAAATTATATTATTTAAATTTAATTCAAATCGCTAATAAAGAAAATTATGTAAATATTTGTTAAGAAAATAAAGGACTATATTATTATTATGAAATCCTTGAATAATAACTGTAAGAAGTGGAAATAACTGGGACTTTTATCAAACAACACAAACTACTTGTCTTCTGAAGAATCCTTGACCGAGTTTGCGGATCAGGCTCATAAACAAAACATCGAACAAAAGATTTGAGTACCACCAAAGTTTTGTTACGACATAAACCTCATTCTAAGTCGTTCATATGATACGAGTATGTATTTTGTCCATCTGTAACTGTCCCGATCAAAAGCTTTTTTGTTGTATTACCGAATAATTATTTTTAATGTATGTTTTTTTTTATTTGTTTGATAACTTAATCTTATAGTATTTTTCAATGAAAAAACATCACGGAATTATCTTTAACAAACCATCAACCAGGTGGTTAATGGTTTAACAACCAGTAATGGTTTAATGGTTCATGCATTACAGTGTTAAATGACAAGCAAAAGGATGTAACTAATATTTTTTAATGTCAGTATAGATTAGACCTTTATGTAAAAACAGCTTACTTTTAAAAATACCTTTTCTAGATTTTTCTAAAATTATAGTTATTCATGAAAGCAGATAACAAGTGATCTATGTGTATCTAATACACCTTTAAGGGGAGCTTTTTAGTAAAGAAACTCTTTTCTCGGACGAAGTCACAAGCACAAGCTAACAAGTCATAATCCAATGGTTCACCTGTAACTTACCATTTTATAGAGCGCTCAAGATTTTTGATACGCTGAGTCTCAAATATGATTGTCGCGCACTATAAACCGCTAATTGGCACTTAGTCGTCCATTTGTTAGATTGACCCTCTATGGCAGAATTGTTATTGTTGTTTATCTCTATTTGGAGTATATCGTTAATCTGTAGCGATATATGTTTGTTTGTTGAAAATTGGATATATACTGCTAATAAATATTGCGAGTTTGAGAAAAATTTAAATAATTTTATGCTAGTAGTGCTTAGTAACCCAGTAGTAATGTGCCCAACTTACGGGCTGTAGGTAGAAGTTCAAACACAGGCAGGCATTTTATTTTGAGTAATTTATTTCATCAACATTGCTCACAAGACAGTGAAGATCGTGAAGGAACAAGCATATCCTAGAACCAAATATTTGACATGAGTGACATCATAAGAGTGCAGATACAGAAAAAAACTTCTTCTCTTGTTAATCCGTAGAAGAAGTCGCAGACGTAAGGTGCTTTTTTATTCAACGTAATAGTTACGAGAAGATAAAAATTACAGTCCAAATATTATGTTTTATACGTCTTCTGTTCCTTTGTACGGACTTATGAGATCAATTTCGTAACTACCAGGCCCCTCAGAAAGTATTGCGAAAAAAAGTTTTTATATATGGGAGACTGGCCAGTTATAATGTTTTTCGAAAATATGATTATTTATAAGTAAAAATAAGTAAGTTCCAATTTCAAAATTTCCCTCCACATTTTTTGCGAGTTAATTCAAAGTATTGTGTCTCACTGAAATATGGATCTGCGCCGGGAACATTTTAGAGCTATGATTTTATACGATTTCAAGTGTCGCCTGAAACCGGATGAATCGTACGATAGACTTCAAATGGCATTCATGGATGAAGGCCCTTCCAAGGCAACCGTGTATCGTTGGTATAACGAATTCAAGCGCGGTCGACCAACTTTGGGGGATAACGAAAGAAGCGGTCGCCCTTTGACGGCTGTTACCGAAGAAAACGTGCTAGCAGTTAAAAATTTAATCCAAGACAATAGGCGAATTACATATCAGGAGATTCAACACATATTGAAGATTGGATCGGGAAGCGTTCACGAGATTCTACACAGCCATCTTCGCGTGAGGAGGATAGTATCACGCTGGGTGCCGCACAACCTCACCGATGCTCAGAAGCAGGCCCGGGTGGAATGGTGCCGTGATATGCTTAACAAATTTGAAGCAGGCTCGTCTCGGCGTGTTTACGACATCGTTACAGGTGATGAGTCCTGGATTTATCAATACGACCCAGAAACCAAGCGCCAGTCGACTGTTTGGGTGTTTCAAAATGAGCCAACGCCTACCAAAGTGAAGCGATCTAGAAGCGGGGGTAAGATTTTGATCGCTAGCTTTTTTAATTTGACTGGCCACTTGGTATCAATTCCCTTACGGGATCAAAGAAGCATTAATGCCGAATGGTATACTACCAAATGTTTGCCAGAAGTTTTCTCTGTTATAAGCAACAAGCGACCAAACACAGGGCTCCGCGGGCTACTGCTCCACCACGACAATGCACCTGCGCACACCGCACTCAAAACGAGGGACTTCCTGGACAGCACGCCAGTCAAACTCCTGGGTCACCCTCCTTACAGCCCTGATCTAGCACCGTGTGACTTCTTTTTATTCCCAAAAATAAAAAATCAGCTCAAAGGGATACAATTTTCGTCGCCGGAAGATGCGCTGGCTGCGTTCGAGCAGGCTGTAAACGAGGTGTCTGCGGCGGACTGGAAAAAGTGTTTTGAAAACTGGTTTAGGCGCATGAATCTTTGTATAGAGGCTGGTGGAAAGTACTTTGAAAAGATTTAATAAAAATATATGTACGTATAGAACAATTTTTTTTAGTTTCGCAAAACTTTCTGAGTGTCCCACGTATAGTTGAATTATTACAGCAGTTGGTCGTGAGAAAGTCGTCAAAGGCTAGCTTTATTTGGAAAACTACTTTTAGGACATTCATACGTAATTCTTTTCGGTGACATAAACTTTAGGCTCAAGAGGTTGGTTTTCGTTGGTTTATTAATCTTTTCTTAGTGTCGATAAGGTTTAATCTTTATAGAATTACAGTTAATACATGGCCACTTTATCTATTCGTGTTGATTGACAATTCAATAAACGTATGTGGATACTTGGATAGTTTTTCACTTACTTGCTGTATAATTATGCGTTCAGCTTACCAAAAACCTTTGTTGAAAATAATTGTTTTTAAATAGCAACCAAGAGAGCATTGTATGATTTTAACCTTTAAAATAATCTATGTCGACATTTTATAATGGAGCTATTAATAACCTGACCCATATTCTTGATATTCATTATGAGAATGCAGATCCATAAAAAGCGGTCGAAACGAAAACTATATAAAAATATTTTTATTATCTTGTTTTTTTTTTGAAAGAATAGCAACCGTCTTCCTAAAAATACTACAAAGTGAAATATAAATTAAATTACCGCAGTCGGCGTTCCTGTTTTCTTTCTTCTTTTTATAACACTGACTGCCAAAATTGAAGTTATTTTTGACCTTGTGGTCTTTTTTCGAAGCCAGTTGTATTTTTTTGTAAAAAAAACATTTTTCTCTTTTTAGTTGTAGTACTTAATGAAAGTGTACCAGGATGAATTGAATACATCTGATCTGCTTACCATTTTGGAGCGTACCGGCGTGACGTTATGTTATGAAATGGTGTAAAAATAAACAGATATGCGATTGCAGCAATCCCGAGAGATTGGCCGTCACGTATTGAAGAGCTTTTTATATTTTTTCATTGCTATGAATATTTGTAATACAGGCTTTTTGGTAAAATAAATAAACGATTATATTATTATTATAGTTCTGATGTATATTATGCGAATGCAGATCCATAAAAAGCGGTCGAAAAGAAAACTATATAAAAATATTTTTATTATCTTGTTTTTTTTTTGAAAGAATAGCAACCGTCTTCCTAAAAATACTACAAAGTGAAATATAAATTAAATTACCGCAGTCGGCGTTCCTGTTTTCGTTTCTTCTTTTTATAACACTGACTGCCGAAATTGAAGTTATTTTTGACCTTGTGGTCTTTTTTCGATGCCAGTTGTATTTTTTTGTAAAAAAAACATTTTTCTCTTTTTAGTTGTAGTACTTAATGAAAGTGTACCAGGATGAATTGAATACATCTGATCTGCTTACCATTTTGGAGCGTACCGGCGTGACGTTATGTTATGAAATGGTGTAAAAATAAACAGATATGCGATTGCAGCAATCCCGAGAGATTGGCCGTCACGTATTGAAGAGCTTTTTATATTTTTTCATTACTATGAATATTTGTAATACAGGCTTTTTGGTAAAATAAATAAACTATTATATTATTATTATAGTTCTGAAGTATATCTCTGAAGTTCATCATCAGATATACATCAAATTTAAATGGGATCAATTCAGGAAAAAAAAAATACATTGGTCACAATTGACGGAGATATCGTTGAACAAAAACAAAAATAAAAACAGAGTAGAACATAAAACCGCCTCCTTTTTGGTGAGTCTGTTAAAATTTTATCAGCGAAAACCATTCACGTGTTGTCTTCATGTGGTCAATCTCAAATATTTTGTTATTTTTTGTAATCTTTTTCACTGATAGAATGTCATTTGTCCATAGCTCAAAGTAACATTTTGTCCAGATAAATTAAACTTTCAACACAAAAGGCATACACTAGTTCAAACCAGAACTCTCCAATATACATACAATACATACTTTCCACAAGGCGCGTCTCGGATGTCCACCCGTTCACTTCCGATAGATGCTCGATACTCACAGGTATTCCCACCTTTGTTTCCGACTTACTGAAGTCCTCGGCTTTGTGCAGTGAAGCCTACGTTTCAGCTTTCATTGATTGAGGCCCGCTTTTGTTATACGGAATTGTTGGTGGAAGACAAATACATAGATGGTGTGATGTTTGATTTGGTGTTGATAGAGAGATTAGGCTTGCAATTGAATGAGATACGTTTTATAAAGAATATCGGTTAGCCGAAAAATCAAAAAATCTTTAATCCACTGACAGACAACTGAGGCTTTAGATAAGTGATTTTCTACGAAAGCGTCGCGATAAATATTGGAAAAAGTAAAAAGAATAAAAATTTTGTTAAGCGTTATTGAAATGAAAAGTAACCTTACATTTTGGTTTTTCGACGACCGCTGATAAAATGTTTTTTTTCTCGTCTCTGGATCTAGAACCACACAAGTATATAAAAGCGAACAGTACGAAAAGGTTTTTGAAACTTCGTACCTAAAATTGTTAAATGGTTAAATCCCTTTATCGTAATAAAATAAATACCTGTCGAATTAACAAACTATAGATATGAGTTTCTTGTCCGTTCTTCTGTTCTTCTCCATAACTAGCTACTTTTCCGAATGGACGGTTGAGTCAATTATTATTACTTAGAAATTAAAATTGTTGACGTTCAAAAGTGCCACTAAATGACCTTATCGAAATAAATAAATTTTACTTTGACTTTGATACTTTGAGCATATCCTTTGTAAAATAAAGGAAGCCTTATTTTTTACGTAATTTTTACTTGGTCAGTGAAATATATGGCAATATTTCTGTACCATTTTGATTGATCCTCAATAACGAAAACTGCGCACAGACCTAAATAAAAGCATACAACAAACGACACAACATCATCTACCCCCAAAAAAGAAAAGAACAAACATGACCAAACAAATGTGTTTCCCCACAACAATATTACTCAAATAAATTACCTTGGCAAATAAAATTACCTGTACAGCAAAAATTACCTGTGTCCGACTTAGTATTCAATAGCCTCGCTCATAAGATGAGGAATGGCTGCAGAAACAAATAAAAGAAACATTTCCAGTGATTTAGGGCCTCTATCAGGGTACTAGATCGTGGGTCGGTCAGACCTCTAGATAAATAATAATATGTTGTATTTTTGTTACAGTAATGTACGTTAAGAATGATTTTTGGGTGGATTTTTACCAAAATTTGATTGAAAACGGCAATAACATTCTAGGAAAACGTGGCGGTTAAGCATCGCGTCTTGTGAGTATAATCACCATTCGTTGCTCTCCGATTCTATGACGTATCAAGAACAATGTACCTAGTTTTATAATGAACTAGCTGTTACGAGCAGCTCCGCCCGCGTGCTGGTTAGAGAGTAAGAAACAGGCATCTAATTAAGTTACTGATATCGAGGTCATGGTCTAGCAGTGAACCAAGTTTCATCCAAATCCGTTCAGCCGTTGAGGCATCATTGATAAAGAAACATCTAAACGTACACACTTTCACTTTTATAAAATTAGATGGATAGGGTGGGAAATAGGCTTAAAGTGTACCTAAATGCTCAAAATCAACAAGAGATAACTTTAGCATTAAGTTTTTGAGAGCAAAGAAGTAGACAAGTTATCTCCCAGTCGTGCTTTTCTGAATCTTCTAAAAAAGAAACTCTTTGAAACTACATTTCATAATAACTCTTGCATTATATTCCATTTTAGCCCGAAACGGGCCCACGTACGACGCGCCAGGTGGCTCAGAAATGGAAAAAAAATAAAAGTGGGTCCTAACCAAGCAGCATATTATAAAGTAATTTAGAAAGGTAAAGTATAATAGTGCTCATGGAAACATGTTCGCTGGTCTTTTTACCCGAGGGGAAAAATAACAGGTATATTCCGTGAAAATCTCAACGTGAAAATTTGGGTGCAAAGACCTTGAAATTAATGAACAATAATTTCGCCGGAACAGCTACTCAACTTGTATCAAGCGCAAGTTCGATCATGCATGGAGTACTGTTCTCATCTTTGGGACCGATCTGCCTAATACCAACTTGATGCACTAGAGTTGATCGAAAAGAGGCTCATCGGCAATGAGGCACTAGTCAAGCAAAGCTTCAGAGTCTTGAACATCGTCGTCTAGTTACCAGCTTGTCGGTTTATTATCGTTTATATTACTATGTGTGTGCGATGGAACTACATGATCTAATTCCGCCTAGCCCATTTCATCATCGGCGATGCGCCATCAATACATGGTGGACATCCCACCCACAAGCACTAAACGTTTCAGACCAAACGGAAATACTTTTATGATTTGTACAGCTTAGGACTAGCATTTCCTGTCGGAGTCTGTGTTTTCCGATAGCCACAATCTAGGTGTCTTCAAGTCAAGTGTCAATAGGTTTCTTCTAGGCAAGCGTGTTTTGCGATGCGTTGAAAGGCCTCCCACTAGGTGGACCGATGACCTGGTTAAGGTTGCCGTAATACGCTGGATGCGAGACGTACGAGACCGGTCAATTTGGCGACGCCTGAGGGAGGCTTATGTCCAGCAGTGGACATCTTTCGGCTAAAACGATGATGATGATGAAGCATGCTTCACCGTCAACGACATATTCGCTTACCATTTAGTGAGATGGAAGCGAAAGCCGAAAAGAAACGAACCCTGATACTTGGGATTGGAAAACATCATTAGGAAATCATTTTCTCAAAGCAAAAATTCGAAGACATATTGTGTCATTTACCAATCCGCTTTGGGCCCGCGTGGTAAATTACGGCCCACTCTCACTCTCATAGAAAAGAGGCCTGTGTCCCATCAGTACGAACATTATAGGATAATTATGCGTATTGCGGTATTTATTTATTTACACTTCATGCACAAAGGTACAGAGGCGGATATGTGGATGCATGTAGGATTATGCTACGCTATGCTAGGGGATGACGGCTCATTTCAACTTCACCCAAGTTTACACAGCGAGATTTTTACAGAATAACACTGCAGAATAGTTGTTGTTTAGATCTGATTTGACTCTATTCATATATTATTTTAATACACTTCGTATTCAATTACAAGAACATCAATTACAATACTTGTCATGGCAGTATTCTACTGTCCGCATGACTATCCGTTTGGACAGTCCTCTAGAAAGCTCCATAAACCAGAAGTAGACATTTACGCAGATGGATGGACCGATTTAAAAAAATGAATAAGCGATAAAAGACGCGATACAATGCTTTCAGATTTTCAACTAACGAACGAAACCGAATATGGAAAATTCTGTGGAAATATGAACTTTTATGAAAATGTTCCCGTTAGAAACTGGTAAAGGCATCGTTTTGCCAAACTACATGGTGTTGACGGCAAACGGAACTTTACAAAAAATCTTTTTTGCAAAAAAATACTACCGACTGCCAAATGAAAAACTGCAAAGTGAAAAATAACTTAACTTTTGGAAGTCGGTGTCTTTCGTAGGTACCATTTTTTGCGATATGGACACCGACTTCCAAAAGTTAAGTTATTTTTCACTTTGCAGTTTTTCATTTGGAAGTCGGTAGTATTTTTTTGCAAAAAAGATTTTTATTTTTCCCTTTTTAGTTGTACCTACCTAAAATAAGCAAGTTGTTTAGTAAGGTACCTATAACGCTAGAAAAGATCACCCGAATAACTTGACACTTGAACATAACCAGTGAAATGAGAGACCTGCGTACCCCTTTAGTGCCTACTGGCGTGATGTTATGTTATGAAATGGTATATACAATAAACAGACATGCGATTGCAGTAATTCCGAATGATTTGCCGTTATTTATTGAAGAGTTATGTTGTATATCTCCGAAGTTCTTCATCAGATCTTCACCAAATTAAAATGGGACCAATTTCGAAACATACTCTTTCAAACAAAAAAAGAATTTTCAAAATCGGTTTACAATTGACGGAGATATCGGTGAACATACATAAAAAAAAAAAAAAAAAAAAAAAAAAAAAACATACAAGAAGTCGAACATAGAACCTCCTCCTTTTTGGTAAGTCGGTTAAAAACGTGTTTTCGATGGCACGGTGCTTTAGCGTAGCAGAGTGCTACGAACGCTACGTTCGTAGCCCCGTAGCGCTTTCGTAGAAGCCTACGGATTCTTCATATTTTACAAGCTTTGAACTTGCAATGTGTATGTACGTAGGTATGTAAGTGTGTTCGGGTCAAATCTTTCAAGTGATTTTTAAAGCACCGTCCACCGATTAAGATGAAAATTTGCATACAAGTTTAATTTGGGTGACAAATCATGGTTAACTAAGTGACGTCATTCTAAATCCAATAAGACGGACATCCCCAGATGGCAGACTAGTTTTTTTATGTGCACTGCCATGATATGGGTATCAAATGAAAGGGTTTGATGAGAAGAATACGAAAAAAGCTTGTTTAAAAAAAAAAAATAAAATAATTTTCTTTCGTGTTAGTCGGTGTTTATTATTTTGTGAAACAACTAATTCACAAGCTTTGATATGTGAGGCATTAATAGTACGAAGTTATTCTATTCTACGGCGTTCTTACTAATATAAATAATGTGAATTCTGTAATGTAATATTTGGATGCTTGTTAGTCATTTAGCCCTATGGGAATTTGGATTAAATTGAGAACTCGAGTATGACCATGGCATGGATTTGGACATTTACCCCATTATTAGACATTTATTGTAGTGCGTCCCCATGGGGTGGTAACCACTGGCAAACGCTAGTTGATATGGAAATAAGATCCAAAAATGTACAACAATATTATTATATTATATTACTGATTCTTGAAAATTACTGAAAGTGAAAACAAGTTTCTGACCTCGAATCGCCCCAAGAAAAATTTGCTTATAGCAGATCAAGGTGACACCTCTCATTAAAAATGTCGATCCCGTACGGAGCTTATTTGTTTTAGTCTGAACAACCTAATTGGCTGATAGCTTTCAGTTACTCTTTGTAAAGACGTTTATTTAATTGTCTTAATTATAGAATCCGCATGTGTGACCTAGATAGAATTAGTTAATTAAAAATTACTTGTACTTAATTTAAATTAAATTTTCTATCAAAAAACTTTCTTCGCGCCGTCATAATATATGTATACTATTTTTAACACCATCAGGTTCCTAATTTCTCGGCAGCCAATATATTCGTAAATCAGATGACATCTACAGGTTATGTGTGAGCCAACGAAAATATTGAAAATGTTTTATGTACACAATTGTTGTCTAGTCCATAAATTTCTCTATAAACTACGACTTGAACTGGCAGTTTTAAAAGTCAATTATCAATTTCAGAAACACAGGCAAATTTCCGCCTAGATAAGGTCAAAAGATACTTTTTACTACGACTTGTACGAGAAAAAAAGCTGTTTCAACATTAAAACTAATTGAACGTAAACTAATAACGTGATCAAAGGTTTGATACGCATTTTAAGATATTCAGAATAGAATTATGAAAGGAATTATGCAAAGCAAAAAAAGAGTCACAGTACTATCTAAAATGACACTAATTCTTTTTTGGTTTAAAGATTATAAAATGCAGCTGTTTTTTATTTTAAACAATTATTTTACACATCTTAATTTCAAACTTAAAATCGAACAGAAAAGGTTCAAAATGGTAGGTTTTTTTTTTTTTTTTTTTACATTATACACGTATTTGAAATACTGGCATGTATATCGGTGACTGCACATGACGTCGCTAATCTCACGGTAACCTAAGCGATGAGGATCAGTAGGCCAACTTAATAAAAAATAAATAATGGGATAAAATGCAGCGTTGGTAAACTTCCGTGTTTCTTTTACGAAAACAGTTAGTAAAATGGTATAGACTAGTGTAATTAAATAACAAGCCAGATAATCATTTTATTTAGCATATCAGCTAATTAAGCGTGCTGTTTAAAGCACACTGGTGGATGGGGTGACCCCTGGGAGAGACCTTCGTCCGTGTCCGTGTGAACAGTGGACGTCTTTCAGCATCTTTCAGTAATATGATCGACCATCTATTTTTTATACCTTCTTATACCAAAAAAAGTGAGTTGGTCCCATTTGCATGACAGTAGATTTTGTAGAAATATAAATAAAGACAAGACTTTCCAGAAACCTAGATTTTAGGCTGAAAGTCTTCCAGACTCATTAAATAAATACAATAAAATACCACACTCCAGTTCTTCTGCCATTCCTCTGTCACACACCACAACTCGAGCACCCATCAACCAGTGTCAGACCATGGGCGAGGCATTCAATATGAACGGCCTTAAATCCTCCCAATTATCCACTACACTACAGCAGTCAGGCCGTTTGACCTCCGAATTAATGTTACGTCATAGGGCTTCCCAATGGGTCACAGACTATGGATGCAGTGATGTATTGGTAGATGGCAAAACTATTTATGTCTGAGGGTTGACACTCGACCTAATGTCTGGTGTTTAGACGATTATTAACGGTTTTGGTACTAATTACGAGGTTTTTTGTAGGTTGTATGTGAAGGGAGGGTCACCGAGTTTGATAGAATCTTACTTTTGGTTAGCTTACTTGTTTTGCTTCTGTAAGGCTAAAGCCTCATTAGTGCGTTGCGTCGTCGTAACGGATCAACGCATTGTAAGCCACACCGGCGTTGCGCTGACCCACGACATTGCAATGCAAGAGGGCAACGCACGCAATTGTTTTCTTCTAAGTCAAATGTAAGTTTTTTTATAAAAATAAAATAGCTTTAACCAGCATTCAAAAATAGGTAAAAAAACTAAATGAGCTTGCGTGTATTGCCTCCCTATCAACGCACAAACAATTGAGCTACTGCTGCCGCTACTTCGTTGCCGCGTTGCAATGAGTAGGTACAACCCTCCCGCTTCATCCCGGGGGCTGCAGTTAGTCGTGTGTGTGTTGCGTCGACGCATTGCACCGTGTGGATACTATGGATATTATTATGGAAAAAGACGCAGCGACAACGCTACGTCGCGTCAACGCAACGCACCGTGTGGACTGGCTCTCAGCCTTATTGTTGTGTCGAGATAAATGTATTAGAACAATGAGTTGGGTATTAATAAAAAGGTAAGCTCTTTACAGGAGGTCGGTGTCTTAGCAGTGTGAACGGTATAAGTAAGTTGCTTATGCTGTTATCTCCTTCTATTATATACAGAAATAAAACCTGAGACTGTCGTACCAAGGTTCATCTCTCAGCAATTTCGCACACCAAGAGATCGATATAAACAGATAAATAGATACTTTTTATGAACCTGATAATAATACTCTTCAAATTTCAATTTTCAATCACTTTATTTTACTTCACCAATAGGGATGTTTCCTGGGTAGAAAAATGATAATTCTATTTAGTCTGTCAGTGAGATTATCAAATGATGGTGAACACGTATTTTTTGCTTTATTAAATAAATAAAAATTACAAAGACAAAGCACATCAAAGTTCAGGAGTGGGGGTTTGTGACGTCACTTTGTCAGTATAAAGTGTAGCACACCGTGACGTCACACGATAGTTCAACGCACTGTATCGTCGCAATTTTTTTGTTCACATGGCAAAAGAAAACATACGTGTCCAATATTTTTTATTAATCTGACGGAAAAAAAACTAATTTTCAGTCAACTACCCTATTTCACTGATAGACAGACTTGAATCAATGGTCAAATAATCTAAACTAAACAACAATCTACTCAGCACACATCAGTGGGGTCCCTTTTATGTCAATCCCACAAGGTCTAGGTCCGTTTAAATAAATAAGACCTTCACTAGATCTTCTCTCTTCCCAATTGGTCCAACGAATGGAATTTGGTATGCAGCACGTGGATACGTGATCAATGTGGTTTGACCTCCAGTAGTGAGGATACGTCATATTAGGGTTCACCTTAGCCCTGCGTGAGGACAAGAGAAAATAATAGGGAAATTTTGGGGTAAAACTGGCCGTTTTTTAAATGATCTAACGTGTGCTTGTACACTTTATGAGTTGCTTATTTCAACTATTATATCTATAGTAATTATGTATGTAAGATGCGAGTTATTTACGATTTTAGTTTCTTATTAGTTTGCGTAGATTCATGCAAGAGATATAGAGCTGTTAAACTTGAATGTTTTATCGAATCCAATCCTTTTTTTAGCCGGATGCTTTTACACAAAATCTTCCTTAAGAGGACAACTTCCGTTGTACTAGTAAATTATATAAGGAACTCTTGTGCATTTCATACTTCTATACATTTTGTAGGTGAAAGAATAAATTAAAAATGTATTCAGACTGTAATAATACCTATACATGCGCCATGAAATATTTTTTGTTGATGAGTATGAAACTTTTGTTTTAATACTTTCTTTGAACCTGCTAAAAGTAACCTCATCCTTCTGTGGTTAACATACCATTACGGCTAATAGACCCTTCACACTAAGCACGGCTGTAGAAGTTTAGAATAAAGGGTCCTTAACTGTGTGAGACTTGTATGGTTTGAGATAAAAGGGGGAACTATGCATAATATGTAGGTATATGTATCTATATCTACTTAGGTATAGATAACAAAGAAGGCAGATATATGTATAACGCAATCGTTGGTACAAAATGAACCAGAAATTCGCTTTTACGGATTCAGGGAGCGTCCGTATTTGAAACATAGGGCTCTTCAAGTCGAGAGTGAATACGCCATTTCTAAGCAGACGGGCTTCATCGTCGACCACACCATCGCTCAGCAGACATTAGATGAGATAGTGATCAAACGAAATCCTATAAATAATAAAAACAAAACACAGTCGATTTCAGTTATAATCTTATTATTTATTTTAACCCCGACGGCAAGAGAGGGGCGTTATAAGTTTGACGTCTGACTTTATCGAAAGTGTTCTTAACCTATGTTTGATGAAAATCGGTCTAGCCGTTCTGAAATTATGGGCGTTTTACTGTTTGTATCGGGGTGTTTTCGCAAGATATCGTGTTATAATTACGTGTTCAATATTTTTTTGATCGAAGCCTTTCTACTTCTAGATAACTTATGTAGCATAAAATAATAATATGTCGGTAGTTTTTTTAATTTTACATGTTTCATCAAATAATTCTGAAGCGAATTTCGCCCTTTTTGCAACAGTTCTTGTGAACGGAGTTCCTATTTTCGAATTCAAAATAACGTTAATGTAAACTAGGAATGAAAAATATCTACAGATGACTTTGTCGGTCTAGTCAAGTCTAGTGGAAACGGGACTGACTGCGGATATTAATATCTGAACTCTATTTTCAGGCAGGATAAAAAGTGCGGTTTTGTCTTTTTCAATTTCAATCGGTTCATTTTGTTTATATTGAAAACTGTGACAGAAGCTAATAGTAAAACGTTAACGATGCCAGGGTTCTGGTCTACTTAGCAATGTTTCAGAAGGTAAAAATACCTACTCATGATCATGACCAATGGTTACAAACGAATTTAATGGCACCCTGTGACAGGGTCCCTGTCTTTCTCAATTTAAATATTCAGCCAATAACACGTCTTCAAAAA
Organism: Orthosia gothica; assembly: GCA_949775005.1. Lineage (NCBI taxonomy): Eukaryota > Metazoa > Arthropoda > Insecta > Lepidoptera > Noctuidae > Orthosia > Orthosia gothica. The sequence continues at coordinate 12,742,142 of OX459034.1, read as the reverse complement.
CACCTAAAAACTTTCATATCAACAAATAATTAAGTAATTTCCGAAACGGTTGGACCGATTTTGACAAGATTTTCACTGATAGATAACTGATAAGGAGGACTTATAAGGAGTAACACAGGCTACTTTTTAACCCGGCAAAACTTTTGAGTTTCAAAAATCACAGAAACTGTGATTTTTGAATCACAGTTTCTGTGGGAAAATTAAATAAATATTTTACGAATTCCACGCGGATGAAGTCGCGGGAAACAGCTAGTGATCAATTTAATACACATTCAAACAAACAGACTTTCACATCTGTAGTATTAGTAGGATCTGTGAAGTTTCCCCAAAGAGCGATCAATTGAGGAAGTTGTAAGAACTTTTCTCAATCACACTCCGTCTTTTTATTTACGGCCGTTATATTCAAATGTTCGGATAAACATAAACAAAAGGTTGATGACATTCTGATGGCTTTTCGAACGTTAACACGATCTCTTTTATGTTGTTTTACTGGTTGAGGCGTTAAACAAATCTTTCCTTATATCGCACTAGTAATATAAATGTGACAGTTTGCTAGTTTGGATGCTTATTACTTTTAACGCCCTGTTGGTTTCACGGTCGCAAGTACGACTACTGAGGGTGGAGTCCTAGGTTAGATTCTCGCGTTTGTTAAAGTGTTATCAAGCTACTGAAGCAGCCTGAAGTTATGACGGTGTTATATCCTCGTGCCTCGAAAAGTACGTAAACCCGTTGGTTGTGCACCTAATTTATCTCCGGTTAAGTCGTAATGCTGTGTTATCGAACTATGAGAGTGAGTGAAGGCAAGAGCGTACCTGTGTTAGTAAACACACTCTTGCGTACTTCAATATTACAAAAGTCTACGTCCACGTTTAGTCTCCGCTAAAATAAGTCGCCGTTACAAAACTCGGTCAGCAGGTTTTTTGGCGCTTGTAACGCTAAACGAGCTTTATTTAAATGTAGGTAGACTTCAAATTTGATTAATATAATGTTCACTATTTGAATTACAGTTGTTTAAACCAAAAATGGACTCAGCACTCAAACAAGAGCTCTTTCTCATATTATATCGCAAAATCAAACAAATAACAATAATAGCTAACTACAACTTTACTCAGTTAGCTTAGTCGAATTGGTTTACTCAGCTTGTACAAAGTGCCTACAGAAACAATATACAGCCATCCTAGGGTTAAAGCATGTTGACGTAGAGAATCGAATCCCTATCTTCACAAAACAATGCAAATATTTCTACAAGCATCATTAAAAAAAACGTGCATTCGAAATTCGAAATTTCGAACGCGATCGTCTTTTTGTCTGGATAGAAATGTGAGCATTACGATATGGAGATAGAGGTTTATATGCTATGTATATTTTTAGAAATTTATTTCGACTCTCAGTACGCTTTGAACCAATAATAGTGTTTGGTCCAAAGATTGTAATTACGATAACCCAGGGATTATATCGCAAACGCAAGCTTAGAGGGATTAGCAGCAAGTCACGTACCGAATGCGTAGAGACGCTTTGTGCATACAATAGTACAATTACCAGAGACAAAGACATACTTAAAGCATTCTGTATGAGTCTATGCATTGATGACCGGAAGACCAATATTGGATCAGGGTTTTGTGTGCACTTAGTGTTTGATGATAATAATTGGTGTTGGTAGTAATTGGATTGGATTTCAACAGAGTAGTTGAAACGATCTAGCAAAGATCATTATATAATTCAAATTTGGTCTGGTTTACCGGCTGAAAGCGGTTAGAAAACACATACCGGTTCTGAATAGATTTAACGCGTCGAAGGGGATTGACGGGTTACAAACTAAACGCAAGTCAAATGGTGCGACTGGCTGTTGATAATTCATTCAAACAATCACAGCAGCTGACGCACGTTTGGAAATTGTCTCAATAATGTTTGCGATAATCTTTCTTCGAGACACTGGGGTAAAATATTTTTGTTGGTAAATAGTCCGATATTATTATGTAGGTTTTCGCCTGCTCCAGGGCGAAGGGTATTCGTAAAATTGGATACTTAAGTCGTCTAGAATATGTACCCCAATCCTAATTCACAAAAGCAAATAAAAAGAAAACTCAAAATAAATCCACCGATACTCTCAGACGGAAAGCATTACCTTCTTCTAAACAGGCCTTTTAACATGACAGTGGTCTTACCCACAATAGGCCAACTTAAATTCGTTCAGACTAATGACTTGAAAGTTTTTTTGGGAGGAAAAAAGGCGAACTGGGAACAGGCGGGACTCATGCCGAGTAATTCAGTGAAAGGAATAGATACAGGGAAGCCAAAAAGTTCGGGGACTTGGCTGATCTGAATAATAATAGTGCGGTTGACTTTCAAGTGGCATTATCTAAGGTTTCTGGAAGAGTTTTGGTTGAGCGATTATTTGATAGTAGGTAATTTTGTAATGCATGCAGAGAGTTTAATTTAAGTGGTAAATTGTGAGCTAATATTAAGGCAAGAGAGGCCTACAGAAAGAAAATCGTTTTATTTTTTCAATTTTACGTAACGATTCGCCTCAAATTTTGTCCAATCAGACCATCAAATTTTCAAACCCAATTTTTCAATTAAAACCAGAGGTTGCATTGCGATAAGAAATCGTTTGCGATTTCAAATACCTTTCAATACATTTAATTTCGTATTCTAAACATAAACAATTATTACATTTCGTAGTGCTTAGTAGTTTTCCTCTTAAAATAATTAAGAATAAGAATAACCTAAGACTAACAACAGTAGTTAACAGGAAAATTCCCTTAAAATGCTAACCTGAAAATTTGTTTTTAATGTAGCGTTCTATTTCTTTTTAATTTCTCCACTGAATTATGAAAACTATGTTTTGTAATTGAATCACGTCTGTAATTTTTGCCACTTAATTAAACAAAAACAAAATGGTATCCAGGAACAATTTGATTAATATCCAAACACATTTTCCATTTTTTATAAAAACAAAATGTAACCATATGAATAGTTCAAACACTAATTAGATTCTAAATTCAAACTCTCCACAGAAAATTTGAATAGATAAACAATAACATAACATCACGACTGTATTTGCCGAAGGTATAGGCAGAGGTACATCTTTAATACCTACATCCACATTTCACTTTTCAATTTGAATTAAGAATCTGTTAATCCGTTCTCAAACTAACAATGATATTTTTTACAAAGACGAATCTATTCCCCATTTACCTTCAAAATTCACAAACAAGTAACACATCGGTCAACGATGCTGAGTGCGACTGAACAATCACTTACTCGCTAACATCCTGGAGGAATCCCGGAGGATTCCCAGAGACCTTAACACGGTCCCGGATTAACCGCTCTGACCAACCTGTTGTGACCGGCCAGTGTTAACATTGACCACTGACAGCATTACACGGCTAGGAAATGTTATAAAGTGGTTTACAGACTGACACGGATTGGGACCAACTAATGTGATTTGTTGGCCCTAATGTGATATTCAAAGTTACACTATAAATGCAATAGTTTGGTTTGGTGTTTGGATGTTTGGTACTCTATTGTGGCTAACTAGTTGTACGGTTTGATTTAGCATGCATGGAATAAAATGTACACAACATTTAAGCTATTACATCTTAATTTATTTACATTAAAGAAATATAATACACAGTGTAATAGAATACTTACTCAACTAAAACTACATACAATATGGTTAGTTCAATCGAAAACTACTAAATAAGCCTAAAAATAAACTCAACATTTAAAATAATGAGTGAAAAAATATGAAATACTAGTTTCTGCAAGCGGCATCACCCGCGTGAAAGTCGAAAGTTATCCCGGGGGAACATATTCCCGGGATAAAAAGTATTCTATGTGCTATCCCTGACTATAATCTATTTCTGTGTCAAAATCATCCAGATCCGTTCAGTAGTTTTATGCGTGAAACAGTAAGAAACATACAAACACACTCACAAACTTTCACTTTTATAATATTAGTAGGAAATAGGATTTTGGTTAAGCACCCGATAAAAAGAACCTGCATAGTAGCATGACCGAAAGACAAGTATTATAAATCTTATGCTGAATGATTTTATTAGCAGAAAAGACGGAACATTTCGATGACAAGAATAAAAATATCACTCAGCATTTAAAGTAACTCAATCCACGAGAGAATGAAACATTAAAAACCTTGAAAATATCCAACATCAATGAAACTAAGCAAATAGCTCGTTGTTCTCGAGTCAACTCCAGAAAAACCTTTATTACAACTTTATACGAGTCAACTGCAGAAAATGTTTTATGACTAACTTTTTTATTGTTAAGACCAGTAATTTTCTTTATTTTAAGAACTAGTTGGGTATATGAAAAAGTATCAGAAAGAATACCACAAAACATCGGAAGGAGTGAAAATCTCGTGCTTGAAACTGTTTCTTATTTAAATTAACTTTTCGAAGAGAATTCTGCAACTGGAGTGCGGCCAGAGAATAAGCGTTAGATTATAATTATAAAAAAATGCTTGTTCTACTTTCAAGCTTAAAAATTGCGGTTACGAAGTTATTTTGGCGGACGTCCGACTGCGTAAATAATAGCTAAAAGTTTGTAACGCATGAAATATCGAATGTACTGCAGCCAGATTTATATTTTACGTGGTTATATAATATGTGGTGCATAGAAGCAGAAACATTTGTCCTAGAGTTTTAAATAAAATAACATTTTGATCAGCGGCAATTCTTATAATATATGGGACAGACGGTGTCAAATTCTTCATTCACCTGAAAAATATAAATATAATGTCGCTTCGTCTCGAGCTAGTGGGCTTCCTTAAGAAAAATACACAATATATTAAAGTTTATCTAGCCAATCTTTGTTCGACTTATAATGGAAGAATTACCCATGGTTCTGGAAAGTATGAAAGAAAGAAAGAAAGAAAGAAAGAAAGCAAAATATTTATTTGAAGGAAGGAAGGAAGGTAGGAACGTATGAAGGAAGTTTCGTTTGAATAATTTGGTTTGGTGTGAAGAATTTAGGTCCGACGCTAATTTCTTTGACACAATACATTTACTCGTACTTTCAGCTTAAGTGAACATCGAACATTACTCTAACTTCAGTCACTGATGAAATGTAATGGCATTGCCAAGTTGTAGAAAGAATATTGCATCTGGAAATAGACTTCATGAACATTTGGCATTTAATCTTTTAATTTACATGAAAAGTCATAGTGTGTGGGATTGACCGCGTGACACGAAACAGAATAAAATAAATATTTAAGTGGGGCTCCCATACAACAACGTGATTTTTTTGCCGTTTTTTGCGATAATGATACGGAACCCTTCGTGCGCGAGTCCCACTCGCTTTTGGTCGGTTTTTGTATTATAATGATACGTCTTTATATTTTTTTTTGTACGTCTGTTTGTGTGTGTGAAAGTTACTACTCTTTGAAAGTTATTATCCAATTACGATAATGTTTTCATAGATGAAAAAGCTTTACTAATCCTAAACGCCATCAATTAGGTTTCATCATAAAATACAAGGTTCCTGTGGGATAATCGCAGCGAAAGAAAGCCACGGGAAAAACTAGTAGCAAAATATCCACAAAAAGGACCTACTTTACAACCCGGTAAAAGTGAGTGTAACACATAATAACGTTGACGAAATAATTGAACAAGTCATAAAAAAGTTTTTAAATCTCATTTATATTCATAGACCTACCTACACATGAGCCCGTAAAAATGAAAAGTACTCAACTCAAAACTTTATATGAGAACTGACGAAAAAGGTCGCGATTTATGTTCAAAAGTCGGCGTGACGAAAAAACTAGTTGTAGACTGAGCTTGTTAAATAACTTTGAATTTGATGAGCTGTCGCTTGTCAACGCCCGGGTAAGCTAAAGATTCTTTAAATATTATATATCTACCTAATAGATGCCTCGTATTGTATTGGAAAAGTCTGTATGTTTGCAAAAGACTTTTCCGTTCGTAATTATGGATACTTGGATGTTTGTCAATCAATCACGTCTCAACGGCCATAAACGGATTTGGTTGAAACTTGGCACATGGGACTGGGTAGACCTATGTTTTGAATAAGGTCATGACACATTTTTATATAGGTAGGATATTCCCTTTGGGTATTTTCCGACTTCTACGTGGGCGAAGCTAGTAAAAGACAAAAGAGAAGTCTTTGTTATCGACAATCAATTTGTTCCGAAGACACCGAAAACATAATTTCTGCCGATAAACACTATTGCTAGAAATAATTCCCATAAAGATCACCTCGCTGGTCCCTGGCTTCCCGCATAGGGTTCAGCGGATTTCTTTAATCGCCACCAGGTTTTATTTCCATATTGTTGAGTTTTTATCTCAGCAGCACTACACCGTTTGAAATATACTATTTTAAAGATCACTATATCTTTGACAGGAGTGAAATTAATTTTAACTGAAATAGCATAATTATTCTCGTTAAAATATATGTCTTCTTGAACCCACGACATTAATCTAAAGAGGGAAATAGGCATCGTTAAAGGCTTTGATACGACCACAGGATACGACCTTTCACTAACAAGCCTCACAGACCACACCTAACCCTTTTATCCGATATGTTATTATGGGCAGAGATGTAGTTAGCAAAATGTACCCACCCACTGCCTTAATCTTAATTTGGTCATGGTTAATCTACCTAGGGACCTATCTACACTTGTAAGTACCTATAATATAAATACCAAAGTAACTCTGTCTGTATGTCTGTTTGTTAAGTATTAGATGAAATTTTGCACACGGGGGCGAAGCCGCTGAAATTAGTCCATTCTAATAGTATTTAAAAATGCGAAAGTAAATCTGTCTGTTTCTTATGTTTTCACACCTAAACCGCTTAACCAGTCTTTATGGTTTTGGTAGTGATAGATAGGATCTTGTAGAAGAACCAACTTTTGATCCCGGCAGTTATTTCCTTGGGATCATTTTCGACATCCATGCGGGTGAAGCCGCTGGCAGAAACTAGTTCTATTACTATAATACCTATAACACGGTTCGTTAAACCTCCGACCTCTGAGGTTATTTTAATGAATACTTGAGTGCCTAAAACTAGGCCTAGTTTAGTTTTAATGAATATCTAATCCTATGTACAAATTTGAGTACGTCTTCTTCTTCTTTTCGAGTCGATGGGAAAGTCTTTATACATTTTGGGCCCAGGTGGCCACCCGGACTGCAGCGTCAGTGGCAAGCATAAAATCTTCCATAGTGCAGGTGTATGGGCACTTGGGACACTCCAGCATGTGTGCCATTTTTTGAAAAGCGGCACCGCACTCACACTGGGTATCAGATGGGTCTATAAAACCTCATTTTGCCAAATAGTGTTTGCAGCGGCCTACTTGAGTGCGCAAACGATTGAGTGCTTTCCATATACGCCACTGCAGTTCACGTCCAGGTGGCAGGTGTTTCTGGGCTTTCAAGAAGTCGGGTGGTGGTAGGGAAGCTTCTCTCCATAATTTGCTTCTAATTATAGGCGCTGGGTCTAGGATAGCCCGTGTGCATCGAAGAAAACTCTTCCGACTCTTAAGTCTATCCGGGGTTATAGTGTGATCATAGAGAGGATGTCGGGCATCGGATTCCTGTTATTTTTTCTCAAGCGCGCTTGCGACATCCCTTGATACTATTGGTGGTGCAATGGCAGCCAACGGGTATAGTTTGTTGAGCGGAGTCGGTTTGAGGCAACCCGATATAATTCGACACATTTAGTTTAGGGCGATGTTAACTTGCTTAACATGTGCGGATCGGTACCGCACAAGACACGCGAATTCGTCAGTTTTAAGGACATATCATATCATCATCATCATCATATCAGCCGAAAGACGTCCACCGCTGGATATAGGCCGCCCCCAAGCGTCGCCACATTGACCGGTCCCGTGCGTTTTGCAACCAGCGGATCCCCGCAACCTTCACCAGGTCATCGGTCCACTTGGTGGGCGGCCTTCCAACGCAACGTCTTCCGGTTCGCGGTCGCCACTCCAAAACCTTTCTGCCCCATCGGCCATCCGTTCTGCGAGCATTGTGCCCTGCCCACTGCCACTTAAGTTTAGCAATTCTTCGGGCTATGTCGGTAACCCTGGTTCTCTTGCAGATCTCTACAGTTCTGATTCGATCACGCAAGGAAACGCCGAGCATAGCCCTCTCCATTGCTCTTTGAGTGACTGTAAGATTTCTGATAAGGCCCATTGTAAGCGACCACGTCTCAGTGCCATAGGTCATCACTGGCAACACACCGCGCAACTGCCCGAACGCTGCCCAGCCGAGTCAGATTCGACGGTTGACCTCTTTCTCGAAGTTGGCCTTAACCAATTGGATCGTTTGTCCCAGGTAAATATAGTCGCCCACAACTTCCAGTGTAGAGTCTCCGACCTTGATAGGAGTGGGTGTAACACGGGCATTCAACATCACCTTGGTTTTGTCCATGTTCATCCTAAGACCCAATCTTTCGGAAGATCTACTGAGATCATCGAGCATTGTACAGAGGTCCTCCATGGTGTCCGCCATAACCACTATATCGTCGGCAAACCAAAGGTGTGTGTAGCGGTAAACAGCTTTGAAGATATGACGTCTCCCTGTCTCACACCTCGCTGCAGAAGTTGCTGAGGTCTAATCCTGAAGTCAAAATGAAATGGTGGCGTTTTTTTATAAGCACTTCAACACTTCGATGTACCGGTAGTCAATTTGGCACCGTTGTAGGGACTGCAGTACAGCCCAAGTCTCGATCGAATCGAAGGCTTTCTCGTAGTCCACAAACGCTAAACAGAAGAGCAGATTGTATTCTTTGGTCTTTTGTATAACCTGCCGCAGCGTATGTATGTGGTCTACGGTGCTGAAGCCTTTACGGAATCCGGTTTGTTCGGGAGGCTGGAAATCGTCAAACCTGCGCGCGAGACGATTTGTGATGACTCTTGAAAACAGCTTGTAGACATGGCCAAGAAGTGAGATGGGCCTATAGTTCTTCAGAAGGGCATTGTCACACTTCTTCAAGAAGAGTACCAGCACACCCCTGCACCATGCCTGTTGAGTTTTCCCCTCTAGTATGACGGAATCAAACAGCTTTTGCAGGGCCTTAAATACTGGTTTTCCACCCGCCTTCAGGAGTTTGGCCGTAATTTGGTCACTACCCTGTGCCTTTTGGTTCTTAAGCTTTTTCAGAGCCATTCAAATCTCATACATAAGATTCGCGACGTGACTGTTTAAGAGCCATCCTAATCTCGTACAGGCTGACGTCCGGTATGTCTTCGGTATAGTGACGGGTCAATCTAGCTCTAGGGTCTTTTACTAGATTCGCGACGGGTTTACTGGTTGACGTGTACAACTGCCCATAGAATTTCTCGATCTCCCTCAGAAGCTCCGGTTTGGCGGATATGATCCTGCCATCGTCGGTCTTCAGTTTCGTGAGCTGGCTCTGCCCAATAGACAGATCTCTTGCAAAGACCTTGGAGCCCTTATTCTGCTCAATTGCGTCTTTAATACGCTCAGTATTATAGCGGCGGAGGTCGCTTTTCAAGGACTTTGAGATCCGTCTATTAAGCTGCCAGTATTTCAACGCATCGTCTGAAGACTGCAGGATCATCTCACGCCTCTCCTTCATAAGCTTGAGAGTAGGATCAGAGATCTTTTTATTTATATCTGTACGGCGGGTCTTGAAAAACTTAGACCCGACCGTATGGACAGCTTCCACGAACCCGTCGCTGTATTCGTCCACGGAGCTCCCTAGGCACTCGAAACGATTCTGGAGTTCGAGCTGAAAGCTCTCGGGGTTTTGGATCTGGATCTGTGCTGGACGGAGCGTTGACTTCATCAGTCGAGACCTTTCAAGCTTGATATTAATGTTCAATGTGCCTCTTACCATTCGGTGATCGCTCCCGGTTTTCACCGAATTGATCACAGAGACATCATTGAACATTTGCTTCTTGGTTGACATGATAAAGTCGATCTCGTTTTTTGTTGCACCATCGGGGCTTTGCCAGGTCCACTTCCTATGCTCACGCTTTCTGAAGAAGCATTTTACATACATACATTAATCCATATACGCGAGGAATATGCACCCAAACTAACACTATTATACAAATACTACTATAATACATATAGGTACAAAATATTACAAGCACTAAAAGGTCACACATGGTTCTCACATACTTACAAATATTGCAAACAGGTAAATTACCTTATTCAACAACAACGGAATAGTGTGCGAGTCAATTTCTTAATTAAAAGAGAAGTAAAAATTATATAAAGCATTACTATAATTATGAATATAATATAAATTAACAAGTTTGATTTTGTCTTTACTAAAGATTTCGCTATGGAGCAGGACCAGCTTGTTTCCAAGCATTCTTATCTTGAATATAATCATCTAATTTGTAATATGGTTGTTTACAAAGTGTACTTTTAACAAAAGTTTTACTAACTTAAGTTGTCCAGTACTGAATGTAACTTTGTTATGTTTTATATTTTAATAGACCACGGGAGCGAAACCTCGAGGCGGCAAAATCTAGTTGTTTTTTTTTTTTTTCAATTTGAATTATCAATTATGTTATTATATTTCACTTAGGTGAGTCTAGCATAGTCTGGAGAAAGTTTCTATTTCGTGAATTTAAGTTATGGAAGAACTATCTAAAACTAAAACTAAGGTAGCTGTCTTATAACTTAGGTCAGTGATCTCAACCAACCTTTGAATGGACAGACGTCTTCCGTACAAACGAGAGGTATAACCGCAGTTATAAACTTGTAATTACTAAAAGTACTAACCAAATAAAAGTACCCACAAGAAAGCCGAACTAGATTAAGTCAGAATAAACTAATTGCCTTACAAAATCGCTCTTTTGCTTAGAAATTCACTAACAACAATCATCCTAAGAAGTTTTGTAGCCTCCTTGGGAGTGGAACGTCGAAGAAAACTTTCCACTCCTACCTAGCTTTATTGTGTATTGAGCTGGTTAGGCACCAGTCATTCTACTTTTACCTTAGTTTGTTGTTAAGGAGTCTTAGTAGTTATGAATAAGTAGGGGGCTAAGGAAGAAACTGGTGTCATTGTTTATTTAACCGACAACTAGGTAGGCAGGGCAATCCGAAGTAGTACCCCACCTCTCACCCTCACTGTCACATGACTTATCTCCCCTGCACCTCGTGTGCCGAGCCGCCATTAAGTTTGAACCTAAAGGCAGTTCAGTACAATTATTTTCTTTATATCCCTCGGAAATATAAACGAATGCTAATTGCCATGTCCATCAATTATAAGATTTATCGTATATAATAATTTGAATTCAGAACTAAGTAATTTATTGTTGTTTTGTTTTGATTTCCGTGTGAAACATTTAGCTGTAAAAACCAGCTTTCCTCCATTTTTTTAAATAATTTACATTTTGTTAAAAGAGTAGTAACAACACTAAATACTTCCAAGTTGATTAAGAGCGTCCAGAAATGCAATGAATGTCGAAACACTAAGTTTGCCGAGGACCATTAAGAAAATATTTGTTACTACCTCGTATCTTTTCAAAATTCATATTTTACGTTACGATATAGGAGTTCCACCTGTTCCATAGATTTCTCTATTAATAGAATAAGTATCTAAGTAGGAATGTTTACCACACAAGTAGGTATGTTGATACCCATTCAAATTTTCCTAGAAATTCCAATAAAAATTTAACGAACTTGTTTTAGATAGAAACTAAAATTTCATCAAGCAAGAACGGCCCGGTTTACTATAAAACTGTTTTTTTAGAGTGGAGAAAATCGGAACGCAAAATTTTCGGTGCGATTATATTTGGTTGTAAAAAAGGAAATCTTCCAACGAGTTTTTCCCCTATTTTCTGCACCGGCCATCTGCCAAAAATGTTAACTAAAGTTTTTTATGAGAGACGAGAAAATAATCCGCCCTGAGCCTCCGCTAAGCCGTCGGACCCCAATTCTCCTACTATCATTTAAATCTTCAGTGTTATTCGGATTTAGTCTTATTTGTTTGATAAAACAGTCTTATTGTTTCTGATTTACAAATTTTTAGAGAATTTAGGCTTCATAAGGTATTTCCTCAAAGCCTTAAAATTTTTGATTGGTTATTTCTTGAAATGTAAAATAAATATTTTTGTATTTTTTTCACACTAGGGATATAATTGCGTAAGGATAGTTCCTAATCTCGTAGTCATACAAAATTGCCGAAATCATGCGCACTTACATACATTATGCCAAAATAGTACATCAAGACCGGCATGACCCATCCGTTGAAGGCGCGCACCATGTTCACGCCTGGTAAACTTAAGAAATGAGGAAGTTACTCTTATATAATTTTTTGAGCTCATCTTTAGGACTTAATATCAATATTAAATATTTGCCCCAAGTAGGTAAAATTACCGATCTTCCTTGGACAACCTTGTTGCTAACCATATTATTGCTGGCGACACTGGCATTTCCCATTACGAAATTCCCCTAACTGAAAAAGGACAGAACACACCCACAATTATCCTCGTTTCTCAGAAATGTGGAGAAATGACTTTGTGTAGGGTAACAAAGCTATAAAAATTAAGGCGGGTTCGCTTCCTACCTTAGAAAAAGTGGGAATGTGGGAACCGGAAGGCATCCACTGGTCAGGGTGGCATACATATAAAATAGATTCAAAATGTATTTTAGTGGAATTATTTTCACCATTCCTGCCGTGTCATTTAAAAGCTAGTTAGCTTTTAAATGACCCAGCTCCTGGCTTATGTGTTCACTGTTTTATCCAAATTCGATCGGCTGATAAAGATGAAACGATAGTTAAAAAAGAGAACTTTACTATTTATGGTAATAACAGTATGTATGGATTGACTTTGAATTCTGTTAGAGAAGTGTTTTCTTTGACCTCTTTGTTTATAAGTAGCCCTTTTTATTTAACCCATATTGTCCCAATATGCATATGTACATACATAGAAATAATAATAATAACCTCACCGCAGTATCTCTACGTTAACGTCGTGGTGGGGCTTGCGCGCTTCAATGATGCATAGGATTGTGCCGGTAGATTCTGCTTTGCCGCATCATGCCTAGGGTGAGGGGCCAGACTAAGAGAGATACAATCCTCAGGACAGCTTTGTGACCAACTGGTGGGCAGTGGCGACCCCACAGACCTGATGTCCAGGGAGAAGTCTTGTTCCTTATCTCTGGCTTGCCTTTATTGACCGGTTGGAGTGAAAACTGACGGGGACCAGAGCTCTCACCTCTCTCTTACCTTAATTGGCTGGCTTGAGTGGAGATTTGCAAGAGTAAACGTGCTCGGAGGAAGGAAGTTAACCCAGTAAGGTGCTGGTAGGGATCTTGACCGTACTTCCGGGATTGTAATGATAGCCGTGGTATACCTCTCCACTCCTCAAGCACCTCCGGATATGTTGCCCTCTTGGCGCTACGTCACTAGGAGTAGTTAGTACTAAGTGCTAGCGACCCTTTATGGGGCCTATTAATTGAGTGTGCAAGTCACCCCCTGCCATTTTATAGTTTTTTAGTTCAACAGTGGTCGGGCTGGGGCCGGTAGTCCTTCTATAGTTTTGGCAATCGATCCATATCCATAGCCCAATATATTTTTTCTCCATAATATGCAATAGTCCAGCACCAACATTTTCCTTGGTTGCAGTTGCGTAGTGCATACAGGGATAATCGACGGTTGGTGTCACATTTCCTGATACATGCCGAACGGGGCCTCTACAAGGTGGCTTCGGCTCCTCGCACGCCTTTCAAACGACCGGGATTCTAAGTTCCCGAGATAAACAAATTCATAATAAAAATATAAAATAATATCTATACTAATACACTCTAATATAATATTTAATATATAATAATAATAATAAAAGTGGCAGTGGCAATAGTCCTGCACCAACCGGGGATTGTCCTTGGGTGCAGTTGCGTATTGCGTAGTGCATACAGGGATAATCGTCGGTTGGTGTCACATTTTCTGATACATGTTGAGTCCCTGGTGTGTAGTGTGTGCCTTGGGTAGGGAAAGTAATTGAAAGTCACGGAATAGAAGTTACACAGTAGTTTATTGTCCGCACTCAAAACCGACACATTTAAGTTGTAGCCTCTAAATCTATATACATGTTATTACTACCGCTGTTCGTTAGGGACTGCGCTCCCGCACACAATGTATCCAGTTGTCGACTAAACATTTTGTCGCGTCAGCCCCCACATACATGCCTAACGGGGCCTCTGCCAGTTGGCTTCGGCTCCTCGCACGCCTTGACCGGGACCCTAAGGTCCCGAGATTTATGGATAATATATATTTATGAACGGATTTTTTTTGTTTATATTTATATTATATTTTTATTTTTTTAAATAGATATATTTTTTATTTTATTTTTTATACAATAATATTTAAAAATGTAAAAATATGTAAATATAATAAAAAAATGGAATAATATAGTATTATAAAGAGGAAATATTTTTTTGTTTGTTTTTACTGAATAGGCTCCAAAACTACTGGACCGATTTAAAAAATTATTGCACCAATAGAAAGCTACATAAGCTATTTTTAATCCTGACAAACGGTTCTGTGGGGTGGTCCACGGGAGCGAAGCCGCGGGGAACAGCCAGTATAATAAACGCACATAGTTTTCCAACTTTATTTGAATTTTACCTTCGTCGCACAATCTATCCGGAATGAGTCTAGCGTTTCTTAGCCCAAAAATAATTACTCAGTTTAAAAGTAAAACGTAAAAGCTTTTCATTTGAAGCTCATGATCTACTACAAAGTTTTACCTATAAAGTGATAAAATGTCTCTCGAAGATTATTGAAACCTGCTATTCCATTTCTTTACATTCATATTTTCACTTCGTCTAGGGACTTCACGCAAATCCGTTTTGGTAGGCGGCAGTCAACAAGTATTCGTGTAGGAACCTTATAAACAAACTAAGATTTATGTAAAAGACAGATCTACATTATACTCAAATATTATCCACAATTTGATAAGTGTCATAGCCATTTTGAGAGCTTTAGTATGCAGCATTTTCAACTTTCCACGTTCCAACAATATTTCTTTGTTTCAGCATGGTGGCAGTTGAGAGTTGCAATGTTTCAAGATATGAAAGTACCAGTAAAAAAAAAAGTTTTTTTTTTTTTATAACCTTTAGGCTCGCGCTTGACCACAATCTCACCTGATGATAAGCGATGATGTGGTCGACGGTAAAAATAACATTTGAGAATTAACGTCATAGTAAAATATGTCTATATTCATGGTAACTTTCCACCCTGAACTTAAAGTCAGCCTGTACTTACGTTAGCGATTCGCGCGAATGTTTCTTCCTTTCACCCTTAGGCGTATTTTGTCTAGACAACGTAAGTATATTATACAGATATTTTCTTCTGAACTGAACTTGCTATGTTAATAAAGATAGATCGCTTTTGTATTCTATAATCATGTCAAGGATACACTCATGTTTATGTTTTGGCAAAGGATATGTTTTATTCTTTCTCCGTATGCTCGTAATGTATGTTATTATGTTTTGTTATGCAGTCCATTGATTAAGAGCAATGTAAGGAAGATTAATTTTCATATTTTTTTAGAGTTTCATCATTTAGCGATAAATGATCTAAGTGTAAAACCACGAAACCCAATTTCAAGGCTAAGGATTACTCCACTCTGCCCCACCAAGTAGCTGACCTGAGTGACAAAGTGGACATCAATATTAGCTCATCTGGTGGTAAGCGATGATGTGGTCCAAAATGGTGCACTGTTGCTTCTACCCTATTCACTCTTGAATTTAAGCAGGGTCTTAAAGTCAAAATCCCCATCAGACTCCAGGAAACAGTCTCCAGCTAGGAATTCGACACCTTAAATTAGCTGTGCCGCACAGTGAAAGTATTCCAAACGATTTTTTATGATATACGGGTAATATTACCCACCATGTAACAATGACGCATAGGCGCACATCTTGTTGTCCGTCCGTATTTTGTGCAAAAGTGGGAACTATTGCTGCGGCAGAGAGGAAGACTCCCTTTATTTTGACTCTTTAAAAAGTACGTTTCCAAGGAAAAGGCTTTAAAATGTTGGTATAAATCCTAACCAAATAATATTTGGGAGCAATCTCCATTTAAATCAAGGCACTAACACAGTAATTGTAAATCAAGTGCAAATTGCTTCTCCACAGCAATCTGTGAGGTAACAGGTGTCGCGAATATTCATCTTTTTGTTCACGAACTAATGCCCGTAATTGTCGACGATTGAGAAGTGTCTCTTGTGATTAAGAGAGGGACAGGAACTTTTACGGATAAGAGAATTCTTTCGGTTTCAACGTCCGAATACACAAATACTTAAAAATCCATTTTAAGGAGCTGTTCAACCTTAAGTGCCAATGTAAGGGTTGTAGAAGTAAAACTGATCATTAACACAAACAAAAAGAAGAAGGAAAGAAATAACAAGTATTTAATTGCCACAAAACAACATACAACCAAAAAAGTATTAAATTATAGGCAATTATAGTAAGGATCATTTTCCTTAAAAAAATAAGCAAAAGATATAAAGAAAAGCAGCATTTACTTACTCCATGTAAACGCAGCATAACTTTGCACGTATTAGCATAATTTTTCAAGGTCCGCTGCTTTCACAACTCGTTATCAAATTGTCACAATCACCGCGGATGAGGTGACGCCCGCTTTCTAAAACAAATAGACTTTCATTCGATACTTCTCGTAATTAAATTGATACTGATTCAGTTTTTAGTTCAAACGAATTACGAAATGATTGTGCGACTCTAAATTGGGTAGGAGTAGGTAAAGGTGTATTAGTAACTTTTGTGAGCGGACTTTTTACGTCGATAATTCTCATAGAAATATTACGTGTACCGAAATTAAAAGCATCTGTATGGCGCAGATATAGCTGATTTTAAAATGAGAATCACGCCTAAACGGCTAGTTGTAATTTTTAGTTAGTTAAAAAATATATGTGACATTAGACTATTTACTTAATAATTAGATTTAAGAAAATTTTGAGTTTTATTCGTATAACATAGTGTAATTAATTTGTAATGTTATGACAAAAAAACGACAAACGCACCAAAACCGCCTGGCGTAGTTTAATGAAATTTTCAACATCTCAAAGACAATTTGATCATCTACATTATAGTCTAAGGCTTTTTTTTAAAAAGAAAGTACAAAAACCTACAGCATTTTCGGTCACGCGGGTGTGAAACGGTTGCGTGTTTTTTTCGCTCAAGGTTGTTTGCAACTGTGGTGCGAGTTCAGGGTGTGTGTTCGCGGGTGAGACCAAGACATGACTGTGACATGACACACAAACTCTCCTCGATTTTAGATAAAAAACCTTTTAACAAAAAAAAATAACTAACTGCCAAAAAAACCGGTACCGACTTCGGAAAAGAAGGTTATTTTTCGCTTTATAGTGGTTTTTTTTGGTAGTTGGTTTATTTTTTTGTTAAATAGTTTTTTATTTTACTCTTTTTAGTTTTGACACCTCAAATTTACATGAAAATCATTTATAGCCTAAGTACATCTCATGCTGATTCCAATAAGCCCAAACACGACTAGGATACCAGTGATCAGGAACGAATTCTGCACTTCAAAAAAATAAATTCCGATTTACTCCTTTTATTTGAATTATTATTTAGATTTATTTGTTTGAATTAGTTATTGAAATCTACTGAAAGGCACCAAAGCGTGTATTATAAATTCAGGTCTAGATTTCGTCAAAATCCGTCTTCTCTTCAAGGTAAAAGACTAAAAAAAAGGCTATTTGTGCCACTCGGGAGGCACGAAGAAGAACAGAAATTAGTGGTTTTCGTACACAGTGTACGAATAACAGGGCACTAGAAATGAGAAATATTTGACCAAAATGTTTTTTAAACTTTTAATATAAAAATCTACGCTACTGCCGAATATTAGCCAAAGGCATATCTACATGTTACAATGTTGTATGTATTCATTTACTAGCTTTTACCAGCAGATTTGCCCTCGTAAATGACGAATATAATCTCGCGAAACGGCCATGTTTCAAGTTGATAAAAAATTGCCAAACATATTTTCACATTATAAAGATAAGTAGGATTAGTAGGCAGTTGAAAATCTTTTCAAACAAATAGATATTAATTGCCAATGTTGCCATAGATATGGATATTTTAATCGTAAGCACTTACGATTACTTCACTTTTCATTCAAGGTCCGCAACCAAAAAGTACAGTTCCAACATATAGTTGCCATAGACATTACAATCCTAAATATTGAGTTCAACAGATATTTCACTGTTAAATTCAAATTACGGAACCTTAAAGAGCAGTTTCCACATAAACCTGCCTGGTTTTTGACAGCTAAAGGGATGCTGAAGTCAGCATCTTGTAAGTAATGAAACAAAGTGACAAGGAGACGATGACTTGTGTATTTAGGTTGCTTGTGGCTAAAGTCCTTTTAGCGATAGCGTGGACGTTGCAGAATGGATTAGTAAGGGCAGATCTGATGGCAGTTAGCAGAGTAAAGGATTTTTGTGGTTGTAAATAGGTTGTAATCGTGATAATCTAAGAAGTCCGATGACGTTTCTTATTTGACCATTAGTGAGTGTACCACAGATGTGATGTTATTTTTTTTCCTAAATAATGCACGGAAATTAAAACTAATTTGTACGTCTAGAACTAACACATAACCGATCAGTGTGGCGACGCTTGGGGGAAAGCCTATGTCCAGCACTGGACGTCATTCAGTTGAAATGATGATGATGATTACAAATCTACCTAACCTTTACCCAATATGTTGGGGTCAGCCAGTCTAACAGGATTTAGCTGAGTACCAGTGTTTTACAGGGAGCTATTGCCCTTCCATATCTGAATCTGACCCCCACAACCCAGTAACTTGGTACGAGTAACACGATGCCCCTTCGCTAGACTGGTGTCAGATATCGGGCTTCTGACTACCCGTAACGACTGTCAAAGATCTTTAAATGACAGCCGGTATCAACGGCTTAATGTGATTGCCGAGGCACGGAAGAAACTCGCTATTTAAGATAGTCACCCATCCATGGACCGACCTCCGCAAGCGTTGCTTAACCTTGAAGATCGAACCGTGCGGCTGTTATTATTTAGCCACGAGCTCTTCTCTCTTATATAATCTCACTTACTAATTGTTATTTAATTAAAGTATTTCAGGACACTTAATAATATTTATCTCAAGTTATTTAGGACTAATGTATAGTAACAAAACTAAATTTAAAGTTAGAAACGCCACAAAATAGGGCTCTTATATAGTCCAAGTTTTGTAAGCCACTGAAACATAATTATTTTACTACAATTAGGTATATGTGGTCAAATAACTCGGTATACAAAAACCTTACATTTATAAATCCAATACCTGTATTGCTAATATTGTCATCAAAATGTCGACTATAATATGTGCAGTGGTTGAGTGATCGACTGCTGCGCTCCGTGTCGCGAGTTCGATTACCGCACGGATCAAATAATTATATGGTCTACAAATAGTTGTTCTGGGTCTGGCTGTGTATGTATGTGAGTTCAAATGTCTTTAAAATGTCACAGGATTCCTAGTGTGGAGCAACGCTTCTTAAAAAGAAAACAACATAAAAACAATGTTTTTTTGGGTACAACAGTTTTTTGTTTGTTTCTGAAGTTAATTCACAAACAATTATTTAACATAACAAACAAAAGCCAAAATAATATCTAAGTCTCGAGGACAAACCAACAATACGATATTTTCTCTGAATAAGAACTAGGATGCCTATAACTACCCCATTTCATATTATTTTCGTACAGTCTAACAATATATAACGGGCGACAAAGTTGTTCATAGTTGGAACAGGAATCCTAATTGAACAAGTTGGGGCCTGTGGGTAATTCCGTACAGGGGAAGGGGCTAACAATTTTCTCTGCGATGTCTATAGAGGCTTTAATAACATTTAAATATCAATGGGTAGAGGTGAGCTTTGTTTAGCGTTTTGAAAAAAAAACAGGTCTAAAACAGCCAGTTTAGTTTCAGCAGTTCTGTGTATCAATAATTTACATTTACCTGTAGACAAAAAGTGGGAACGATACTTGGATCGCGTTATGTATTGTTGGGGTTTCCCATGAGGAAATTTTCAATCGCACACAGAAGTCTGGCTTTTAATCGGGTTTATAAAAAAAGGGTCGTGTTCTATACATAAAACATAACAGGCGCAATTTGGTATATTTGGGGTTAAAGTATGAAATTGCCAATTTGTACTGAAAAATTGTTTTGTTTTAATTTAACATATTTATTTAAGCAAAGTAATAACCATTATAATCTATACATTGCTGCCATCTAATAGGAAGGTCATTTATGCCTTGGCGATAGAACTCTGGTGATCTAGATTCGACAAACTGTGTGAAAGCATTTTGTACTGCCTCCTCGGCAGAAAACTTTTTATCACATAGAAAATTGTCCAAATCACGAGAAAAATTATAGTCCGTTGGAACAAGGTCTATCAAATACGGAGGGTGACGAATGGTTTCTAATTGCAATTCCTGTAGAGTTAAAACGGTGTCTCGTGCTGTATGACGTCTCGCGTTATCATAGAGCAATAATGGTGAAGATCGATTCATGAGTCGGGGATATCATTGTTCGGATTTCGGCACTGTAGACATCTGCCGTTATTGCTTGACCAGATCGGAGAAATATATAGTGAATATCACCATGCTGAGACCACCAAACAGTTACCATTACCTTTTTATTGGTAAGCTTTGCTTTAGGACAATGTTGCGGCATTTGACCTGGGGTCTGCCATTGCATTTTTCGTTTACGGTTTTTGTAAAAAATCCACTTTTCATCACATGCCACAATTCGATCCAATATTCCTTCATTTCTGTATCAATTCAACAAGACAACAGAAGTTTCAACACGCGTTTCTTTCTGCAGATCAGTCAAATCATGAGGCACCCATTTTTCATATTTTTTTATTTTATTGATTTGATGCAAATGTGTCAATATTGTTGGTAAGGTAACGTAGAGGACAATTATTATTATAGGTACACACCTATAATAATAGGGGTTAAGGTATGAAATTGCCGTTTTATTGTAATAGGTACTTTGAATTGACATAGAACCTTCATGGTTTGAGATTTTTGAGTGCAACTTTTTTCACATGGTACCTATGAAGTTCTTCTTTTAAAAATGTGCAACATGGGATTATCGACTTTCAGTTGTTTTTTTATTCAACTTAGACAAGAAAGATAGATACTTCGAAAATACGAGTGATTTTTAACCCTACGCGGTGGGCAAGCGTGATCTTATGTATGTTGATTAACTTTTATTAATCTCTTCCAGTATTTTCTAAAGGTATAACATTACTAGTTGACCCCCGCGTCTTCGCTCCCTTCAACTGGCTATCTACCTACTTATTATCTTACCATCTAATCTACCTACCTACCCTACCCACCTACCTACCCACAAACCTTACCTACCTACAACTTACTCACCTGCCCTACCCATCAACCTACCCATTCTACCCTATCCTACATCCCCACCTACCTACCTAATTTGTTAAACTATTTGTTTGAATAAGAATTAATACTACGATATATTTGTAACCAACTTTTGTTTCTACCGGTGATCTAATTAAATTTTAGAACACAAACGCTGCTACTGTTGGTGCAGACGCCATCTATCGACTTAACTATGATCGAGAGACTTTTTTGTAGGTTATAACGAATAATTTAATCATTTACTACATAATGTTTATGTATCATCAATACTTTTCTCAGCGTACGCCAAATAATGAATTTTAGGTAAAAAAATTCTACTTTGGGTTACATTATTGCAATTTTCATAAGGATTTCTATATTTTTTTTTATAAATTATAACCTTGTTACTCGGGAATAATGTAGCTTTCAATAAGTGAAATAATATTTAAAATAGGTCCAGTAGTTTCGTAGCCTATTCAGTACAAACAAACAAACAAAAAAATCTTTCCTCATTATAATATTGGTATAGACTAGGACAGCAACCTTTATAATTAAATGTGGATGGCAAAAACAAAATGAGAACCTTGAACTAAATAACTTACAACTTAAGATAACAATACAAAACCATTTCATTATTTCAATTTCTAAATGAACCACTAAACAAACTTAACGATCCTTACCAGAAATCTATGAATCATAAACAAGAAATTACACTCCTAGACGATCATAAACTAGAGGTTAATAAAAAAAGAAAGTAAAATTTAAGAGTATAACCCTTATTTCTGGTTTGATCGCAGTATAAATAAAGCTAATATTTTGATCTAAATCTGGCATAAAACTTTATTTACTTCAACAATGATTCACTTGAAATTTTCATTGGTAGACTAGGAAAAGGTAAAATCAGTGTTGTTGTATGTAGAGTGAGAGGAAGGCCAGTGAAAGGATGGATGGTATGAAGAATTATATTATTATTATTATAAAACCGGCCAAGTGTGTTTCGCACTTCGCTCATTTAGGGTTCCGTACCAATGCGCAAAATTGGTACATGGTTTTTACGGCCAAAACATTTAAAAATATTTTTTGATAATTGGTAAAGGTTTGGGTCAACAAGATGCTTATACTGTGAAAATTGGATAGTTCCAACAGTTTGGCTGTAAAACCTGTGTGACATACCTGTGAGAGACTCGTGTGAGAGGCCTGTGTCCCAGCAGTGGAAACATTAAAAGGCTGATGATGGTGATCGTGTTGCACCGAAACCAAGTAACTAATATAGGACAAGGACAAGGACAGGAAGATGATGTGAATCACATTCAGGTACCTACTTAACAAATTACTTTCGTGACCTAGAAAACAGTTTAGCTCAAAATCAATCCACGAAAACCACAAAAAACATCTTATTTTCTGAGGCCGACAAGAAGCGACCCTTAAAACTCAAGATTCAATGACTCAGTGGTTTTTGCTAGCATTGATGAATTACTAAGAGCATTCATAGTATCTGAAGAGATTATTATACTCCAGGCATTTCGTAACATATTTAGGCCTTCAGTTCTGAGGTAAAAGTATTTTAGTTCTGTTTAGTAATTTATAAGCGACCACTGAAAATCAGCGCCGTGCTGTGGGTCTCCTACGGCACAGCATTATGCTGAGTGGAAGACTTCTTGTCACAGACACGACATGCATCTGCTTGTACTTACCTACTCATCATCCTTGTATAGGTCTACCAAAATCTCATGGCAAATGGGGAAATAAAAATTTGTTGTGTGCAATACTGGGGAAATTGGATTGAACGATCTTGATACTGTTTAATTTTTATTTATGTCTTTAGTATTAATGAACATCAGGTACCTTTATAATAGTAGTCACAGCGGATCTTTGTGTCTTTGAACTTGGTCCTGCCTACCATTGCGTAAGAAAAAGTTTGTCATCGAGTATACTGCATAGAGTAAGCGAGATAGGACGATGTGACATACATAAGCGAGTGAAAGAGACAGTTATACAATTCTATCTTCACCTTCAACATTGACACAAAAATAGCTACTGCGCTGGGTCTTGCAACCAATTCAGAGACACAAAGATCCTCTGTGAGTATTATAGGTATGTATATGAATAATGTTGTTATACATCGGGTTCTTAACATAGGAAAAATAAATCAATTGAATATTAATTTATGTACTAATATATTATATATCATTTAAATCATACTAATAACTTAAAACCTCATTCAGTACTAGAAAACTAGAATACGATGCCATGAACTCCACTGGCATTTCAAAAACTTGTATCTTTGTAGTTTTATGTCATCTCTCTCTATCAAAATGGTTCTTTTTCATTGGCATTTAACATATTCAAAACCAATCTCTTTATGTATAAAGTCTGTAAAAAATAATAAAATGTGTCATGTTACTTATAGTCATTCATCATCATCAGTCTATATATACTCTTTTTTTATGTAAGTTTTATGGCCTGGTTGCTAGTACCTTTTAGCCACGTCTTTGGAAAAGTTTTGGATCTTATATTTATTCTTTAGTATGCATTAGAATGCGGATGTAACAGATTCTAATGTTTTTTGGAGTATTTGGCAGCAAATTGTATCGAGTCAGTCTTCCCAGTAAGCTTTGCAGAGGCAGCCAATACTACAATAAAATACTCCGCTCCACTATCCCGAGATCGCTTTTGGCAATGATTTTACAAATTGTACAGTTGCGTAGACAGTTGAGACACAAAACTACACCAATAATATATCACAATATCCACTAGGAATCAATTTGCAAATAATATTAACAGCCACTGAACTTCACTCGACAAAATCCCGCCAAAAACTCCCGTCTATATACACGTCCCACTGCAGGGCGCAGATTATTTATTTTACTTAGGTCAAAGATTCTCAATCTCCGTTAAAATCAATATCTTGTCGAAGAAATAGTAACAGTTACATTACTGTTGCCATTTCCTTCCGGCCATCATTCGATGTGCCCTGTCCTACGATTAACCATATAATAGTAATGGAAAGAAATAAAAATTAAGTAAGAAAAATATAAAATAAACTAAAAGTATCAAAACAAGTCAGTCCAACTTACCGGTCCACTCTACGACGCACGTTAAAATCAAAGATTGAGTTTGATTAACGCCTTCTTCTTCCCTTATTTTATGATACAAATTGAAAACAATATGTCTCGCTTGAGATCGAAGTGGGTTTTTCGAAATTTTCACAAAAATAACAAATTTTCAAGATAATATCAAAAAAAATCAGCAGCGGTTGACACATCAAGTACTTTGATTTGACAGGTGACAATTGACATTGCCATATGAAAATCACCATTTAAAAAAAATAAAAAATGCCATGAGATTCTGGTAGACCTATACTGTAATCAAAATTGGTATTTTATTTTAATCTTACCTTACTTTACTAACATAATTTATGTACTTACTAATACTACCGTTATGGGTTTAATTTAAGGAAAAATCAAAAAATTGTATGTCATTTTTGTGGAGAATAAACACTTTTTCTTTCTTTCTTTTTCTTTCTATAAGCCGAAAGCATTAGTTGTTTGTTAGTTTTACGAACGATTTTTGGGGAAAACGGAAGAAACTGTGTTCTTCTTTTAAGCGTGTCATGAAAATGTACTACTACACATACTCTATTAACAAAACGCTATTGTATTGTACAAATACCTATAAACATATATGTTTCGTTAAAAAAAATGTTCTAGAGCCTGGATGCCATATTTACAAAACAGAGGCGAGTCACATTTTGATAGACAGAAAATATGCAAACAACAAGCCTTAAATTAAAATACAAAAACCCGACGGAAATATTTTTTACAGCCAAGTGAAGGCGACGATTTTGTCTCAGATGAATTGTTTAAGACCTTATTTCCTAAAAAAAGAAGTGATGAAGATGAAACATTTTGGTTCAAAAAACAGAAGAAAATAGATTGACAACCCTTCCATTAAGCTGCCATAAAGTTGTACTCAAAAAATGATTTAAAATTAATCCTCTTGATTTATATTCCACATATTAATCTTTTCACATAACTGGCTTCTCTCGCGCACAGCCCTATCATAGGCATGTTTGTATAAAGCAGCCATTTGAACTTTTACGACGTACATACGTAGGGTTGCCAAATGGCCCCATGAAAAAGAGATCCTGCACAATACGGGGCATTTGTAAATGTTTTTTTTTTATATTTGAATATGTCTGAGGAACCAACCTGCCGATGATTAGATTTCAAGACAGGTTTGTTCACAAAGGGAGCTTTGTTTGAGGTCCTATTGTTTTGTGGTAAGTTAAGGTATTGCATTACTCAAGCTGTCATGTGGACGATGAAGGCTGATTGTAGGATGAGCCGATTTTGATTGAATGGAAAACAAAGGGCCACTATGATTGAATGTTTCTTGAGAAATATGTAGGCAGTTTTAGTGTTTTATCCTCCAATAAATGACAGTATGTTGGTCTTATAGAAATTGTTGTAACCATTTCCTAAATTCTGATCACATGATAGAATAATTCCTTTATAAATTATATATCTACGCAATACCTCACCTAATACATATATTATTATGATGGCTACATATTCAATGAACTTCGTCCAATTTTTCTGCAAAAACTAGTCACATTAGGGATCAAAGAGGTGCTTCGGACATATGAAATTGCTTTTAAAAGGGTTCCGTTATACGGTAGATGTATTCATTGAATCATGCAAACATTCGCCAAGGGTGGGCAAGACCTAACATTTTACGGCTTGTAGCATAATTAAATTCCGAAAGCGTACGTATATTTTGTGCCGTCGATGTTTTATAAGAAAGCTCGTCACGCTGTAAATATACTTGATGCCCAGTTCAACATTTAAATTAACGACAAAAACTTGGGAACCGCCGAACTTTGTCAATATGGCCGAACAATTTTAACAATCCGTGAATGACGCCACGAATGGACGCGTTTGCAATTTTTTCATAGCTTTGTCGAACGTTTAACGCGTCAAACTTGGGCGATGACTCACATTTTTGGTTGAATACATGTCTATTATTTATATCCGTTGGAAAATTTATTAAATAAATTCCTTTTGCTTTATTTTTAGTGGTAAAGTTTTATTGGAATTATTTATATTTCGGTATAGCGTGTGTCACAGCCAGGATTGCTGTAAGAATTTATAGAACATCGTCCCCATGAATCAAGTTTTTCACCGGTTTATGTTTTTTCTACGGGGAAGGAAAAATGTTGCTCCATTTTTTTACCGTAAGGCGCTTGTTTGTATTACATTGACTTCCGCGATTTCAATTCCGGTGAACATTGTAGGCAGAGGAAAACACGACTTTCAAATATTTTTGCAGTTTCTATATTTTTATCAGGTGATTTCTTTTTCGATCAACATAATCTCGATATGGCTTATATCGAAATTATGCTTATACTTTTTTGATTAATTTTAGTCAGCCGCAATTATTAATCTATTCTCATTAAGGCGGTACCCTGACCAAAAAATCAGCGTGAGATATGAGCATTCCTATTGGGCTAGCGGCACTGGTGGCGCATGAATTACAGTAGTGAATACGCCCAAATTTTAGAATTAAATCTTTATAAAATCGAATTTTAGTCTTATGAAAAAAAAATTCGACAAAAATTTTCGTTATTAAATGGTCTATCCATTAGTATTAGTACAAAAAATAATTAATGAACGCTTTACGAGGAGATGCTTGCTATCAATAATTATTTCTTATTTTTATGGTTTTGTTGGAAGGAGATTAGTGAAACATATACCTCTTTAAAAAAAAAGTATACGACCATTTTAGAATCAATAATATGTAGAAATTTAATGTATTTCTATTAGTTGATATATCTTTTTAAATAACGAGTAGAATAGCTACTAAAAACAGCACGAAAAACGGCTAGCGCGGCGTTTTGCTCGGGGTACCGCCTTAATCGCTTTCTCAATGCTAAGAACTGTGCCTCCGTTTCAATTTATCAATGGTATTTGTCTATCTGTTACGACCAGAAATATTGTAGAGAGCGGCGCTGATCAGTATCTACAGTTACTTGACATTTTGAACTGATTACCATTTTACCATTTGGGACTTCAGCGTCTTTATATCTTTTGCCCTCTATTTAATCATTAAATAATATTTCTAACAGTAGAATATATTATAGACTAGCTTCTGTCAGCGGCTTCGCCCGCGTGAAGATTGTTTTCTTGTCCCAAGGGAGCATTAAACTCTATCTACTACTCTGTCTATGTGCTATTTCAGACTGTAACCTATCTTTTTGTCAAATTTCATTCAGATCTGTTCAGCTATTCTAGCATGATAAAGTAACAAACATACATCTATACATCCATCCAAACTTTTGTATTTATAATATTAGCAAGACTTTAGGCTATAACTAAAGAGTCAACGACTGATTTTTCTATAAAACAAGCATTTTGTATGTTGACGGCCAAAAAAAGCAGAAAAGTCTCATCCCCAACGCAAAATCAACAGAAAAGGGTTTAAATACGAATGTTTAATGTATTAACAGCGGCACGCATACTCACATAAGGTAATTAATATCATTTATTTAAATACAACACAATACATACAGCCATGACTTTATATTATGTGTGTATGTTAATTCACTTTTTATGAAAAATTTTGTCTCTAAAGATACTTCGATAAACTCATTCCGTTAGAATTTACAAGATCCTTTTAACTTTTGAAATATAATTAACACAGATACCTACTTAATTTTGCAAAGATTAACGAAGTTTAATTTTGTGATCGAATTTCCAATCGCTTCTTACTAAGCACATTTTATATGGGAAAAGTTTAATTAAGTTTTTTGTGTTTGATCCTTCGCTTGTTTTAATACTCGTAGAAATCGTAGGTCATTATCATCTGATGCAGCTGCATACAAGTACTTTACATGGAGG
The DNA here is from genome assembly GCA_949775005.1 of Orthosia gothica. Classification (NCBI taxonomy): domain Eukaryota; kingdom Metazoa; phylum Arthropoda; class Insecta; order Lepidoptera; family Noctuidae; genus Orthosia; species Orthosia gothica. Next base: position 12,713,857 of record OX459034.1, on the reverse strand, counting down.
AACTGCCTCTCTGGTTCACCAACCTTCAGGCTGCGGGAATCTGCTGGTTGCGAGACGCACAAGGCCGGACGATGTAGCTACATTTGGGGGTCTATGTCCAGCTATGCACGTCTTTTGGGTTCTGCAAAAGTCGTCCATAGTCCACAAGTCTTTGACTTCATAAATTTAGTTACTGGCAGTTAATGGTTATCCGAGTCCGATGAAACGCTGTACATTGAGTTTTTAAACAAAATACTTCATGATTGAACTCAGTACTGAGACATCATCCTCACGGGCTCTCGCGCGAGAGTGTACAGCCGGCATCACATGACACCACTTAGTAAAACCACAAAGTACGTGAGCGGCGGTGCGCCGCAAACAGAGGGGCCACTATGAACAAAGTGTCATTTTGCACACGCGCTTTGAAATTGCGGTTTTACATGGAATATTGGGCAATATTGGACCGAGCTCAGTCGCGGCTGTCATGAGTACTTTGTGCGGGCGTTTGTCACGTCATTCATACATTAAGTACTGTAACGAGGTTGGTTGCATTGGATGGGTTACCTTTATTATTGGTTACAGACCGAATTTAATTTTTTGTTTTTAATTCTTTTTCAATAATTTTTAAGTTTAAAGGTCATGAAATGATTCAAGATGACAAATTAGAAATTCATTATCTAGGCTTATAATAAATTATTTTAAGCCCATGGACGAAATTGGGAACTTGTCATAATTATAAGGTTCAAGTCATACAGCTTACATATGCATACAATATGTTTTCTCCGACTGCACAGCATAAATTTCTTCTTGTTTAAAATCATCTTTGGTTTTTTGATTTTATTAGGTACCTGTTTTTTTCACATTTATTTTTGTCGAGCTTGGTGCTTTTCACAATTTAATGTTTTAAGTGGGATCATTATTACACTATTACTAAGTCTTGTTACTCTTCAGTCTTCGTCGATTTGATGCCCTGTCTACCCTCTCAGGCATGTAAGTTTGATATGATATATGTTTAGACGAATTGATGTATTTATGTTTGTAACTTACAACCTATTCTTTTTTATTAAATTCGGCATCAATATAGTAGCAACCCTAGTGAATCTGTCAAGTTTAGCTGTCAATTTTCTAAACGGCGGGCGTGGCCCTTCTGTATACTTACTATTTTGTGGTAAAACTCACTTTTGGGTTTTTAACAACTCATTACGACTGTGAAAGAACCGTTTAAGTAGGTAGATATGTGTGCGCGAAGACTGCTGTAGCCAAAATACCAACTTTGTATTCTTCTAAAAATACTAACATTCTTCCTTTGTCTTGCACATTCCGCTTACCTACTGACGCCAGTGACTCAGTGCAAAATCTGGTAAGTAATTAAATTAAGAAAATAAATGTGGAAAGTGTTCGCATACTAAATTCCGGCCGCGAAGTTTATTTAATCCAAGACATATTTAGCTTTGGATGTTTATAAGTCGAGTGTACATTCACGGACTTAAATGCAGTTTATGCGTAATATTAATTAACTTCTTTTATTTTACATTTTGTTATTGTGTTGTATGACATTCTGAACTGTCAAACGGCCAATTACATTCAAAATAAATACACGCTATGTATTTTGAACGCAATTGGCCGTTTGACAAGCGGTCTGAATTTACTAATTTTCTTTTTTCGACGGCAGTGATAAAAATGAATGAATGGGCAATACAGCTGCATCTAAAGTTATGTGAAATGAATGCTATTAAAGTTATGTGAAATTAATATATTAGAGGAAGTTTGAAAGTGGGTGCCCAGTGACTGAAAGGTTGAAAGGAAACCGTTTGTCCTGGTATGGTCATGTGATAAGGATGGATGAAACGCATGTTACTAAAAGAGTTATGAATATAAATATGGATGGATGGAGAGGGAGATGAAGACAAACAAACTAGTTTTATACACGGGTTGATAAGGAAATTACCTACTGCACTTGTGCAAATGCAAATAACTTCTGTTATCTTATTATTCGTTTTCAACCGACTTCAAAAAGGCGGAGTTTCTTTATTTGACTGTATTTTTAAGGTGACCTCAGAACTTTTTACTAGGTGAACCGATTTGGATGATTCTTTTTTGTTTGAAAGCTGTTGCTTTACAGGTGGTTCCATTTAATTTTGATCTAGATCTGACGAGTATATATTGACTTTACCCGACAACCCCATTGACAGATTTTCTCTTTGATGCCAAATAACTGCTTTTTTTGCTGCACACGGTTTTGCATCACTTATTCATCGATTGACAAAATATTCGTAGTAATTGATGTTAATAAAGTGGTGATAGTACCACAGTGTGTGTTGTTAGCGTAAATAGTCTTCTGGTTAAACTTAATACGTTTTAGAGATGTTTATTTGTTTAATCGGAGCTCTTCACACAAAAATACGGCAGGGCAAACTGCCATCTACGATAATTTTACATTGCGATTCACTTCCGTAGTCTATTCCTACAGGTAACATGTAGCTTCTTATCAGTGAATGAGCTTTCTTAATCGGCTCAGTGTTTCAAGAGCTCACCACCAAGAAAAAGACAACAATTTTACTCCAATATAATATTAGTTGATTGTGTTTCCTGATTGCTACAATCTGGAAGACTTTTAGTCAAAAGTAAACGTGTTAAATCTAGGCAAACTTGCTTCAACGTTAACCACTTACCATTAGATGTGATATGGGTCAAACACGAGACGAGAATAAAAATAATAAAAATAGGTTTCATTTCGATTTTGCAGTTGAGACGTCAACGCAATAAAAAACTCGCCACACAGTGTAACCATTGCCTAACCGTCATTGACACCCGCTGTTACAATCGGTAACATGACCAAAGCAATCCATTTAGTGTTTAACCGGTGTCAGAACTTCGGAAGTAGTTCCTGAACCGATCGTTGACATTCGTCATCTATTCGATTCTACAACAAGCACAGTTATCGAACAAAACCGCAACAGCTCAATTCGGTACAGTCTGTTTACGATGGGAAGGGTCCAGGGGGGTAACCACAAGCTCTTAGAGTAAGGTTATTTTGAGATCGATTAAGTGACAGATGTATACAAGTCAGATACATCTGTCCCTTACTCGATCTCAAAATAACCTTACTCTAAGAGCTTGTGGTCACCCCCCTGTTCATATATTCATATACGGTATTGTAAACCAGAGAATACAGTGTAAAAATCAAAAAAACGGGACCCTATTACTGAGACTCCGCGGTCCGTCTGTCTGTCTGTCTGTCTGTCTGTCACCAGGCTGTATCTCATGAACCGTGATAGCTAGACAGTTGAAATTTTCACAGATGATGTATTTCTGTTGCCGCTATAACAACAAATACTAAAAACAGAATAAAATAAATATTTAAGTGGGGCTCCCATACAACAAACGTGATTTTGGAGCCGTTTTTTTGCGATGATGGTACGGAACCCTTCGTGCGCGAGTCCGACTCGCACTTGGCCGGTTTTTTCGAATTAGGTACATTTAAACATATAAGTATTATATATTTTTGAAATCAACTCTGAAAACACTTTATTTTGATACCCCACACGATGAATTTGGAAGAAAAAAAATTTGGGACCCCACAGTATGGCGCCCAAAATTCGCAATTTTTTTATTGTCCAATTTTAATATAGCCAGTGACACTCGCAGGGTTAAGACGATTCGATTGATGTCCGAATCATCAAAATCAGCCAACGCGTTTGGTCTCTGGAACGCCATATAGAAACAAACATACATACATACGTACATACATTCATACATACATAGAATGATAAACACATTACCCTCCTTCGGCAGTCGGTTAAAAAGGGCAAAACGTTCAACGTTCAGCAATTGGTTTTCTTCGGAAAATGTGTCGTGCATTTAGCATAAACATGGCGTATCTTGCGATCTGTCTACAGTGCATGGAAGAAGCGACGAGACGTGAGACTTGACTTTTTGAGAATTGACTATTACTTCCATGGAGAAAGTGGTTTATAAACATGGGCAGAAGAAGTGGGCTGCTTTTGTAAGACGACTATATGCCACGGTGTACATTTAAATCCATTTCATTTAGTTATTGCGCCTACCACTATTTGTCTGTACATCACCCAAAGGTTGACTTGTAGAAAATCCGCCTCTGTAAATTTGTGTGCTTAAAGTATTAAATAAATAAATAAACTTCTGACATTCGTGCCTCCGCAATTTCTGCGCTGAGCACTAGTATTGGCTGTCAAAATGATCACCAACCGTCAGTTTCTAAAAGTATACTCTGAAATTCACTGACACGCTTGATTTGTATATAAAGTTGGGGCAATGTCCGTCTCAATCAGTCAGTCTCAGCTAACCGAGACGTTTTAATGCTCATTGAACCTTTACGTGAAGAATAGAGTATAGTGTATACGGCACTGAAACCAAAACATTATAAATATCTACCAAGAACATTTGCGTCCAGTTTTGTTTAATTATTTTCCAGTTTCTGAATCTGTGGCATGCCAAGTATGTCTTTATGTTAATATCTCGTTGCTAGGGCTAGGCTGGTTTAAATTTGACATACCTCACATAGCCAAGGTATTCGTCTTATGTATTTACATACCATGTCTAGACAAGATCAGTTCTGTTTTCGCAGTGTGTGATTTTTGAGGTTTAACATGACAAAGGATTTAACGTTGGAGGATTATAGTTTGGTGAACATGCTTATATAATTTATATTACGAAAAATCTTTGACTTCCGATCAAGTTTTCCACACTTATGTTAGAAACTATTCCAAAATATTTAAAAGAGTCTGCGCTCAAGCAAAATCTCAAATAATAATTAACAAAATTGGTGTTTCTAATAATAAAATAAAAACTGTGTGGCAAGTAATTAATAGAGAAACCGGAAAGACACAACTACGCGATCTGAATGAGTTGTCATTGAAAATAACTAATCAAACCATTTCTGATAAGCAAGAAGTCGCTGAGACATTAGAAAATTTCTTTACCAACATTCCGTTAGAGGTTACGAAGTCTCTTCCCTCCTCATCTAAATTAGCTGAAGCTCTTCTTAAGGAAAACTTTACTAAAGACTTACCAACCTTTAGATTTAAACCAATATGTATTGATACAATTAAAAACGCGTTCAAAAGTCTCAATATAAAAAATACTGAAGACTTATGGGGGATATCCGTTAGGGCTTGCAGATATTATTGACTCAATTGCTTATGTCCTAACAGGCATATTCAATCAATGTTTGGACAGCGGCACGTTTCCTGACTTAATGAAACACAGTAAAGTAGTACCAATTTTCAAATCAGGTTGTAAGAGTGATCCCTCTAATTATAGACCTATATCCGTGCTTCCAGCATTGAGTAAAATCTATGAAAAAATCATGCTGGATCAGATGTTGTCTCACTTCAATTCAAATGGGATCCTGCATAGTCAGCAGTGTGGTTTCACGAAAGGTAGGTCGACAACGGACGCGGGAGTAAAACTCATCAGTCACATTTTGGAATCTTGGGAGAAGTCCCAGGATGCCATTGGCATTTTCTGTGATCTCTCAAAAGCGTTCGACTGCGTCGACCATAACACACTGATCTGTAAATTACACCACTACGGAATTCGAGGACAAGCTGCTGATCTTGTGCTTTCCTATTTATCAAAAAGACAGCAAAAAGTAAATACTAATGGGGCGACGTTCTCCGGGTCTCTAGTCAAGATGGGCGTGCCTCAAGGTTCAATTCTCGGCCCATTCCACTTCCTTGTTTACATTGATGACCTCCCTTTTATGATGGCCAAATTATCGGATATAATTCTATTTGCTGATGATACTTCGCTAATTTTTTAAATAGATAGGAAAGATACGGATGTCTTACAGGTCAACGAAAGTCTAATTATTCTCTCAAAATGGTTTGCAGCTAATAATCTTTTACTGAATGCGAAAAAAACTAAATGTCTTAAATTCTCTTTACCAAATGTACCACAACGTGACCTAAATTTAAATCTTGACGGCAGAAATCTTGAAGTTGTAGCTAAAACTGTATTCTTAGGGATTACTATCGACTCAAAACTGCAGTGGGGCGCGCACATTAGAACTCTTTCGGGTAGATTAAGTTCAGCTGCATATGCAGTAAGGAAAATAAGGCAGTTAACCGATGTAGCCTCAGCTAGGCTGGTATACTATGCTTATTTCCACAGTATTATGTCTAATGGCATTCTGCTGTGGGGATCAGCAGCAGGCGTTGACTCAATTTTCATATTACGAAAGAGGGCAATCCGCGCGATCTATAAAATGGGTCCTCGCGAGACCCTCAGAGAAAAATTTAAAGAGATCGATATACTGACTCTACCTTCACTTTATATTTTAGAATGTATTTTTTATGTCCGCAAAAATCGAGGGCTTTTCAAAACTAGAAGCGACTTCCATAATTTAAATACACGCAGTAAACACGAAATTGTATTACCCAAATTCAGATTAACGAAAACTAGCAAGTCTTTTCTGATAAACAGTATACGCTTTTATAACAAGTTGCCAAAGTCAGTTATAGAACTGACCGATGGAAAGTTCAAAAATCACATCAAACGTGTCCTTATTAAAAAAGCATATTATAAAATCAAGGATTACGTTGAAGATAAAAATATTTGGTTTTAGCTCCTTCTGCACATGCGGCTTCCCTGGTAACTCATAAACGGCACAAATATGTGGATGTCTCTAACTATTCTCAATCTAATTTTTCTTCATTTAATAAGACTTTTTACAATGGTTTTCAATTATCTTTATAGCCCTTTGCTAAGAATAGTTACAGCACTGATAACAACGTTTGTGCCACATGTTAAATTTAGTCTTGTTATACTTTGTATAGATTATTTTACCGATTGGTTTGTAAATGTGTGAACATTGTAGGCCTTCTAGATTTCTAGATTGTTAACATTTTATCTCGTTTTACTTTTTTTAATCTTTTGTTTATTTATTATATAATCATTTCTTGTTTTAGTTTCTTACGACTTATTATCGGGCCTGCGTTGTCCCCCCATCTAAGTACTGCTGTAACATGGAAATATTGTAATACCAAACAATTTTTTAAAAGAGTAACCATGGAGTTTCTTGCCGGTTCTTCTCCATAGGAATCGACCAACCCGAACCGTGCACATTGTCGACGTTTTATAAGTGCCCATGTAGGCCTATGTGAAATAAAAATTATTGATTTTGATTTTGACATAAATCGTTTCTTTGTGAGGTTAAAATTATTTCCTCGGGATATCTGGTGGAGGTTTTGATTTTTGTCGTCAAACAAATCAGAAATTTTACTGCCTCATATTTAAAAACATTGACACGTACAAAATTAAGGTTCTCCATGACAGATATATGTGACAATGTAAGGACCATTTCGCACAGAATTTGTATGAGTAATCTAGCTGTAATATGAATGCAAAAGAGGTCGACGACGACCTCGTCGACGTGAAATAAGGAGAGCCGATCTTTACTTCTTAAGGCCTTTACTCCGCTTTAGTGCCGTAAAACGGTTACTTTCGAAAGCCATGCTCCTTATTGACGGCTAGGTTAAAAGGTTTGAATAAAATATTTATTTATAATTGATTCATGTGAATATTTGTAAAACATGTTTTTTTCGTATGACTAATACTTTTGCTTTAAAATAATAATTAATAGCTCGATATTTTCCGCTTCTTTTGCATACATCAAGACTTGTGTGTTTAAAAATATTTTTATACAAAAAAATCATGGTAAGAATTTCTTCTTAACATAGGATATGTAAATCAAAAAATATTTTGTAAAAAATCTTTCCAAAGGGAGGTCCAATATTGATATTCTGGCACCGAGCGGACGCACGGCGAGTACCGCGCTAACATTGAGGAATATATACGCCTTTAAGTGAGAAAAGGCTAAGAAGAAGATAAATCTATCTGTAATATCTATTTACAAGCTTTTATTTACTTCTACCTATCTCGGTCTCTCTCTCTTGTTCGGTCCCTCATGTCTCAGGATCGTGGTAAACATCATCCCAGTAACTGTTATAAATTCTTGCAAGTTAAATTTGACTTACTTTTTGACACACTTTTTTTTGCCCGTTAGTTTGCTATTTTTATTATAAAAGCTTGTTTTAAAAATATATTTTAACATTCAGTAGTAGTTTCTCCTTTACCTACCTACACAATACTACCTATAAATAAAAGATAACCGGAAACGTCGTCCTTGGTTCAAGTTCCAGAATTCAAGTTCTCTTATTGGATTCAGCCCAAAAGCAACGTTTGGCAATAAACAAGTTTTGTATCCCATTTTAAACCATTCGAACGCTGGTCACAACTCAAGTTTGGGTTCACGGCAGTTCGCATATGTAAGGGTATTTGTCGTACTGTTCCAAGTTAAGAAATATACTCTGTTGAATGAGTGTGTGGCTGCAAACAGACTGACAAAGTGTTAGGTACTGAATAATTTATTTTTGGATTTAGTGTTTTTTGTAAAATAAAAATGAAAATATTGGTCGTGCATAGAAAAAGTATGGGACACTAACTCTTCTGTAGGGAAAAAAAATAATATGTAAGATTTTATTTGATAACATTTATTATACACGGTTTAAGATTAAAACTTGTATAGAAAGGACAGATCTCTGTAAGTCTATAAATCTGCGTACCCCTTTTCTAGGATGAGATATAAACTAAACTACTGAACCCATTGCAACAAACCAAATATTGTTGGATATAAATGACCATCCTGATGGCGCGACATAATTTAAATTGCGTTATCAATTACGTATTTTCTAAGAAAATTACAAGTGGAAATCAGTCGAATTGCATCGCATTGCGTCCACGTGAACTTACAATTGCAAGTTCGCTTAGTAAAAATGTCTGATCGATCTGATACGAGTATAAATCGGTCACGTTGTTTTTTTACTTTAGGTTCTAGTTAGTTTCTTTGGTTTTAAGTATATTAAATCGTATCGTAGATTTATAGCGACAGTAAGGTAGTCGGGTTTAGTCGGGTCTAAATCCTCCGTTGTTATACATTCAGCATTACCCACGGGACACGTGTAGGGAAATAAAGGTAATCTCGTACAAACGGGAATTATACTAGATGTTTAGTGTAGAATTATATCAATGACCGCACTGTTTGTCATTATATCGAAGGGGAGGGTTGTCTGAAAAGGGCGCAAGGTACTAGTTTTTAACCGAATTCATATCTGTTAGTTAGTATCTTGCTTTGCTTTTTCGCAAGAAAAATTGTAACTCTAATAGTTTGTTGCTTAACTGAATTTAGTAGGTATGTCATTGACCTCGGTATCGTATCGTATAGTACCAATATTTTGCGTTGTGGTTTTTTTTTGTTGAAAAAACGTTTCCTTACACTAGGCATTTCTTCCTGTGTCGTGGTTGAGTTTACAAACATTAAAACTCACATACACAACACCCAGAGCCGGAACAACTATCTGTGGGTCATAAAAATATTTGTTCCGTGCAGGAACCGAACCCGCGACACGCAGTGCAGCAGTCAATCGCTCAACCACTGCGCCGACCGTGCGCCCAAATTGCATATTAGACATCGTGACCTGCAACCTGAGACCTCGGGTATCAGTCGTAACCTGCCAAAAACAACAGTAATGTCCCTACATTTGACAGATTGAGACGAAGATGGCAATGCCAACGTTTTTTAAGATATGGGGATTGTCCTTGTGTATAAAAGTATTATAATGATTAGCATTATCTTTCTAAAATAGCTTAGAATGTTGGTTGCCAACATTTCATTATAATTCGGCCCACGAACAATGGGCTACATTTGCATTTGTTTTTTACCTCCGAATTTATCTAACCAAAGTTGGCCTGGGACAGATCAATCTAACAACAAAAGAAAAAATATATTTATAAAGAATTATATACATTTAGTAGATTTCAATCTTCAAGAACGGAATACGGATATTTTGAGCGGAAAGCGGCCGATCACTGTTGTGGCCTGTTATAGGTGACCGTATTCACTCTACTTATTACCGAATTGGAATGGTTACCTACCTACTTGCATTTCAGTTCTATTGATACCTTAAAATTATAGAAGTGAATACAAATATTTTATATATTTTATAGATTTGTTGCAAGTCATCAACTTACCACACATCTTACGTGAAATATTGAGACCACTTATCCTTATCACAGACTCTTAGGGAAAATTATTTATTTAAATTTTTCATTTCGCTGAAATCCTTTCACCATATAAACACGCTGAAATGTTTTCATAATATAATATGTTACGGTGAATTTGACCACCACACCAAAACAATACATCTATCATTGGCATGTTTCCAACGGCGCGCGGCGTCCATCAGTTAAAGTAAATGTTTAAATAGTCGGAAACCGAACTGGCCCGTCACGTTAAATATTATTGCATTGACTGCGAAAACCATTTATTTTACATTTGAGCATTAAAAATATTCTCAAAGTCAACTGCGCGTTCCGGTCGCTGATCAGTGCATATTGAGATCGTATTTTTTTATTGATTCTTTATGTTTGATTACTTTTTTTATTTTATAATATCTAAGTTAATAAAACAATTAACATTAAACAGTTAATAAACCGGGAGCGATCACCGCATGGTAAGAGGCACATTGAACATTAATATTAAGCTTGAAAGGTCTCGACTGATGAAGTCCACGCTCCGTCCAGCACAGGTCCAGGTCCAAAACCCCGAGAGCTCGAACTCCAGAATCGTTTCGAGTACCTGGGGAGCTCCGTGGACGAATACAGCGACGGGTTCGTGGAAGCTGTCCATGTGGTCGGGTCTAAGTTTTTCAAGACCCGTCGTACAGATAGAAACAAAAAACTCTCTAATCATACCCTCAAGCTTATGAAGGAGAGGCGTGAGATGATCCTGCAGTCTTCAGATGAGGCGTGCAAATACCGGCAGATCAATAGACAGATCTCTAAATCATTGAAAAGAGACCTCCGCCGCTTTAATACCGAGCGTATTAAAGACGCGATTGAGCGAAATAAAGGCTCCAAGGTTTTTTCAAGGGATCTGACTATTGGGCAGAGCCAGCTCACGAAACTGAAGACCGATGATGGCAGGATTCTATCCGCCAAACCGGAACTTCTGAGGGAGATCGAGAGTTTCTATGGGCAGTTGTACACGTCAACCAGTAAACCCGTTGCGAATCTAGCAAACGACCCAAGAGCTAGATTGACCCGACACTATACCGAAGATATCCCGGACATCAGCCTGTACGAGATTAGGATGGCTCTGAAACAGCTTAAAAACAACAAGGCGCCGGGTGATGACGGAATCACGGCTGAACTCCTGAAGGCGGGTGGAAAACCGGTCCTCAAGGCCCTTCAGAAGCTTTTTGATTCCATCATATTCGAGGGCAAAACGCCACAGGCATGGTGCAGGGGTGTGGTGATACTCTTCTTCAAGAAGGGCGACAATGCCCGGCTGAAGAACTATAGGCCCATCTCGCTTCTTAGCCATGTTTACAAGTTGTTTTCAAGAGTCATCACGAATCGTCTCGCGCGCAGGTTTGACGATTTCCAGCCTCCCGAACAAGCCGGATTCCGAAAAGGCTTTAGCACCGTAGACCACATACATACGCTGCGGCAGATTATACAGAAGACCGAAGAGTATAACCTGCCTCTCTGTTTAGCGTTTGTGGACTACGAGAAAGCCTTCGATTCGATCGAGACTTGGGCTGTACTGCAGTCTCTCCAACGGTGCCAGATCGACTACCGGTACATTGAGGTGTTGAAGTGTCTGTACAAAAACGCCACCATGTCTGTCCGTCTTCAGGATCAGACCTCCAAACCAATCCTTCTCCAGCGCGGCGTAAGACAGGGAGACGTCATTTCTCCGAAACTGTTCACTGCTGCGCTGGAGGACGTCTTCAAGGTTCTGGACTGGAAGGGGCTTGGCATCAACGTTAATGGCGAGTACATCACTCACCTTCGGTTTGCCGACGACATAGTGGTCATGGCTGAAACCATGGAGAGCCTCAGTAAAATGCTCGATGACCTTAGTAGAGCTTCCGAAAGAGTGGGTCTTAAAATGAACATGGACAAAACCAAGGTCATGGTGAACGCCCATGTAACACCCACTCCTATCAAGATCGGAGACTCTACACTCGAAGTTGTAGACGATTATGTTTACTTGGGACAAACGGTCCAGTTGGGTAGGTCCAACTTCGAGAAAGAGGTCAACCGTCGAATCCGACTCGGCTGGGCGGCGTTCGGGAAGTTGCGTGGTATCTTCTCGTCCAATTTACCGCAGTGTCTCAAGACAAAAGTCTATGACCAGTGTGTGTTGCCAGTGATCACCTATGGGACCGAGACATGGTCGCTCACAATGGGCCTTATCAGACAGCTTAAAGTCACCCAAAGGGCAATGGAGAGGGCTATGCTCGGAATTTCCTTGCGTGATCACGTCAGAAATGATGATATCCGCAGGAGAACCAAAGTTACCGCGATAGCCCGAAGAATTGCCAAACTTAAGTGGCAGTGGGCAGGCACATTGCTCGCAGAACGGATGGCCGATGGGGCCGAAAAGTTCTGGAATGGCGACCGCGAACTGGAAGACGATACGTTGGAAGGCCTCCCACTAGGTGGGCCGATGACCTGGTTAAGATTGCGGGAAGGCGCTGGATGCGAGACGCACGGGATCGGTCAATGTGGCGACGCCTGGGGGAGGCCTATGTCCAGCAGTGGACGTCTTTCGGCTGAAATGATGATGATGATGATGAGTTAATAAAATAAAAACATTGTGAAACAAAGTTTTTTTTTTTGTTTTTTTTTAATAATTTCCCTTACACTTACCTTGTAATTTATTTGTAAATATTGTGTAAAGTCTTACACAATATTTACAAATAAATTACAAGGTAAACTGGGTAAATCCCTGTGAAATCTAATAGCTTATTTAATAGCGATTCTAACAAAATAACTTTCATACATGATTTCTATACAAAACTTCCGAGAAATCAGCGTTTTTCTGAGACCGAGCGATAGCGCAAAATGGCGCAAAATGGCGCCGCGGAACATAGACGCAACATGGACGGGTGGCCATCTTGTCTCATAAACATGGACGGTTGAGGGGATACGTGGAATTTCGGTAGCGCATACTCTTCAATCCCAGATGTGCCATCCTACCAGTCCCTCGGGGACCCGCAGGCTTAATATGTATTTTGCTTCAGAAAGACAATAGCGATTTGTGCTTAATACACTGCAATCCCGACTGCTGAAGCGAACTAAAAAGATGTAGACAAGGAGAAAATCATGCTATGCAGTAGAAGGATACATAGCTTTTGGTCAGCCAGCTCGTGAATATGTATCCTCCGACTGCACGGCATGTTTTTCTTTTTTATTACATCTTTTTACTGTTGTCATCTATACATGAAAAAGAAAACACAGGGGCATAGTATATGTCTTTATTTTTTAGTTTATGGAATACATTTTTAATTGGTCTAATATTAAAGGAAGAAATAGGCGAGACCCAAACCTCAAATTATGACTTTTTAAATAGGAAATTCAGTCGGATGTCTGCGACCGCATTTGCTCTTCTAGTCGGATTTTTGATTATTTAAATTTACTTTTTTCCAATCGCTATGATGACGCTTTTGTGGTGTACAATAAAGTATATAATGACATTTTCATTGATAGAATGTCACTTGTCTAGCCTCAGGAACCACAGCCTCATCAATCAGAACCTTTACCAGTGTTCTAATTATAATTCTTCAAACGTATTACGGAAGTGCGCATGTTGTAAAAAGTTAGGCTTTGGCGTTGCGTGGTGATGTTAACAAATAGGCGCCATTTTTCTTACGCATCTGATTAAAGCTCCGCAAGCTATGATAAGATTGAATGTGTACCTTAAAGAAATTACGGCAGTTCTGAACTTTTCAATAGTTTCTGAATAATTCAATTTCTTATTCAGTTCTTGTAAATACTGTTTTTGGTTGAAAAACAAAATATTCCCTAACCAAACAAACTGTAAATATGATGCTTATTTTATAGCTATGTAATTATATAATAACATACAAATACCAGCCTCGCACCCAAAATTAAGTAGTGTATCACAAATCTGTTACAAAACGCGGGTTTAGAGGCTTTTCAAAACAACAACAAAGCCCAAGAATGACCACAAAACGTGTCGACTTTGACAAAATACGTGTCGACCCATATTTCAGAAACCACCCAACGTGATCTTTACCTTAAGATAATCCGCTTTCATCTCACTCGATACGACAGAACTATAAAACGCTATAATAATATCTAAATCTGGGTTGGTCAAAACATGAAACGATTCCTATTCACCATATTACATTGCCCAACTCATTTTTCCTCTCACCCTTTCATGCAAACTATTGAATGATTTTCGTAGCAGTGTAAGGCATTTTACATCTTCTCATGTGAAAATACCTGGTGGTGTGGTGTGGTAAGGTGCCTTTGTTAGAAATAATTTCATAAGGAAAACGATAGGATTTTGGGAATAAACGAACAACGCAGCGCACGCGAGTATTGTGCTATCCGATTCATGTTTGAGTAGATTTTATACGAGACTATGTTTCCTCTACGGTTGTACTGCAATATTTTTACGGATGAACTATGAACGGATTTGGGCGCGTCTGTGTAATTTTTTTGTTAGTAGAGTTTTTTCGCAGATGGAATAAATTATCGTCTTTTGCAATTGTGATTTGACAAAGATGCGGTAGAACTTCTAATAAATTGATAATTGGTTATGAAAAGTTATAATTCTTGCTTGTTTATATTTTTGTTTGATTTATGTACCTAATCTCTGGAAGTACCGATCAGATTTCTTAAATTCGTTCACTGATAATTAGCATACAATCTTTATACTGAAAACATGTGGAATAAGCTGTACTCCATAGGGAACAAAGGCACGAGATAAAACTAGTTCTGAATATGTCGCAAGTCTGTTCTCGAGGTATCATATTGCATCCAAATATATCACTTAACATCAGGCGAGATAGTGATCAAATGCGAACCTATCGTTAAGTAAAAAAATAAAAAAAACATGTACGGCAGGCTGCATTCCTCATTTATTCAAAGGTCATTTAAGAAAAACAAAACAGAAAAGACGACCTAAACATTTTATTATTTAGGACGAACACCGCAAAATCGCACTGAGTGTCTCTTTTCACGAAATCATCTTGCAAACTAACCTGTTTTGCCAAAACCGGAGAAAGTCACGGATTAACTGATATCGTTTGAACGCGAAGAGCCACGTTTCCTTTACAATAGCGTATAAAAATAAACAAGTATTAGGGACGTCATTCAACCAGCGAGAATAATGCGTTTTTTTTTCTCAAAATGTATCTAAGGTTTTTAGGGAAAACCGCAACAAAATCCTTTGTATTTTTGCAATACGTTCTAACGGGAACACTGGAGCTTTTAAGGATTTCTCTCGGGGACTATGCGAGTGCTGAGATCAGGAAAATCGACCCGAAGAAAAGATAAAGGAGAACGGGATGTACCTGCAGTAGCGATAATAAAATCGGCTTGAAGAGCGACTAGCTTGAAGTGAATTTCGGAGTCCGAGTATCTATGTTAGTCGTTTCATGGTTAGACGTCTAAAACTCGGTATAACCTTAATATCTGCATTTTCCAGTAGAGAGTAGTAGTCACTTCATCAATTAATATCATTATTTATTTTGAAATACTCTGGCTCGCTTGAGTCACCCTGGATTATCTTATTAACTCCGAGTTAATAGTTAACACGGGCCTATAAAAGGTATATGCTATTTTTCATTATATAAAACTATTTTTGATTTTGATTTGATTTTTATGACATATTTTAATTTAACCTTACGTTATCAACTAACTCTGTGTTAAGTTTTACGCACAAGCGGGCCTTACTTTAATAATATTTAGCCTATATTATTCATTTAGTATAAAGCCGTTGACCACATCATCGCTTAACATCAGGTGGATAAGCGCAAGCCTATTTTAAATATATAAAAAATAAAATGCATAAACTGGGAACCGACCGTAACCTCTTCGGAAAAAGGCGAAACAAAAACCTATTAAGGCTTACACATATAGGTCAGATACACCCCTATACGCAAACAATAAGACAGAAGCCCATTTTCCCCATCAAACTAACTACTTTACCCCGAAATAAGTGCTCCATACATTTGTTTCCTTTTACCGATTCAGCGTCCATATCGGAACATGTTTATGCATGTGATATATTGATATTCGCGGCCCACTGAAGACAATAGGGCCCATTCTCGCTTATATTAAAGTACTAGCTGACCCAGCAAACTTTGTTTTGCCATAAAAAGACCAAACATTTATCTACCCTACCTACCCGACCCTACACTACCCTACCCTACCCGACCCTACACTACCCTACCCTACCCTACACTACCCTACCCTACACTACCCTACCCGACCCTACACTACCCTACCCTACCCTACCCTACCCTACCCTACACTACCCGGTTTTCCCGGGAAAACCCAAAAACGAAAATTTTTTTGAGGTTAAAATACAAGAAACACATTTTCGGAAACCTTGTTTCGCTTGCGGCGCCGAAACCATCGGCGCAACGCCCCAATTTGGAACTACTTTGTGGTGGAGAATACATTGCCGCACACCTGGGCAAAATTTTTGGATTTTTCCCACCACCCCTCGCGGAACTGCAGTGGAAAAACCGAAAAACACGTGTGACGTGTTTTCGGAACCGGCGCAGCTGCGACAACGGTGACGACCACAAATTGAAGAGGACCACCCGAGGAACCCAAAGACGTTTCCTGCTTCCCGAAGGAACAACCAGGAGTGAAGATACGATTTTTTGAAATATTGACCGAAGCTTGCAAAACTACAACTTTTAAGAACGATCTTTTACCCCTATTTTTTATTGTATTTTTATAAAGTCCAACTCATAATTAATAGACACTCAAAATTTTAGATTTTTCCTACCTATACTTTTAACGTAATTAAAATTTCAAAATACCTACGAAAATACCTACTCTTTTACCAAAAATTTTCTATGGTACTGACAGTGTTGGCACTAGTGTCATTCGACGCGTAATTGAACCCCCAGGTTAAATAAAAAATTTCAATCCCGTCGGGTGTCGTTTTCCCCGGAAAAACGCGAAAAAACATTTTTTTGCGGTTTTTGGTAACTGTTTACCATTTTCCAAATCTGTTTTCCTCTTGAATTTTCTTCCGTGACTCAAACATTTTTTGTATAAAATAAAAACAAGGTTCACCAGGAACCTACCAAATTTTTTTCAAAATTTTAAATTCAGTGGTTATTTATTTTTTTTTTTTTTAATGGGACACGGACCTTCCTGCAAACCGCACGGTAACTGTGTTCCCGTTTTCCGGGAAAACTAAGGGTCCTGGACCAATTCTGACACTTTTTCCGGGGTACCCCCCCCCTGATCCCCCCCCACACTTGCTACCGGAGAGCAAGTCTTGAGCCCCCTCCGGTCATTTGGTGAAAATTTCAACCCCCTACCCCTAAATTTGTACATTGACTTAGCCGTTTGGGGTGGAAGTACTTGTTTCGGAAATCCGACGATAAAATTGCGACCAGTAGTCCTAACTGGAAGCGGTTTTCGGCATCCAATAAAACGGATCCCAGGGTCCCTGCTAAGAGTAGAGGAGGCCTCTGGGTAGAGCTTGGAGGGTGTTTAAATAGTTTTTAAGATTAAAAAGAACTTTTTAGAGGCAAAACCAAAGATTTTTCAAAAAACTTTTAAATTATACTAATGATAGAGACACGGTCTCTAAGTAGAGCCACCTTTAATATTTTATTTAAACCTTTTATAATTAATTGTCGACCAATTTAAATGCTTTGGAAATAATTTTAAAATATTGTTAATGATAGAGACACGATCTCTAAGTAGAGTCACCTTTATATTTTACCTTAAATTATTTGTAATCAATTGTCGATCAATATAAAGTCTTTTCAAGAATTATCTTAAATTTATTAATGAAAGAGACACGGTCTCTAAGTAGAGTCACCTTTTATATTTTATTTTGATTTTATAATCATTTGCCGAATAATATAAAGTCTTTCAGGAATTATTTTAAAATATTGAAAAGGATAGAGACAGTCTCTACGTAGAGTAGATTTAATTTATTTAACTTTTATATTAAAGTTTTGGAAATAGAGCCTGGAAAAGCGAGTCAATTCTCTATGTAGAGGAATTAGACTCTACAAAAACAAAAAGTTAACTTTATCCTAAAACCCGTGACACCAGATCCAGATCTGGAACCTTAGCATTAAGTTAAATTGACAGAGCGAGACTCTTTAATTTGGAAATTTCATTTGTTTTCCGCACATACCTGTGTTTGGTGTTTGGGCTTTTCCCACACCATACAAAAATCCTACTTACCTTACACCGGATCGAACCGGTGCTTGTGGGGGAACGCTTGTCGTCCTCACGGCCGCTTACGTTGACACCTGGAACAGTAAGGGAAATAACAAAATTAATTATTGACAGGATTCCTTGGAATCTGATAATTTATTGATTATTATATTATACTATTATTTACACTTTTATATAAGAGCGGGGTACTTTTTACAATACCCTATACGTTGACGTTGGCCTAGCTCAGTATACTCATCAACCAGACAAAATGATGCCTGGCATTCGCACGCCCCTTAATAAAACATTTACGTCGGCAAACTCGCCGAACAAAAGTCCAAATAAGACTATGGAGGAGGCTGGACACTCCACGAACGTAAGAAGGAGTGTAGGGGAATGGGAGACGGGGAAAGGTGAACAGACCAAGCTGAATTCCTCTGTAAAGACGGCGGCCAATGTGCCGAAACAAAAGGTTGACTCGCCGAAGTCGGCATTGACTAACAAAACCCTCCCCCCCATTGCCATCGCAATTGAGATGGAGAGTCCAACTGACACAAATATTGGCGCGCGAAACCCTAGAATTGCTGAGGCCAGGAAGTGCCTTGTGCGGGTTAAGCAGCAGCTAACTCTCTCCAAAAACATTAAAAAAGAAATTAAAGAAGACATCAAGAGTCAGGTGGACAGACTCTATGACTTAGTAAAGGAGGCCGTGATGGAGAAGGGGCGAGGTCCCCCCTCGAACAAGTCGGTTGCAGTGACTACAGAGGCTGAGAACCCACCGGTTCTGCCCTCACCGCTTCCCCACTCCATGTGCCGGAGCGAGGAGGGGGAAATCATGGAGTTTGAAGGTACTCTTAGGAAGATGTTGGAAGAGCACGGTAAAAAGATTGCCGAAAACAATGACCGTATGGACAGGCTGAAAGAGGCATTGCGCACTAGCCAAGAAAATATTGAGCAGTTCTCATACGCAGGCGCAGCGGCAAGTCAGCCTGGAAAGCTTTCATCTAGGCATACCGCCCTCCACTCCATCGCTGTAACCACCAAGGACGAGGACGAAACAGGAGATGACGTGCTTAACAAAATTAGGACAGCAGTGAATGCGAAGGAAGAATGGATAAAGGTGGAAAGAGTAAGAAAAGCTAAAAATAGGAAAGTCATTATGAGCTTCGAAACAAAGGATGACAGAGACAAAGTAAAGGAAAGGTTGAAGAAGAATGGTACTGACCTCACCGTGGAGGAAGTGAAGAACAGGGATCCGTTGCTGATCCTTAGGGACGTCTTCTTGATTACTACTGACGAGGGCGTCCTTAGGGGATTCAGAAATCAAAATCCAGGCGTGTTTCACGGCCTCGACGATGAGGCGAATAGAATGGAGATCAAATATAGGAAGAAAGCCAGGAATCCGCACGCAGGGCATATTGTGCTTAGCGTCTCGCCCAGTATCTGGCAACGAGCAACGGCAAAGGGATGGGTCTACATTGACCTTCAAAGAGTCAGGGCCGAAGATCAGAGCCCGCTCGTTCAATGCTCGCTCTGCCTAGGATACGGGCACAGTCGCCGTCTATGCACAGAGACGACAGAGAGGTGCAGCCATTGTGCTGGGCCGCACTTGAAAAAGGACTGCGCGGACTGGCTAGCAGGCTCAACTCCAGTATGCTGCAATTGTACGCATGGGAAGCTGGAGAAGACAGACCATAACGCTTTTAGCAGTGACTGTGCTGTTAGGAAAAGATGGGACGAGATAGCGAGGACAGCAGTGGCGTATTGCTAAGGTGGTCCCAAGGAATACTCCCGCGTCGAAAAATGCAAGACCATACCGAGTGGCCCAAGCGAACCTTCAACGTAAAGAACTGGCGACCACCGAACTCTTTCTAGAGGCCAGTGAACGTAAGATCTCGTGGGCACTGATCCAGGAGCCGTATGTGGGAGGGGCGAGGGGTATGAAGAGCTACCGAGGTTCGCGGATCTATCAGTGCGAGGTTGATGGAAGTGGGAGGGTAAAGGCGGCAATTGCCGTCTTTGACGATGACTTGGATGTCATCCCCTACCCGAAACTCACCACAAACAACATCGTTGTGGTGGGGATCCGGACCAAAGCCTGGGAGATCGCAGTAGTCTCTTACTATTTCGAGCCAGACCAACCCATAGGGCCATACCTGGACCAGCTGACCCAGATCAAAAGGGAAGTGGCCACCGGTAGGTTGCTAATAGGGGGCGACGCAAACGCGAAGAGTCTCTGGTGGGGCAGCATTCTGGAGGACCCCAGGGGAGCCGAGATGTCCGGGACCCTGGAGGAACTACAGCTTCAGGTGCTGAATACTGGAGATACGCCTACGTTCGACACCATTAGAGGTGGTAGAGCGTTGAAGAGTCACGTAGATGTCACGGCCTGTTCGCTGGACCTGTTTGACTTGGTGGATGGATGGCGGGTCGATACTGGTGCAACGAGCTCGGACCACAACACAATCTTTTTCAATGTTGGGATTGTAAGGGAAAAAGGGACCTGCATTATAAGAACAACTAGAATGTATAACACGAAAAAGGCAGATTGGGATAAATTTAAACAAACATTGCAAAATTTTAAATTAGAAAATAATATTCAGTTAGAAAACATAAATAATATATTAAATAAACAAGATTTAGAAGAAATAGTAATTAAATATAAAAATGGAATTGAGAGTGCATGCGAAAGCGCTATCCCAAAAATTATAAATAAAGTAAAGCTTACTGTCCCATGGTGGTCCGAGGAACTCGCTGCCTTGAAGAAGGATGTCGCCAGGAAGAAGAACCGCATCCGTAACGCCGCACCGGTCCGAAGAGCGAAGGTCGTGGACACGTACCTGTAAGCGAAAGAACTGTATGAGTGCAAGGCAAAACAAGCCCAGACCACCAGCTGGAAGGAATTCTGTAGAAAACAGAACCGCGAGGGAGTATGGGACGGGATATACCGGATCATTAGAAGGACCGCCAGGAGAAAGGAAGATCAGACCCTACTTAACGATGGTGTATTCTTAAACCCAAAAGAGTCGGCCGCCCTACTAGCCAACACATTCTATCCTAGGGACACAGCAGAAGATGACAACGCGGACCACAGGCTCACCAGGGCAGCTGCCAGTCGAGTAAACGAGTGGCAGCATGGTGAATATCATGACCCGCCGTTTACGCCGCTGGAGCTGAACACAGCCGTGGAGCGTTTCAATCCAAAGAAAGCCCCCGGAGCGGATGGATTTACGGCCGATATCTGTAGTCGAGCAATCTACCAGGACCCGGACACTTTCCTTGCCCTGTATAACAAATGCCTAGAGTTGGCGCACTTTCCGGACATCTGGAAGGAGGCTACGGTGGTCGTTCTCAGAAAACCGGGCAAGGAAAACTACATGAACCCCAAGTCATACAGACCGATAGGCCTACTGCCGGTCTTGGGGAAGGTCCTTGAGAGGATGATAGTAGCACGGATTAAATGGCAGCTTGTACCGCGGCTCAGTACTCGTCAGTTTGGCTTTATGCCCCAGAAGAGCACCGAGGACGCCCTCTATACGCTGGTGAAACAAGTGCAGGACAAGTTGAGGCTAAAGAAGCTAATTGTCCTGGTGTCATTAGATATAGAGGGTGCCTTCGACAGCGCATGGTGGCCAGCTATCAAGGTCAGACTGGCTGAGGAAAAGTGCCCGGTGAACACCAGGAGGCTACTAGATAGTTACCTCGACAACAGAAAAGTTAGGGTGAGATATGCCGGGGAAGAATGTACAAGAGAAACAAATAAAGGCTGTGTTCAAGGGTCTATTGGCGGTCCAATATTGTGGAACCTTGTCTTGGATCCATTGCTCAAGGATTTAGACCGAGATGGAAACTTTGTCCAGGCATTTGCGGACGATATAATGTTGGTGGTGGATGGTGACACGGCTGGGGAAGTCACCAGAAAAGCCAATGCAGCCCTCGCCCGTGCTCAGGACTGGGGTGTCCGAAATAAGCTTAGATTTGCACCTCATAAAACCTGTGCGATGGTGATAACTAACAAGCTGAAGTACGACACCCCGGCCCTGAGCATGGCCGGGGTCAACATTGAAATGGTCAACAAAATGAAAGTACTGGGGTTGATCATCGACAGTAAGTTGACCTTCAACGCCCACTTGGCGAACGTCTGCAAACGGTCTGCCGAAATCTACAAGCAGCTATCTCGAGCGGCCAGGGTTAGTTGGGGGTTAAACGCCGAAGTCATCCGCACGATATATACCGCCGTAATTGAACCAGTTGTTACGTACGCGGCTGGTGCCTGGGCTCCCGCCGTGAAAAAGCTTGGGATGCGGAAGGCCCTAGGCTCCGTCCAACGAGGTTTCGTCCAGAAGCTCTGCAAGTCTTATCGTACTGTCTCTCTAAACTCGGCACTGGTACTGTCTGGGATACTACCTCTAGACTTGCGCATACAAGAGGCAGCCGCCATGTATGAAGCAAGGAGAGGGTCATCCCGGTTTGTGCCAGGAGACCGGGAGATTGAGAGTGCCGTGAGATTTGCAGAGACGTCTCACCCTGCCAAACAAATGGCCATGGAGTTCATGTGCTTGGCAGACCAACAGCTTGTGGACAGCAACAACGTGCAGGCAGTGCGAATATTCACTGACGGCAGCAGGATTGAGGGGAAAGTCGGAGCCGCATTATCCTTATGGGATAATGAAGGTGAAATCCGGAACCTCAAACTTAGCCTCGCCGCGTACTGCACAGTCTACCAAGCGGAACTTCTGGCTATTTGCAAAGCAACGGATGAAATCTTCAAGCGCAAAGAGATGAGCTATGGTTTGTATAGCGACTCAATGTCAGCATTGCAGTCGCTTACAGACCATGGCTCTCTCCATCCCCTGGCAGTCCGAGCGCGAACCAACCTGACTCAGGCTCTGAAACAGAACAAAGTTGTGACTTTGTTCTGGATCAAGGCCCACGCGGGCCTGCCGGGGAATGAGCGTGCGGACGAGCTGGCGAAGAAAGCAGCATTATCGTCACGGAGGAAGCCGGACTATGACCAATGTCCGATTTCATTCATTAGACGCCAGATCCGTTTGGGATCGCTCGATGAGTGGAATCGGAGATATGTGTCTGGCGAGACTGCCTCGGTGACGAAAATGTTTCTTCCCGATGCTATCGCGGCTTTTCGCATTATAAGGCAGGTGCGGCCAACAGGCGTGCTCACGCAGGTCCTGACGGGGCACGGTGGGTTCTCCGAATACTTGAATCGCTTCAAGTGTAAGGAGAACTCATCGTGCATCTGCGATCCCGATGTAAGCGAGACAGTTCCACATGTGTTATTAAGCTGTCCTGCACACGTAGTTGAGAGGTTTAACTTGGAACAGGAAATACAACAAGAATTAAAAGAATGTAACATTGCAGAAATAATGAGCGGTAAAAACAGAGAGAAATTTCTAAAATATTGTGTTAAAATAGCAAATATTGTAATAAGTAGAAACAAAACAGAGGTATAAATCTTTGTTTCATAGATATAATTGTATATTATATGTAAACATAAAAAAGTAAGTAGAATTAAGATACATATATTAAAGAAAGTAAATTAAGTTTGTAATTAGGATATAAGTAATTAGTAGTTAAAACATGAAAATAAAAAACTGTAATAGATTAAGAACACAATAATAATAGAACACGCTGAAGAACTTATTTTCCCTAATTTAAGAATTAATAAAGATACAAATAAAGTAGAGACTAGGTAGTAGGTAAAATGGGAGTCCCCACCCATTGGACTGGCAGGAGAAGAATGATAGAAAGATATAGAATGAGGAATAGAAGTACGAGAGGCATAAAAGCGAGAACTGGTATGAATGAGAACAGATTTAAATAGACGTCAATTACGTTGACGGAGCTAGACCAAAAAAAAAAAAAACAAAAAAAAAAAAAAAAAAAAAAAAAAAAAAAAATACCCTACTCTATCCTACCCTACCCTACACTACCCTACCCTACCCTACCCTAACCTACCCGACCCTACACTACCCTACGCTACCCTACACTACCCTACCCTACACTACCCTACCCTACCCGACCCTACACTACCCTACACTACCCTACACTACCCTACCCTACACTACCCTACCCTACACTACCCTACACTACCCTACACTACCCTACCCTACCCTACCCTACCCTACCCTACCCTATGTCCTTCTCCTGGTTCTAAGCTACCTCCCTGCCAATTTTCAGCTAAATCGATTCAGCCGTTCTTGAGTTATAAGTGAAGTTACTAACACGACTTTCTTTTATATATATAGATATACTAGCTGACCCAGCAAACTTTGTTTTGCCATAAAAAGACCAAACATTTATCTACCCTACCTACCCGACCCTACACTACCCTACCCTACCCGACCCTACACTACCCTACCCTACCCTACACTACCCTACCCTACCCTACACTACCCTACCCGACCCTACACTACCCTACCCTACCCTACCCTACACTACCCTACCCTACTCTACCCTACCCTACCCTACACTACCCTACCCTAACCTACCCGACCCTACACTACCCTACGCTACCCTACACTACCCTACGCTACCCTACACTACCCTACCCTACACTACCCTACCCTACCCGACCCTACACTACCCTACACTACCCTACCCTACACTACCCTACCCTACACTACACTACCCTACACTACACTACCCTACACTACCCTACACTACCCTACCCTACCCTACCCTAAATCGATTCAGCCGTTCTTGAGTTATAAGTGAAGTAACTAACACGACTTTCTTTTATATATATAGATATAGTTTACTCTGGACCGCAATCATGAAAGAAGCTTTCCATTTTCAATGTCAATAAAGGGTCAAGAGATAGTTTTGTGTAGAGGGGTCCCGGAACAAATGGTATAAATGAGGGTTTGTGTTGTCTGGGGAAACCGAGGAAATATGGTATGTTTTCTAAATAGACGCTGTTCGGATAAAACGCTAGAAGGCGGGATAAGCTCTGTTTTGTTTTATTATGTCGACGGCAGTTTTCATGTATGGATTTAGATAAAATTAGCATTATAGAATAGTTTAGGTTATTATAGCTACAGAAAATAAGGGATAATCAGTGTTTATTCCAACGCAATGCGTCACGATTGCCTAAAGCACACTTTTCTGAAGAAGTTGCGCTCGAATTTTTGTTTGTCCAAAGGATGGTCGAAAGAACAATTGCCCGAAGAAC
The DNA here is from genome assembly GCA_949775005.1 of Orthosia gothica. Classification (NCBI taxonomy): domain Eukaryota; kingdom Metazoa; phylum Arthropoda; class Insecta; order Lepidoptera; family Noctuidae; genus Orthosia; species Orthosia gothica. Next base: position 12,688,404 of record OX459034.1, on the reverse strand, counting down.
GTTAGTCCATTTGCTAGGTCGAAAAAATATTTCCCGAAGAACGTTCGCTTATAGGATTATTTGAACGAAGAAGTACACGAAAGAACTTTCACCCGATAGATATTGTTTGCCCGTTTAACAGCCAGCTGTCATCCAGATCGGAGCTGCCGAAAATAAGAATAAATACAACCTACTACCAAATAAAAACACTTCAAAGTGAAAATTGGTAGGCGGAATGAGAGTGTACCAAGGTGAATTGTACACATCTGCGTAGGTACTCCTTTAGAGCGTACTGGCGTGATGATATGTTATGAGTTGGTATAATCGCATGTCTGTTTATGACATGCGATTGCAGCAATCTGAAGAGATTTGCGGTCATTTACTGAAGAGTTCTGTTGTATATCTCCAAATTTCTTTATCAGATTTTCTCCAAATTTAAATGGAACTAATTTGGGAACATACTCTTTCAAAGCAAAAAAAAAATGTTCAAAATTGGTTTACAATTGACTGAGAAATGGGTGAACATAAAAAAAAAAACAAAATTAAGTCGAATATAAAACCTCCTCCTTTTTGGAAAGTTGGTTTAAAACAAATGGCGTACGATTGGAGAGGCTAATGTCCAGCAATGGAGTTCAGCAGCCTATAGCAGGTGATAATGATAAACTTCGATCAAACGAATATTCAGGCGAACGTACTTCGGACAATGATCTTCAGGCTATTTTGAGATTTTCGTACTAGTGACCTCCACCACTAAAGACTTTCATCCCAAGACAATGACCGTTTATAATAATTATAACACACAAATACGCATATAAAAACTCTATTCATAATTATACAATACCTTTTAAATTGATTACACGGACAATGTACCGCGCAATTTAAACCACTTTACAGTGATGCATGAAAATGACAACATTTTTAGGGTTCCGTACCCAAAGCATAAAAACGGGACCCTATTACTAAGACTCCGCGGTCCGTCTGTCTGTCTGTCTGTTGTGTCTGTATGTCTGTCACCAGGCTGTATCTCATGAACCGTAATAGCTAGACAAATGATATTTTCACAAATGATGTATTTCTGTTGCCGCAACGAGTATAACAACAAATACTAAAAACAGAATAAAATAAATATTTAAGTGGGGCTCCCATACAACAAACGTGATTTTTGTGCCGTTTTTTGCTATAATAGTACGGAACCCTTCGTGCGCGTTTCCCCCCCCCCCCCCCCTCACTGACCGGCTTTTATTTTCTTTGAGTAAAATAAAGAATTTGAGTGTTGGTTTGAAATATGTTATGGACATTTTGTTATTATGACAGCTAAGCATTCGATAAATAATGGTCTTTTCATGTATTGTGAAGTGCTTACGGTCGTTTGGGACGTTTTAGCATAAATGTAATGGTTTTACTTGAAATAAAGAAGTGCACGATTTAAATAAAATAAAGGCCATCTGTTTTTGTCTCTGAATTTATCATCATACATAAGACAAAGGGCAATGATTGATTGCGCTGAACAAACAGTCTTCAGGTTATCGCGGTAACCAGTTACTGGGTTTTGGAGGTCAGACAAGAAATCGCTCCATTTATAACGCTGGTATTTAAATGCATGTGGTTAGACTGATAGCCATCCACAATATAGTTGAAAAAGGCTACGCAGTTTGATTGATAAGAGCAATGATTGATACTAAACTAACCTACCATCGGTGGCCAAATTATTAGGGACAGGACTCAGATTTTTTGATTGCTAGTTTTTTTTAACAAATAATTAATTGTAGGTCTCGTGGGTATTTTTTATTTATAAGAGTGTATTATTAACAGCATACTTACAACAAGTTATTTAAGTAAATCTATTTTTTTGTAAAGTAATAACGGCTTAATAGAAATCTAATCTAATTAGTTTTAACGTTTAGTGATGGGCAGCAATGAAAGAACTATTGCTACAAAATGAGCTACTTTCCGTAGCAGTATACTCTCTACACAGATTTTGACATTTGATTGAATTTTTAGTTTTGCGAGTCCATTCTTTAGTGTGAGTTTCAATCAACTGGCGCTTGGTGGTGATGACTTGCTTCGCGATCACTCGTTCGATGAGCACCCACATGTTCTCTGTAGGGTTCATTTCTGGTAAGTGCCCAACCAGGTTAAAACAATAGATAATGTTTTTTTCAGTCAGGTACATAATAATACTCCTGGCTTTATGCCTTAATGCCTTTATGCTTTTGGCTTTATAATTATTTCGCCACCTACTTACTGTATGTAAAATCACTGTTGTATTTCAAATATACCTTTGAGATTGCCCACACTAAACTGAAAACCGAAGGCAATAAAATACACATGAGGAAAAAATATTCGAGCAAAATAGAATACTATTTGCAGGATAACACACAAATACTCCCGAAAACCATTACAATAAACTAAAACCAAAACTTGTTAAATTCACAAACAGTACAGACAGTAGAAACCCGCCGAGTGACTTTCTGTGTACGCATTTAAATCTCCTTTTATTTGAGAGGCAGTGAAGAGCACTTTTTAGGATGCCGCACCAGTTGGATGAAATCGGAACACTATTACTAAGCCTCTAGTGTGTCCGTTCATCCATCTATCATTATAATAATAATAATAATAGTCAACGGTTTATAAACTTCTTACATCCATCCTGAGAGCAAAAATTGATAAACACATTGAACGTAACTCAATAATGTCAACCTCTCAGAATGTATGTAGGGATGGGTCCCGCGGTACTAAGGAGCTACTCCTCATTGACATGGCCATAAGCCAGCAGGTTCGTCAATCCCGCAAGGATCTGTCGTCATGCTGGATAGACTATAAGAAGGCCTACGACTCTGTGCCACATACATGGCTCATGAGGGTGCTGGAGTTGTACAAAATAGATGCAACTCTATGCACCTTCCTTGAGTCATGTATGAGTTTGAGCCCACTTTGGTTCTGCTTAGCCCTTTATCCTCTGAGAACACTGTCGGAGGATTCAGGACTAGGCTATCGGTTGAGAAGAGGTGGTCAGGTCATATCTCACCTCCTTTACATGGATGATCTGAAACTCTTTACCCCCAACAAATTCCAACTGACGGAGCTACTGAAGGTAACTGAAAACTTCAGTAACTCCATCAAGATGGCATTTGGTGTGGACAAATGTGCAGTCATGCATGAAAAGCAAGGGGAGATTATGGAATCCGAGGGAATTCAACTCTTTGATTCCATACACCTCAGACACCTCTCCTCGACCGAAACTTACAAGTATTTGGAAGTATGTCGGAAGCGTTGGGCATCCACAGAACTGACATGAAGCAACTGCTGAAGGAGCGTTTCTTTGGCCGCCTGAAAAAGGTATTAAATAGCCTTTTGTCGGGCGGAAATAAGGTCTCTTCAACAGTTGGGTCATGCCGGTTTTGATGTACTCTTTCGGCATACTCAAATGGACTCAGACTGAGCTCGACGCCCGAGGGCGTCGAGATAGGACACTGCTGACTGCAAACCGGATGCATCACCCACGATCATCGGTGATGAGACTGTAAATCCCGCGGAAATGTTTTTTAAAAGCTAAAGTGGGTATGCACCGGGATGTGGTCGCAGTGGACAAGGGACTCACCCCGTTGTCCATAGCTAAATAGAACTGGCGCAAGCCTGTAATACTATCGATCGATGAACGCAAAGAGGTATGGCAAGGCAAGGAGCTACACGGACGCTTCTATCGGGCTCTCCATGGGCCCGATGTAGATTTCCCAGCGTCTTTATCCAGTCTACGTTTCGGCGACCTTTTCGGGGAAACTGAAGGTTTTGTCTGTGCAATTACGGACGAAGTTATCCTGACGAATAATTACCGGAGACATATAATGAAGGACGGGACGGTTGACATATGTCGGGCATGCCACCGTCCGGGTGAATCCATCAGACATATTATCTCTGGTTGTTCTTGTCTGGCTAACGGCGAGTACTTACACAGGCATAACCTAGTGGCCAGGATTATTCACCAGCAACTTGCTTTGAAGTACAATCTAGTGGCATCGGAGGTACCGTATTACAAGTATGTGCCCGACCGAGTTCTCGAAAATGACCATATCACGTTGTACTAGGATCGGTCTTTCATCACTGATAGCACTATTGTTGCCAAAGCCAGATATGGTAGTGATAGACCGATTAGCGCGCCGCACAATGATAATCGATGTCACCATCCCACATGACGAGAACCTCGTGAAAGCTGAGAAAGAGAAACAAATCAAGTATCATGACTTAGCACACGAGGTTGTCGACATGTGGAATGTGAACTCGGCGATCATTGTGCCGATTGTCATTACGGCCAACGGCCTGATGGCCAAGAGCCTCGACGACCATCTCTCGAGGCTGTCATTGGGCGGTTGAAACAAGGGTCTGATACAGAAGGCAGTACTCCACGATACGGCTCGCATTGTGAGGAGGTTCCTGTCTCTGGAGCTCTAACCACCAGTAGCTTGGACCCTGTTCCCGATACCGGCTGGCCTCTATTTTTTTATATTTTTAAAAGTTTTTCTTTTTTGTATGTGTTTTGTAAAAATATTTAATAATGTATAAAATAAGAAATTAAATAAAATAAAGGACATAATAATAAAAATCTTTATTTATCTTGACATCAAAATACAGTGACTATGATAATTCGTAATCTTATATGGAGAAGGGTGTCTAAGATAGGTAAGGCCCTGTGTTACAGATCACCCATTTTTCATAGATGAATAATTAACCATGAAATAATTTACGTGTAGTCTTTACAAAATCGCAATTTAATATTAAATAAGAATAAAATAAAATAAAATTCAATGAAAATTAAGTTTAAAGAGAATTAAAATCAAAGATAAATAAAATTTAAAAATTCAGCGAAAAATATACAAAAGAAGTATCTTATTCCCTGAAAAGTATGTAGGTACCTACAAACAATAAGTAGGTACCTATGTAACTAATGAGAATGGAGAAATGAGAAGGATGTGTGCATGAGTGATTGTGTAATTATGTCTGTGACTGAGCTCTATTTTAGAAATTTGAATAGGTAGACACTTGGAATAACATAATGTGTTATTATGGGTACCAAATATAAATAATAAATATAATAATAAATAAAATGTTGGAACTAAATTTGTACAATCAAACACTTATGAACAACATGACGCATAAATAACAAATTCACAAGAACGAGTAACAATGTATGTCAGTAGTATTAGTAAATGAATTCTGGCACCCAAAGAAAGATTTAACTTGTGTTATGGGAACCAGGATCCTCACAGTTGTGTTGTATATCAAACATCAGAGGGTCAGAAGTTAAAAAAGTGATAAGTCAAAATAAACCATAGCCTTTTCATGTGTGTAAGGGTGTTGAATGTGGAGTTGTGATTCTGCGAGTATGTGTAAAGGGGAGAATTCGTGTATAGGTTGTGTATTATAGGAATGACAACTTTATGAGATTTTCTGTTTCGCCGTAGCTCTGTACCTGTAACCAGTCATATACCCGTCTCTTACATTCCCGAAAAGCAGTAGAATAAATGGAGCAATGTTTGTTGGTTTTATTATAAAGATGACTTCCGATACTGTAAAAATGTATCCGGGCCAGTGTCATCCTACAGCTGTGAGTAGGGCAAATTCGATAGCGTTGGCGCCTATCTCGAGAGCTGGGATCTTACCTAAGGGAGATGTGTTTACGCATAACCACATGAAACACAAAATGTTGCCTAACAGATAGAACCTTACAATCCCTAAATAGACTGACTGTAGGATATCTAAAGGGTTTGAAGGACATAACCTTCAGGACAGCCCTCTGTGCTCTCTCAAGATGAATAAGGTGAGTCTTTGGTGCACCTCCCCAAACCGTGACACAATACATAAGTATGGACTGGCACAGAGCGTAATAAACTGTCTTCAGGGTAGTGTGGTCAGCTGAGTGTATCAACTTTTTGAAAACTTAGATTAGTTTTCTAACCCATGCAGTGATTTCCAATTTAATTGGCTATCAATTTGTAACCCAAGATATTTTATTGTCTCTGACCTCGCTAGTGTAGGGCAGGAACACTGTGAGTTACGCGTGTTTGGAGAACCAGAATGTGCTTTCAGTACAATTGTGTTTGGGGCGGGCAATGTAATGGCTTGCAAGGAAAAGGGTAAGAAGGTGGTTTTAGACAAATTTACAGTTAAAAGGTTATCATACAGCCAGCCCAGTACCGACGCCAGGGCACTCTCAGCATGAGTCGTTGTCTTAGTCCAGTTATCACCATGTACGAGTAATGCCGTGTCATCAGCATATGCAAATATTGAACAATTTGATAGGGAGAGTTTGCACAAGTTGTTAACATAAATAATAAAAAGGGTCGGTCCCTGAATTGAGCCCTGCGGTACACCAAAACTCATGGTTTTAGCGTCGCTAACCATCCCATCAATCTTGACACATTGCTCCCGATCAGCGAGATAATCTTGGAAGATTTTGATTGTGTCACCTCGTACACCAATAGCTTCTAGTTTAGAAAGAAGATGTGGAACAGACACAGTGTCAAAAGCCTTGGAAACGTCCAGAAAAATACCCATGCACTTTTTCCTGCAATCGAGTTGAGCTACTGTACGGTCAATAAAAGAACTAACAGCGTTCTCAGTCGATTTACACATTCTGAATCCATACTGGTTATCAGCCAATAGATGATGCGACTCCAGGAATTTAGTTAGCCTAGTATTGAGAATCTTCTCTAAGATTTTGGATAGGGCAGGTAAAACAGATATTGGTCTATAATTGGTAACACTGTGTCTGTCCCCACTCTTGAAAATCGGATGAACAAGGGCTTTCTTAAACGCTTTAGGTAAACAGCCTGAACTAATGGCGCAGTTGCAAACATGTGTTATAGCTGGAACAAGAGCATCTGAGCAAGATTTCAAGGGGCGAGATGATATTCCATCCCATCCCACTGCAGCGTCCGGACGCAGGCCAATGATAGTATTTTCAACCTCTGCTTCGTCAGTCGGCAAGAGAACGAAGGAATTTATAGGAATATCGCCCACTGAAACTCCAGTGACCTAGGAGTAAACTTTTCAGCTAGCTTTTGCCTATATTTGCGAAAAATCATTTATGCTGTTAATTGAAGCGGCTTTATCATGGTTAATATTAAGTAACTCGGAAGGCGAAGATACAGTTCGATGCTTGTGAGTTATATTTTTTATTTCCTTCCAAGGTGCTTTTGGATTCTTTTTAGCACTTTGGCATTCTGTTCTTTCATACGAAATTTTTAAGTTCTTCAACAATTTGTTGCAAACATTCCGATAACTGGTAAAGGTAAGTTTAAGGGTAAGGTTGGCAGGGTTCGTTCTCAGTTTTTGCATCATTTGGTCTCTATTGCGGATGCAACGAAGTAAGCCGATCGTTATCCAGGGGTTGATGGTTCTCTGTTTGCAGGTACAAGCACTGCCTTAGAGAGCTTTTCTATAATTGAACCAATACCAGATATCAGTAGATCTGCGGCAATATTCGCATCACTGACTAGAAGAATTGGACCAAAAGCCATATCTGCAATCTCCGAGACAACAGTGGGGTAATCGACAACAATACGTTCAACTTTGGGGGTATATGGTGGCATGGTAGGCTTTATAGCCAGAAGTGTTGGTCTGTGGTCGGTGACGAGCGTATCGAAAACCAAAGTAATCGTATCCAAATCAGTTTTGACCATTACATGATCTAGACAATTCGAACCACGAGTGGGGTATACGTGCAATGGAAGGAGACCATGAGAAGTGGTTAGGTTTAGGTATTCGTTAGCTTGTTGGTTTAGAGCAGTTGGAATGATATTGATGTTGATGTCATCCACCAAAACAACATTTCTACACGCTGATCCACTAAGTACAAAATTCAATCCATTAAGGAAACAGTCGATATTCCGCATAGAGGGTGATCGATAAAGAGCAATTACACGTAGATCAATATTCCTCAAGTGGCAGAGCAGCCCGCTGACTTCTGGAAACTAAGGTTCCGTTACCGAGTGAGGCAAATCAACTCTTACGTAAACTATGACTCCGTCATTCTGGTTCCTATGCGTGGTAGTATTGTAAGCGGTGTACCCTTCAATGGGCGGAATCGTTGTGTACGCTTTTAGCCAGCATTCCGATAAGATTATAACATCGCACGTAATTTCAATGCTAACCAGAAATACTCTGAAACTATCGAAATTGCAAAGAACACTACGAATATTTCATTGTAAGATTTTAATAGATTTAATTGGATTAATAATAAAATGTGTGCATGATTCAGGTCTGCAAACGTAAGCCTGATTAACGCCAAAAGAATCGATCTCATTAGAGACTTGGCCGATATCGAGCATTTTAAAACGATAATAACCAGTGTGCAGACCTGTGAACCGCGTTGGAAATCCTAGAATTGGCAAAAATGCATAAACTAGTAGCATAAACAAAACATGCACACCAGGGGTGCATGAGTTCAAACAAACTATTAGCGTCGAGCTTATTGCGGGTAGAACTAAAAGTCATCATTACGCAATCACGGTGAAATTTCATGTTTAGTGTAAGGATGTATATATGTGGCGAGGCTTACTTACATTAGTTTTATTATAGAAACAGGTCAGGTTTTTTTCTATTTGTTTCCTAATCGTATCAATCAGGATACAGCTATAGAAGCAGATTATAGTATCGTTTTGTTGTTGTTTAGAATTATGATTGAGAAATAATTTAAAATTAAGGCATAAATAATATTCATTAAGATATAATTTAAAATTTAGGCAGAAATAATATTCATTAAGAAATAATTTAAAATTTAGGCAGAAATAATATTCAATAAAATATAATTTAAAATTTTGCAAAAGACAATAATATTGACTAAGATAGAATTGTTATAAATTCGCAAATCGCAAAAAATAAAACTTTTCATGCAACTTACTAAAATAAAACATAAAAAGACAATAATTACTGAACTGGTTTTTGGAGTTTCTTAATACAAGATACATTATGAACAATAGTGGGTTTGACACCCTCTTTTTCCCGGACAAATATTTTACCGTTTTGAAACCAGCAAAATCTATAGCCATTGATTTTAGCGAAATTACGTGCTTCGACAAACAACTTCCTCATACTAGTTGGTAGATGTTCGGCTACGTATATTGGTTTTTGTTGAACACCAATTCCAATATGTCCAGTATTAAGCTTATATTTTATTGCTCGGTTCTTATTAAACATGCGAGACCCTTCTATTACTTTTGTTTTGTCAGAAACTGTTAAAAACTCGACAACAATCGGTCTGTTAAGCTCTTTTTTACCTGGGAGTCGATATACATCGCGGATTTGGCGTGGTTCCACCGGTACATGGATAACACTACAAGTTTTGAGCACTATAGCAGTGAGGTCGGCAGTAGACTCGTTCTCACTGGCAGCGATATTTTTTTATCTCAATGGCTGAGGAACGAGAACTGGTTTGAAAATCTTCAACCTTCTTTTCTAGCTCAGCTATATAATCACGCTGAGCCAAATGCTCCTTTTACAGTTTCGACATTTTCAGTTTCATGCTATCATATTCTCCATCCATGTAATCTCTCCACTTTTCAGTTTCAGTGTAACTTTTTTGCATGTCTCTAAATTGCTGCCTTAGATCAGTTATGTCTGATGTGAGACGTTTTAGGAAGACTGTTCTTTTTTCCAGCCGGTAAGCATATCCATGACCCTATTCTCAAATGGTGTTTGTGTTGGTTGTGAACAAGAAGTTGCAGGTGAGAAGTTAGGTCGCAGGCACTTGTTTTGTTTTCTAGAAGTGATATTACTAGGCTCAAAAACAGGTTCATTTTGAGGGGCCGTTGGGTCCGTAGAGGATTGATCTCGTAGTATTTCACTCACAGGGGTAGATGGTGGTGAGCGCTCGCTGCGAAACATCTAAAAGAAGCAGGGGGGATGACAAAAATATTATATTTGTTGTTACAGTCGCAACTGTCACAGAATCCTCGCCGCGTTCTTCGTAAACACGTCGCTACTGTCAAACCGGTTCGCCGCTTGAAGTAAACTTGACAGCACAAAGTACGGAAGCGGCGGCGCGCCTCAGACAGAGGGGCCACTCTCACTTTGACATTTCGGTTTTACAGGGAATATTGGACAATATTGGACCGAGTTCAGTCGCGGCTGTCATGATTGCTTTGTGCAGGCGTTTTCACGTCATTCATACATTAAGTACTGTAACGAGGTTGGTTGCATTGGATGGGTTACCTTTATTATTTGTTACAGACCGAATTTACTTTTTTGTTTTGAATTCTTTCTTTCAATTATTTTTAAGTTATAAAGGTCATTAATCTTTCAAGATGACAAATTAGAAATTCATTATCTAGGATTATAATAAATTATTTTAAGCCCATAGATGAAATTGGGAACTTGTCATAATAATAAGGTTCAAGTCATACAGCTTACAAATATGTTTCCTCCGACTGCACAGCATAATTTTCTTCTTGTTTAAGATCATCTTTGGTTTTTTGATTTTATTAGGTACCTGTTTTTTCACATTTATATTTTTGTCGAGCTTAGAGCTTTTTACAATTTATTTTTTTAAGTGGGATCATTATTACACTATTACTACGTCTTTTTACTCTCCAATATTCATCGTATGTGGCGTAATATTAAATGTTTCGTTATATTAAATGGATATTTGATGCCCTGTCTACCTTCTAAGGCATGTAAGCATGAAATGATGTATGTTTAGACGAATCTATGTATTTATGTTTGTAACTTGGGCAACCTACTCTTTTTTTTAATTCGGAATCAATATAGTAGCAACCCTAGTGAATCTGACAAGTTGAGCTGTCAATTTTCTAAACTGCTTGAGTGGCCCTTCTGTATACTATCTATTTTGTGTTGACAGCGAGCGATACGTTACCGGCTTTCGGCGCGAGCCACTGTTTTATCTGCGCAGTCCACACAATGGCGAAAATCCCGTACACTACCTGCGGCGGCCGTTAAATCACAAAGTCTACCGTGATTTGCACTAATATGACTTTGTTTACGAAAAAATGTATAAGCACTTCTGGGTCTTGTTTTTGTTAGTAAATAATGTTCACACTTATTTTATATCTGAATATATTGTCTTTTATTGGGTAGAAATAACTTAAAACCCATTCAAATCACTTTTTATACAAGAGAGACCGACAAGACTATGTCCCTCCGATGAGGCGCGTTTACGGAGGCTGAATATATATAAAAATAGCTTGGGGTTGGTATCCAGTCCCTTGGCAAGACTAGCGTCAGACCTCTGACTACCTGTAACGCCTGTCAAAGATTTACATTTAATGCGCATATATGGATTCCTCAACGTTAACGCGGTACTGGCCGTGCTCTCGCTCGGTTCCAGAATATCAACGTTGAACCTCTTTTTGAACAGTTTTGTTTGCAAAATATTTTTTGATTAACTTATCTTATGTAGGTTATGAAGAAATTTTAACCAGATTTTTTTCTGTGTAACAATATTTTAAACATCCATGTCGTTTTGGAGGAGTATGCTTTAGAAAGTAACCGTTTTACGACACTAAAGCGGAGTAAGGGCGTTCATGATATGATGGGACTAACGGCTTAACGTGCTTGCTGAGGTTTGAAGTCTCGGTATATTGAGAACGGTCACCCATCTTTTCGTTACTTACCTTAAACACCGTATGTCATGTTATAACTTAGCCACGAGCTCCTAGCTTAGCAAAAAATAAATAAAAAAAACTGGCCAAGTGCAAGTCGGACTTTGCACATTTAGGGTTCCGTACCAAACCGCAAAATCAAGTTGGTTGTAATAGGAACAATTTTTGTTGATGATTTCTGAAAAAGTGTGCTATTCAGAGACATCATTTTTTTTTTTTGTAATCTTTACATAAACTTCTATCACATACAACAATTTCAGATTTTTCTCTATGCAAACTTCGGAGAGAGAACGGGGCGGGAATGGTATTTTTTCTTTCATTGTATGTCGAAAATTATGCGGGCAAAAAAAAAATGTTTGAGAATGTGCAAATAGCTCTCTTTTAAATAATACCCACATGCCCTAGTACCCCACTTCGAATTTTTAAGAAACCCTTTAAAAAAAACTTTTTTATTTGCAAAATAGTTGGGCAAACGTCATCTAAAACTATTCCAAATTTCAAGTTCATAGCATTAGTATAGTTCTTGAGATATCCAGCTGTGACAGACGGACAGACTCAGTTACACCATAAGAGTTCCTGTTTACCATTTTGGTACGGATCTCTAAAAACGGTCAAGTGTGAGTCGTTCTTTCGCACCAACGTTTAGCAAAACCTATACGTACTTGCAGAATTATTTGAATTTCGTTAGAGACTAGGTCAGAACCCGACGTATTGAGTCCAACTCGCATTTAACCAGTTTTTTCCCTAACGGCAGAAAACGACATTGTCTGCTGAAAACAAAAGACGGTCGGTAGTTCACTTCCTACTCATTTAAACGGGCGCAAACAAGTGAAAGAATCGATGTAGGTTAGTAGAAAACACCTTTTGTGAGGTGTTTCTATTCATCTTTGTGGTTAACATAAAGGTTGAGTATCTCTTTTGTAATAAGCAATGAGCTTTATGAATTGAATGGTTATTGAACTGATATTTATTAAGTTATCATCACCATCACCATTTCAGCCGATAGACGTCCACTGCTGGATATATGCCTCCCCCAGGCGTCTACACATTGACTGATCCCGTGCGTCTCGCATCCAGCGGATTTCTGCAAACTTAACCAGGTCATCGGTCCACCTAGTGGAAGGCCTTTCAACTCATCGTCTTCCGGTTCGCCGTTGCCATGCCGGAAATGTTTGGCCCCATCGGCCATCGGTTCTGCAAGCAATGTGTCCTGTCCACGTTTAGCAATTCTTAGGGCTATGTCGGTAACTTTGATTCTCTTGCAGATATCCTCATTTCTGATGCGATGACGCAAGGAAACTCCGAGCATCCATTCCATCCAGGGCCTGTCCATTGCCATTTATTAAGTGTTCTTATAAAAACAGATTATACCTACGGTTACAAATATATATACAAGTACCTATACTAGGAAATTCACGCTTTATAAATCTGGGATTAATCAATAGCTTCCAATACAAAAGGAGGCAGCTGAGTACTAGAATTTTTCGTAGAGCGACAGCCTATCAGACCTCACCAACCCAGTAACTGGGTAATACATTACCCTTTGGGTGTCAAATTTTATGGCTCGTGACTTAGACCTCCCCTATTCAACGGACTCTTGCGGCCTTAAACCTGGTCATCGGCTATCCTCGCGAGAGGCCTTCCAATGTTACGCCTTCCGATACCTACGCGGCCACCACTTCGGCACATTTAGGCTTAATGACCTTCTGCTCGACTTACGACCGTGACCGCAACATTTTGCGAGCATTTTACCCTACCCACTACCAGTTAGGTACCAAACCTATATAGGGCCTATGATAAAATTGTTTCCATATAAAATATTCTTTTAAAACGACCATTTTTCTCAATAATCTTTATTTCATAGGCCATTTTAGTTATACAGTGGCGCCAACTAGGTCTTTAGTATTACCAAATCTTGATAAATGTATTTCCGATAATCTGAACTATCTAGGTCGTCCGTCTCACAATGGCCGGAGGAATTATTAGAGAAATATTGTAGAATCTATGAAATATGTCGCTAGACCTTAGACTGGTGGCATATTTTACACATTCTATCAGCATTCTACATTCTAAATTCTATCAGCGCTAAGGAATGTCCAAAATATATCCAATTGACGTGCGCTACCGAAATATCACAAAATATCGTGGTTAAAACTCGCATTTTGACCTTTCCACCGTGCATAGTGTACAGTCAAGTTGTCCTATTCAGTATAAATCTTACTTTGAAAACGTTGGTGAAATGAGCAGTCAGTGTGTTGTCAATCCCTAGCACCAGTGATAGATCACTTCACCCAAATTGTATACAGAATAGAATATATTCCTACAAGATCACACACAAACAAGTCAGTTGAGACATAGTCAACGTGATGATAAGAAGTTGTCTTTCGATGGTGTTCTGTGTTACGGGGAATAGGTCAAACCTGGCAATTTTGATCTTTCGCATAGTAAGGTTGATTTATATTTTATTCAAACTTCGTACATAAGAAATTAATATGTTTAAAATGGCTTACTGTAAACTGCAACATCTGGTATCAAGTCTTCCGTAGTCATCAATCACTGTGCTCCTGAAAAGTACTGGAAGGCTAAAGCGAAGGTTTGAAGAGCTGTTACCGTTTTTAAGTCAGACTTAAGACGACGACTAACGCCAACGACCTTGAGGGAACAAAACGCGCCCTCGTTTCTCACCCGCGCGACCCGAAATTTAGTAGTTTTTTGTACTTTTCTTATTATTTGATGACTTTAAAAAAAAAAGCTTCAGATCAAAATGTAGATAATTAAATTGTCTTTGATATGGTGTCGATTTCATTAAAATACGCCCAGCGGTTTTGTTGTGATTGTCGTGTTTTTGTCCGTTTTAGACATAGCTTTACAAATTAATTACACTATGTTATACGAATAAAACTCAAAATTTGCTCAGATGAAATTATTAAAAAAATGGTCTATTATAACATATATTTTTTCCAATAAATTACGACTAGCATTTTAGACGTGATTCTCATTTTAAAATCAGCTACTCAAGGGAATCGGCGCCTTAATGCATTCTAACTAGTAACAGAAATTATAGCTAAAGTAAATCTCATGATGATTCTAATAAGCCCAAACACGGCTAGGATACATTGTTTTATTTTGGAGCTAAAGTCCTATAGAGCCTATCTTCCGGCTGTATCATCAGATCAGTTCGATGAAACCATTGTCATCAGTACTATTTATTTATAAGTATTTGTATCATCTTAGTCTGTTAACTATTCGATATATATTATACCCGTGACATACTTAGTATTAAGGCGCCGATTCCCTTGACAAGCTGATTTTAAAATGAGAATCACGTCTAAACGGCTAGTCATAATTTATTGGAAAAAATATATATTATAGTAGACCATTTTCTTAATAATTTCATCTGAGCAAATTTTGAGTTTTATTCGTATAACATAGTGTAATTAATTTGTAAAGGTATGTCTAAAACGTAAAAAAACACGACAATCACAACAAAACCGCTGGGCGTATTTTAATAAAATTGACACGATATCAAAGACAATTTAATTATCCACATTTTGATCTGAAGCTTTTTTTTTTAAAGTCATAGAATAATAAGAAAAGTACAAAAAACTACTAAATTTCGGGTCGCGTGGGTGAGAAACGCGGGCGCGTTTTGTTCCCTCAAGGTCGTTGGCGTTAGTCGTCGTCTTAAAGAAATCCAGTGGCCATCTGTGGTCTTCTTCATCAGTTCCACTTCACCAAATGATACTTTCTGAGTGCAAATGATTGTATTCTTTATGAAAATACCAAAATCACTATATGAATGCCTATAACATTTACCTGTATAACCTGTGAAGTATACTCTTTTAAACAAAATTAGTATTTTCCAAATCGGTCCAGGCGTCTTTGAGTAATCGGGGAAAATGTTCTGACGAATTGAGAACCTCTTCTTTTTTTAAGTAGTTAAAAAAAAAAAAAATGCAATATATTGAAAACGACCTTTTTTCCTGCGGCTTCGCTGTCGTGGCCCACCCCGCAAGATCCGTTATTTTTTGCTTATGTTACTCCGTAATAATGTAGCTTTTTATCATCATTACCATCATATCAGCCGAAAGACGTCCACTGCTGGACATGGCCCCCTCCTAAACGTCGCCACATTGACCGGTCCTGTGCGGCCCGCATCCAGCGGATCCCCGCAACCTTCACCAGCTTTTTAAAAGTGGAAAAATTTAAAATCAGTTAAGTAGTTTTTGAGTTTATCCATTACAAACAATCAAATCTTTACTCTTTATAATATTAGTGTAGATAGTGTAGATGAGTGGATTGAATAACAGATATGGTAAATATTGCGACTATAATAAATATGCATCAAAATCTGCAACTGTAGTGAAACTACTATCAAGCCAAACAAAATTTGACTGAGGATGTACACAACATCATAAGACTTAAACATACACATAAAGATAATTAATAACAAAAATGTCGCAAGCAAACGAACAAAGTACGAGGACAGACAGTATTAAACAGATACACAATGAAAGTTTCCGTATGTAATGTTATTGTCTTGGTGTACAATGAAGTATATAATAAATAAATAAATAAATAAATAAAAGCAAGGTGAAGGACAAAGACAAACATGATTGACCTTGCTCTTCTTATGGAACTAAAAATCAGGCATAAAACCATATATGTGTGAATAATGTGACAATCTCTATGTTTATACAATACAAATATTAAAATATGATAATAGTGTTTGTTTGAGTGTGTACGTTTCACTTTTAAATCGGAAATGGCTTAGAAATATGACATTGAATTCCTTCCTATGAAGAAAGGGGAAGCAAAATATTGTTTGCCAATAGTCAGTCATAGATACAAGGTCAGGCAATATGATTGATAATACATTTTGTGTTAGGATTTATGTAAGTACTGGACGGACTGAAGAAAATTCATTGGCCAGCAATGGATTAGTGCGGACTAAAGTCGTCACAATCTAAGAAGTTCGTTGACGTTTATCATATTACATACCGCGATAACTTTCTAGGTCAGAAATAGAAAATCTAATTCATAATCTTAATTAATTACTATGTTACCTATACACTATAATAACGAGTATCATTCGCAAGCATCAAGTTGAATTATTATGAAGTATTTTTATAGCTGTCAAAACGGACCTTTTATTTTTTGGCAACTTTAATAATGGTTTATAGTCCCATGAGAACTAATTAGCAGGAACAACAGAAAAACAATTGTTTCTGGGAACCAAAGTGCCCAAAAAGCACTCAAGGGGATACATAATAATCCAATTATAGGTAAATATCCTCTGCCCCCCGGTGGGTTCTCGCATTGTTGATGCGGAGGGGCTCAGTAACCGTGGCTTGGTCATCCACGGTGAAGCGAAGAGGAACCCGAGGAGGGGCCGTTCGTCAGGACTTTAACCGATAAACTAATGACGTAGCAGCCAACATGTAGGTTGCGGTGCTGCCTAGGCGACATCGCAAATGAGGTGGGCCGCGATATCGTATGTGGGCTCCTAAACCCATACGATATCGTGGCTGAGGGTTGGAGGCCGCGGCAGTAAAGAAGTATTGCAGTATTGCGGTGGGCCGCTATCCCCTTCGCCTGAAAAATGGTAGGTGGTGGAGCCATTGACCTTGAACCGTCACAAGGGGGCCATACATGGGGTCGTCTGGCACCCATGTGCTGGTTTGGTCCCTGGGGTGGTCATGGCGCACAGTGTGTTCTGGTGCACCGGTGATGGGGGTACTCCCCAGAGGAGGGTCTGGTGACGGACAGCCGCGGCGGGTTCGCGGTGAGTGTGCCCGCCATAAGCGGCTTAGGAGGACACCATGGAGTTTTAGTGGGTTGGAGTTCCACTGCGCTATCTCCCCGTGGTAGCGCAGTATGCATGAGCATTACTCCAGGCAAAAAAAAACAAAAAAAATACTTAATTATTCTCACTTATCACTCCATTCTCTAATCAAGGTTAGTGAATAAATAAAACAACAATACTTGATACTCGTTCCCTTAGGTAATAAGGTTCTATACAGTCATTAAATACCTCTTTGTTAAGCTGAAACTTCATTATTATTTAATTTTTAACAGCAGATTAGCAGTGTACGTAGTATTATAAGTATTCTTAAACTGGATTTGACCCAAGACAAAACTTTTTGCTCCTGCCTGCTGCTTTTTGCGCATTGCCTAAACAGAAATTTACGAATGCCCTTACTAGGACAAATTATGTTAATCGCATTTAAACACATTTTACACTATACTTTAACGAGGTCTTTTATCGTAAAGTCATCGACATTAATTAACGTCTCCAAATTTTATCGCAACCGTCATTACACCTTTTAAAATTTTCAGTGTTCCTTTCTTATCAAGTGGCAGGTTTTATTACAATGGTCTCACATCTATCGCTTAAGTGACACCTTAAGTGCAGTCTCAGCCTTACTATTTTAAGGTTTTATTTGGATTTTATTTATTTTTATAGATGTACAATCTGCCTCTTAAGACACAATAATCTTTAAAAAGGTAGTATGTAGTGGTGGTCCCAGTTTCTTAGACCTCGTTTCTCGTGCTTGAGGTCGTAAGTTCAAATCCAGGCAAGTACCAATGTGACTTTTACAAATTAATTTATGTACTATCTAGGTTTATCTTGGATATCACTAACAATGGTGAAGGAAACCATCGTAAGAAATTCTGGACTTATAGTTAATATGAGTCTGAAATTGCCAATCCGTCTCGAGCAAGCGTAGTGATCAATGCTCGTGCCTTGTCTTTATGAGAAGAGGTCTTTGCCCTGCAGTGAAACAGTTTCAGGCTTGTATCATTGTGATTATTATATCCTGTTATAAAGATTAAATAACGGAATTGAATTTGGTTTTGGTATCAATAGCACCTAGACCTTTGGTTTGACAAAAATAAAATTAAATCGCTAAAACAACAACATTATAGGAAAACTTGATTGTGTCGCTTAGGGACTGTCATTAAAACCCTAACTACAATCAGCTGCTCTTTGAATGCAAGTACGCAGTCGGTTTGCATTTATATAATACTAGCTTCTGCCAGCGGCCTCACCCGCGCGATAAGTGTTTAATCATCCCCAGAGAACGTGAGGCTGCCGTTTTGCCGAAAAGATTTTGACAAAATTTCACTACCCAAACAAATTTTAGCATCATTTTTTTATACCAATGCAATATTTGGAATAATTTTAGTACGCACATTTTCATTTGGTCAAATTTTTACTTGGCAGAATATTACCAAAGATAGTGTCATTAAGGCATTTGGTCTTTAATTAAGTGATTTATTACAGCAAACAATCTTGAGACTTTAAACATTTGGTCAAATGATTTCTTATGACAAAAAATATAAAGGCAAAAATAAGATTTTTTGGGCATTACTTATATAATTTAAAATGCAATTTTATTTTAATACAATCATTTATTTAATACAAAATATTTGTAACCCGCAATTTTGTTTTTTTTTGCAATGGACATTAGCAATTTTGCGCCGGCTTTCCTCTTTTGCAAAGCAAACATGCATGGTAGATTAATGGCAATTCGATAATTATGGTCCATGAATCGAAGCGAGCTCGGGAGCTTAGGGCACCCCGACACGGATAGGTTAGGTTCGAAGGAGATGACGGGAGCTGAAGTGAGCGAGCAAAGTTGTTATAGCGGCAACAAAAATACATCATCTGTGAACATTTCAACTGTCTAGCAATCACGATTCATGAGATACAGCCTGGTGAAAAACAAACAGACAGACGGACAGTAGAGTCTTAGGCCATTTTAAATAGCGCCCATTTTTTATCCTTGGGGCACGGAACCCTAAAAACTATTGATTTCATATACAAATATTTAAATATGTTATTTTGTGTAATTTACTAAAATTTATCCATCAATAGATTGTCTAGGATATTTTTTTCAACGATAAGACCAATGGTGGTACCCATAGTATTAATATTTTTGTAAAAGAGTTGTGTAACTATTTTTTGTAAAATATAATAAATCTCATCTCTAAAAAAACGTTCATTCTCAGGCATTGGGACACATACATCTAAAATTACAAAAATAACAAGGTACAATACAACAAAGTTTATTCTAGTCAAATTAAGTTTTTTCCAGTTGTAAAAAGTAAGTAAGTTAACAATGAAGACCCAGAATAAGAATTAAATGAACGAAAGAAGATACAACGCAGAAACAGTCTAGATCAATGTAACTGACAACACTTGTTCTCACATCTTTATTACAGTAAGCCATAATCCTGTTGTATTAACTCTGCTGATCTTTCACCAATCATCCCAGTTGGTGCGTTGGTGTTGCCACTGGTAAGTTTGGGCATTATGCTAGCGTCTACCACACGGAGATTGTCAACTCCATGGACTTTCAACCTAGAACTCACAACTGAGGTTTCTGGGTCTGGTCCCATCTTACAAGTTCCTACAGGATGATAAACCGTTAGTGTCATCTCTAAGCAAACACATTTCCAGTAATCTCTGCTATTTAACTCATAAACATTACAAGGTGGCCAATCCATTCTTCCTAAAAATGCTTTGATTTCTCTGAAGGCCGTAGTGTTTACTACTTTGGTAAGCATTCTAAGACCTGTGGCTGCTAATTCTAAATCTCTGGGATCTTCGAAATAATTCATGTGTATTTTTGGGAAATCTTTTGGGTTCCTTGAATTTAAATCAATTCTCCCAGTAGAATGTGGATGTAAAAGATTAAATAGAAGCATATAAACTGCATGTTTTTCATTCAGTTTGATTATATGATTAGCTATCTGATCTTTGTATCGAAACCGTTGTGTCAGGGTCTGTTTTATGTTGGAACTGTTTCTATATAACAGTGAAAGGTGCGTTTGGAACTCAGGGTAAGTAGCATTTCGTTTATCAGAAAAAAATGCAACTACATCTGCGATACTATTTTGTGCCAAAACACCAGTACGGTCGTATAAATACTGCAATACTCTAAACTGTTGATCAGCTTGGTTCTGCTCACCAGGTTCATTACCGTAAATTGTAACGGGAATAGTACAATGATCTTGTAAATTTTGGCCTACCATAGGCAAATCAACTATTACTGAAATATTCATACAACAAAGATGTTTTTTGGGGCCAACTCCAGAAAACATTAAGAGCTGTGGGGAGTTTATTGCACCTGCGCTTATTATGACTTCTTTTTTGCCCTAAACGTGAATTTCTTGGAGTCTCGTTCTACTTCTACCCCATAAGCTTTTTTGGAAATAGGTTTAATTAATATTTTTGTCACTAAACTATTCTTAATAATCTTCAAGTTTGATCGGTGCAGTATGGGATTCAAATAAGCTTTGTTATGGCTTTGCCTTTCTCCGGTTGCTGCTGTGGCTGTGACAATGCCTGAACCTACTACTACTAACTGTTTGCTAAATTTAAATCTGGAACATTCTTAAAACCGACCTCATGCCAAGCAGCAAGAAGTCTATTGGTTATAGGTCTGTAAGTGCTATTGAAAGTGTTTAAAGTTAAAGGTCCATCATGGCCGTAGTGATTTCTGATTTCTGGATTTTTCATCAATTCCATGTCTTGATAACTTTCTGCCTTCTTGTAACATCGCCTTACTTCTTCTACAGCCCATTCAGGATTACCAAGATCGACCCAGTTTTGAAAATCATGATCACTTCCTTGAATGTATATCATGGCATTCAGGTTGCTGCTTCCGCCCATCATTTTGCCTCGTGGCCAATTAATAGATCCGTTTATATTGCCTCCATTAGAAACCCCATTATTATCGGTCATATAGCCCCAATCATATTTAGTTTTCCACATTCCCTTGTCCTGACCTGGAACCTAAAATATTTCGTTAGCTCGACAGAATTCAACATCTTCATGCAAACTTATATTATCAAGAGGTATTTTCTTAACTATAGTTATAAATTAGTTAAAATTGTTATCTATTTGTAGGTGGTAAGTTAAAGAATTAAAAAGTTCTGATCCTAATCACAAAAATATTCACACTGATAGGAAACTACACTAACGTTGAGTAATTTTTTAGCCTAAAAATATATAAGACTTTTTTGTAGGCCATGGAAAAATCTAGTGAGCTATATAAACATTATCAATAATATTTAAACTTACATCGGCTTCTATTGGTGCATCATCACCTGCTTCAATGAGTAATATTTTCCATTTTGACACTGCACTCAGTCGGTTTGTCAGAACGCAACCAGCTGTTCCTGCTCCGACTATTATGAAGTCAAACGTCTCAAAATCTGCAATGAAGTAAAAAACACTTAACAATTTGAAATGGATACATTATGGATGTGAACTTAGGTAACACTGAAACATGTACAAATTTGACAAAACTCGTTGTGTTTCTGGAGATTGAAAAAAAAAACTTAATGGGCCACTATCGTGTAACCTCGGAACATGGTGGACATCCCACCCGTATGCACTAAACGTTTTGAGAATACTTTTATTACGCGTACAGCTAAGTAGTGGATTTCCCTGCCGGAGTCTGTGTTTCCTGATAGCTACAATCTAGGGGTATTTAAGTCAAGAGTGAATAGACTACTTCTAGGCAAGCGCTTTGCCATCGACCACATCATCGCTTACCACCAGGTGAGATAGTGGTCAAGCGAGAGCCTATAATCAATTCAAAATAAATACCTGTATAGTAGGAGGCTTAAAAAAATGTATCAGATTGGCATGCACAATCGAATTGTCATGTGGACAATTCTAAGATTGCTGCAGAAGAAAAGAGCAGATGCATATGAAGTAAGTATGTAAAACATGAAAGGAGAATAGTATACTTAAAGGATACTTACTTGTAACATTAGCATCTGGTATCAATCCTTCTGAAATCGCACATTGTGCTGCTGTAAAGAACTGGAGGGCTGCTGCGAAGGTTTGAGAAGCTGTTCCAGTCGTTGGAGTGAGACATGATGCATTGTAACTAGAAACGGTTAAAATTTTAATTATTATTTCACTTATTTTACGCAAAAAGGTACTATGTGTTGCAAATAATCAAAAGACACATCCGTGAAAAAAAAATTAAGGATAAAATTGCTATGTTACAATCCCATCATATTGTTTTCTTCATAATTTATGTGCACGCAGTATAACACAAAGGGATAACACGTCATGACAATAAAGTATAATTATTATAATTATGTTAGTTGATTATTATTGTTTTCAATAGAAACGGCTAAATAATTTAATTTATAAATACTAACCACTCCATTCTTTAGTCAAAATAGATGCAGAGTGCTTGAATAACGACTGACAATCGTGTTTTATAGCAATTAAAGTTTACACAGGCAATAAACCCGGCAATAATAAGTATATGATACGGCTCAGAGATGTATAGTGGCATTTGAACATTTAATTTTTATTTTAAACACCTTTTATTTGTACTGTTGTCAAGTCAAGTCAAAGTTAAATTTCTTTATTTCAATTAGGCCATAAAGCGGCAATTTTGAACGTCAAAATTTTTATTTAATAACTTATAATAATTGATTCTACCCTCAATTCGGAAAAATAGCTTGTTATGGAGAAGTACGGGCAAGAAACTCCACACTTACTCTTTAAAAAAAAAGTGTTTTACAATATTTACATACATACATTAATTCATATACGTCAGGACGATGCACCCAGACTAACACTACTATACTACGTATAGATATAAAGTATCACAAACACTAACAGATAAATTCATTCATTTGATTAATAGGAACATGGTTCTCCCATACTTACAAATATTGCAAAAATAGTTAAATTACCTAATTCAGCAACAACGGAAGAGTGTGCGAGTTAAGTTCTTAAACAAAAATAGAAGAAAAAAATATACAAAATAATACTATACTTATGAATTTATAGATTTTTGGATTTTGTCTACACTAAATATTGCCCTATGGAGCAGGACCAGCATGATTCCAAGCATTCTTATCTTGAATATAATCATCTAATTTGTAATATGCTTGTTTACACAGTGTGCTGTTAACAAAAGTTTTAAATATCTAGAGTAGGTTCAAGCTTACCCGAAGTTTAAGGTATTGCACAACGCGACGCGTTACTACGTTAGTTAGTCTTATAAACTCTTCTATTGTAGTAAATCGAAGCAATAGAGGTTTACCTACTATCGGTAATTAATTTTGTTTCTCAAATAGCTGTTATTAATATTAAATAATTTATTGCGATGTTCAAGTTACACTACTAAGATGAATTTCTACATCAGACTATTTATTTCAAATTGCTGCATTGCTTTGAGGATGCCTTTACGCAATATAATACAATCGACTGAAACAGATTAAGTTTCGTGGTACAGACGCTTTTATCATTTTTCTGTCTAATGGTGATACTAGTTATGTACTTCATGTTACTTTTAAACCGATTTGATTAATCGAAAATCGATAGTGACAAATTGTCAAATTTATGAGAATTGCATTTAAGACTTTTAGAATAAATACCCAATGTGATTTAGGAATATGAGTATTTTGAATTTGAATTTCATGTTTCAGTTTTCTGCGTGATCGCGTTGGTAAAGGAACATGGATTGAAACGACGGGCAAATAGACTGGTTGCCTTCAAAATATAGTGCAATTTGCTTTATACATTTTAAAAATGATGTTTTTGTCATAGCCAAAAAGTGCAGATGATTATGTGAAACAGCATATAAGAAACATATCCGAATAAGAATATAAGCAGCGTCTAAAACAAATTAAGATTACAGAGGAATGCGAATACAAAACACAAAAGTAATGATTTATACTTATTACTTTTTTTATTCTCTTTCCTCTGCCATGGAATCGATTTTTATATCGATTCAGTCGAAATTACGTAACACGTCTGTTAGCTCACTGAAGCTTAGCGATTGAAACGATTTTGTTTACGTTGAGCACATCACTAAATAGCTATCATGACGTTATCGTAGATATACGTGAAGTCATCGCTTACCATCAGGTGAGATTGTGGTCAAGCGCGAGCCTATAATATATAAAAAAAGAAAAGATGGCACGCTCGGTTTTCATATTATCTAATTAACATGCGGTAAAGTAAAGTTTATTTTATTTTCATAGATTGTAGGTACATGACATAAGGTATTCAAAAAAACTGTTGTGATTCTTGTACAATGTACCAGATTAGGCATGCAAACATGCGGTATCTAGCCTACTCTAAATCTGTGTTACCATATATTATTTTGGACCGACGAAGTAGCTTAACTTTATAATCAAGAGTATTTACTTGTTTGAAGATATTGTCTTCAATAATTTGAGTAGTTATTTTATAATTATTATAAAATTCCTCATTAAGAAGCATGATCTTTCAAAAAATTCATAATGAATCGAAAATATTTGTACTTAATTGTTGTTTTTAACTGAATGTTGCCACTGATGTCTTTAATTTTATTTAATGCAAGTTACGCTTATTTTAACGCATAAACAAGGTGTAAACCACATATATAAATCTAACAAGATAACGCAAGTCTCTCCATCTGTATGAAAACCAAGCGTGTCACTTTTTCACACACAATTTAAAAACAAATTTATTTACCAATGAAAGAAAACATATCCAATGCTTCGGCGAACTTTTATACTAAACAGCAACTATACAGTCTTAACAACTCAATATGGCATAAAAAGGCAATTTTCTATATTTCGGTGGATTTCCGGTGCCGATGATGCTAAATGAAAAGCTCAAAATACGATCATTGATCTTAATATTACGCCGTTTTTTGACACGTGAAGTACATATAATCGCGTCATCTAGTTCGATTTATATCTGTGGTGTTACCTGTGGCTAAGAATAGTATTAGAGAATATAGTAGGACAAATTACATGATTCAGAATGTATTACTGTAATATTATAAAATTACAGACATAATATATCTTCATGAAAAAAAAAGCTGACGAGATAAGATACGTAATTTATGTTAGATTCGTACGTCTCGCAGACGTAAAAATATTATTATTTGAAAATTATCACTTACTCTCTTATGTATTTCTATTCTGTTGACAACTTATTTTATCGTGAAGAATTAATATTTGAATGATTATTTGTTTAAACAGCTGTGAACCATGGCCGTAGATGGCGTCACTTGTAAATAATAATTTATTCATTTCATCTCTTAACGTGAATATAACCTTTGTTATTGTTACCATCGGAACTACCGGAAACAATCAACTAGCTATAATTATTTAAAATAAATTCTTAAACTAAACATAGAACCCAAAGGTCGTGAACAGTTGATAAGTAAAAATTTGTTGTTAAGTTGTCTGTGGCTGACTTGTCACTAAATATTCCATTTTTATTAGTAGATAACAAACTAAAGTACCTGTGTAGTTAGCCACAGACAACTAATTTCTTTAAATTGGTACAGTCAAAGTAATTGATTCATGATCCATTCATCCGATAATTCCTTTGCAAACACAAAGTTTTCTTTTTTTACCGCTCAAGGTGCACTTAGGACGTTTTAAATAATAGTTATATATAAGCTATATGGTCATATTGAGAGACTCACGGGACCGGTCAAGGTGGCGATGCTTGGGGGAGGCCTATGTCCAGCAGTGGACGTCTTTCGGCTGATATGATGGTGATGATATTATTAACAGGTTCACCAATTAGTAAAACAATAGTTTCAAGCAATAGAATGAATCTTTGATTCATTGGACACGGCAATGCAATATTGTCATTTTATCAGTGTAGTAGATTTTATTAATTGAATAATACAATATTTTTGATACAGAAGAAATTATATTTGGACATTGGCATTAACCGTCGTCGTCCAGAATTGTTTGATTTAGAAAGAATTACAGAACAATATTTTATTTAAAAAACCTGTATGTATTCGATTACAAAAGAATTTTTTATTGCAACGAATAATGGCAAATAATAAAACTTCAAGTAGACATTAAAATGGCTTAAATAATGTCATTAAGATAAAAGCAAATTGATAACAAACATATTTTTAAGGAACTATGGATATAATTTTTTTTAAGGAAATTAGAATGTCTGTAGTAAAATACGCCTAAAAGGATCAGATAAAAACAAGGCCGATAGTACATAAGTAGTTATTTGAAGTTTTATGCCGCAGTTAAGTGTACCACTATAATAAAATTTTAAGTGCGTATTTTAATGTTAAAATAAAGATTACTAAGGAAACTATTAAGTATCTGCATTATCATTTCAGTCAAAAGACGTCCACTACTGGATATAGGCTGGCCCCATGCGACCAATCCTGTGCTTCTCGCATCCCTAAGGCTCCAGCCGCTCTCATCAAGACGTCACCGATACAACTTGTGGAAGACCAACCAACGCCGTGCGTTCCAGCACCATAGAACCTTTAGCCCCTTTGCGCATCTGCTGCTACTGGCACTTAAGTTTGGCAGTTTTTAGGCCTATTACGGTGTCCTCGGAACGCCTGCGAATCTCTACTAGTCCTATCACGCTGGGAACGCTTTTTTTCATTCATTTTCATTTGATTTTAGGTAAGTATTTGCATTAGCTAAATAAACCTTTCGGATTATTAGTACTTATAATACAAAAATTATGTAAGGCTCCCTCAAATACCGTTAACTAATCTAACAACATAAACGAAAGGATTATGCAAACAAAGATAATATAAAATGGTCGACTACGTTGTGTCGTCCATTTCACAAATGTGTACTGAACCGTTTTTATTAGCTTTGTCAACACTTTTAAACAACCCCAGTTTAAGTATTATAAGTAGCGATTTTGTTTAAAATCCTTTTTAGCTCTCTGAACCCTGAAATATTTATAGCTCTATTTCCTTCCATTGTTAGTTTGTCATAATTTTGTTTATTGTTTCCTTGACCGTTTGTTGTTATGTAATTGATGTAGGTATAGTAATTAACATTTGCATTTTTGTTTTTAGGGTTTTATTCCTTGAAAGGAAAAAAGGAACCCTTATAGGATCACTTCGTTGTCTGTCTGTCTGTCCGTGTGTCAAGACGTTTTTCTCTGGAACGTCTGGAGATATTAAGTTGCAATTAATATGATATAGTAAGGTCTGCAATCTAGAGCATCTGTAAAAAACAAACATCTAAATCAAAGTGATCAAAAGATATAGCTGTTTATGTCACATATTTGAGGAAACGTAAGGGAATCAAAACCTAAAGGGTACGGGAAGTACTAACCCTTAGTTACACCCTAGTTGGTCTAGAATTATGAAATTTTGCAAGAAGCAATCTCTTACAGCACAAGTAAAGGAAAACATCTGAAAACAACGTTTTTTTTTTTACCTACATCGGTGAAAAATAGAATATAACTTATTTGCACACATAAGGACAACAATTTTTGAACGGCAAAGTTAATTTTGTCCCTTCGTTACAGCAACTTTTGATGCTTTCATTGTTGATGTAGTCAGTAATGTTACCTAATTATTTCTGTGAATATAGCTGTTTATACGATACCCTCAATATGCAAATCCGACTCGCACTTGGCCGTTTGTTTTCGGTTTCTTACAGCTGTTTAAACAAACATTTTTGCGAAGAAAACCAACATGCCTATATTATTGAATATGTAAGAAATACATGATTCTGACATCATTCTCACAAAAAAACAAAAGGAAATGGAAAAACAAATGAAAACAAATGGATCATGCAAAGAAACTAAAGGAACTTATGCTCAGTGTGTTTACACACACAAAAAAAATATTTTAAACGAAATACGTTTCTAAATCTTGATATCGAAAATCATCAGCAACATCGAGGTTCATAAGGATTCATATATAAAATTTTGTGGAATATATTTTTGAATAACATATAGGATCTTCGATACCTATAACTAGCGAATGTAGCTCAAACGTAGTAAAATAATGGGATTTTCAGATTTTTCCGACGAGTCGTAGTTGTGACACGAATTATCATAATGGCGGAGATCTGGAACAACGCGGATGTGACAGGGGACGGACTTGGGTGACCTTTTGCGTGTGAACATAATCTTCGTAATGTTACTACCCGTAATGTTGTCTTTTGGAACGAAATTCATTAACGCAGCTTGCGGTAGGTGTGATTTGGGAGAAAATGTAACGTCACGTAAGATTTTTGCTTTCTCTTTCTCTCAATGTATCTTTGAGAAAAATGCATGAGGAACTTATCTTCTTTTTAAGGAAGAGGAAGAGAGAGGCAGAGAAGTTCTCTGTTTTTTTTTATTGATATCTTTAGATTAGGTCTGGCACCTCGATCGCGCCTGATGAGGTGAAAAATCGTGGACCGCGTTGTAGTCAGATAACTGTAATAATAAACTACTTTAAGATCATGTTGATTTCTGGTCACAACTAAGGTACATTGTTTTGATCATGCAGTAAACTAAAAGTAGTAGATACAATGTATCTACTCACAAAAATTTAAACACTATGTGTATTAACTTTACAAACTTTCTTCAGTTAGACATATAAAACATTTTAATTTCTGCCAAATACGTCAACTGCTGGACATAGGCTTTTCCCAAGCGAGCAATCAAACCGCCTTTTGATCAGCTATATTGCAGTTGGCTTCCAGTCTTACCGGATTCAGCTTGATAGCAGTAGCTTTTGGGCAAATAGGCTTTCCCCTAGCGAACAATTGAAATAATCACCGAGTCTAAAAAACAGTACTTAAACACCCTACAGCTTAGACTTCCGATAATAACCCAGCACAAAACCCCACTTCCTAACCTAAACCTTACTTTACGCGACCTTCACAACCACTTAGGTAGCGGTAACAGTACAGCCATTCTTACTTTCCACTAATGAGCTGCTACCTCTTTAGAACTCACCTCGTACGGTAAGCGATCACATTTGCCTCCACAAATGGCTATAAGAAGCCACGCTTCACCCCTTTCATTGTTAGGATACGACAAATGAAAGAAGCGGAGCAATGCACAGCTGGTAATAACCTATTTTCACAAAATTTTAGGGATCGTTCACCTACGCTTATACCCATATTGTAACAGCGCAAGTTACATATTAGCGATAACTAAATCCCAATTGTAAGGAATTAAAACATGTTATCGAAATATTTCTTGAACAATCCCTTACATTTTGACTGTTTTAACACTCATTATTATCATTCATATAATATAACTTTTTTTTTGAGCTTCTAGCCTCACGCGATCCGTTCAATCGCTCCGCTGCAGTAGACACGTAGCCTGAAAGGAAAGGCACACTAATTTGTAACAAGTTGGCATTTTTAAAATGGTGCCGACAGCTGGGAAACGGTACTGAATACTAAAGAGAAGTGTGACAATAATATAGTCTGTGTTTTTGTTTTGTTTGTTTCTCCAAGTTTATTAGGTGAGGAGTTAGCTGTTGTTGTCTTTGTGTTTGTATGCAACTTTCATGAAATATTTTATCTACTTCATCATCGTCATAATTTCAGCCGAAAGACGTCCATTGCTGGACTTAGGCATCCTCCAAGCGACGTCACATCGATCGGTACTGTGCTGGTTTGGATATTATTGCCTAGATATATATAAGGGTATTTGTTCAGTATAGTTAGGCGGTGACATCGTCAATCAAAACACAATTGAGTTTCTCTGTAATAAAAGATTTATGTATGTTATTTACATGTTTGTCTAATACTAATTACAAAATATAATATTCAATAAACTAAAGCTTACCTGTAATAAAATAAACGACATTTAATGCTATTAATTACAATATCATTTCCTAACAAACAAGTACTTAAGTTTAATAGTTTTCACGAAGATTCTAGTTCGACGACAGATTAACTAAAAGCTGACGACATTGCGGTCTGCAATGTAATGGCGCCAGTAGCGTGGCCGGTTATAGGCCTTTATTAAAGGAAATATATTTTCTTTACATCACCCCCCCTGGGAAAGGTAACACTTACATTTATAAAAGATTATGTTAGTCTATTCTTAACTTATACCTATTGTTTAAAAATTAACTTATTGTACTTTTTCTATACTATTCTTAGTCTTCTTCGTTAAGGGTTGGGGCTGGAGCCAATTTCGAGATGTGGAAAAAGTTTGACTCTGTTTTTTTATGGCCAGTGTTGATCCTGTAAATCGTGTTTGACAATTTTGCCACGATTCTGTATGGCCCGATTCTTAATTTGTCCAGCTTTTTCCTATTCAGCTTGTTGCCATTCTCCACAAACACCATAACACCCACCTTGAATTCGAAGTATTTACGATTATTGTCGTAAAGTGTCTTGTTGTAATTGTAAGTCTGAAGTGTACTTGCTAGAGCTCTTTTCCTGTCTTGAATTCAATCGGTCTCTGTTTTCTTTGGTTTTAGCTCATTTGGCAGAATCGTAACATCGGTGCCATTTAATAGATACGTAGGAGCGTATCCAGTGACAGTATGCTCCGTTTCATTGTATATTTTCACACAATTTTGTGCTATTGTGGCCCATGCTTTTTCGTTAATTTTGCTATCTTTTTCGTTAATTTTGCATCCAATTTTATTACCCATGTTTGATTTAATCTCTCATTTAAACCATTTGAAATGGGCGAATTCGCTGCAGTAAAAATTATTGGCATATTTTTATATTCTAAATATTTTTTGAATTCCTTAGAATTGATACCTGGATATTGATCCGAGAGAATCATCAAGTTTCTGCGGTGTGCTTCACTAGTTTAATAAAATCATTCGCATTTTGTGTTTTAGATGTCAAAATAAATGCGTACCCCGTGATATGATCTGTTAGCAAGTGCAAGTACTTTTTTGTGCACCGGGACACTTTTTTATAAAAAACATTGTGATCTGATTTTAGCTTTTCTTTTCTGGACTGTATATATTCATTTTTTTTTTGATCTTCTAAAATGTCTTTTTATTTTATAATGTTGACCACTTTTAGTTGTTCCTCCTGATTTTCTTTGGCCTCTAAGACTGGATTCCTACTCAGGCAATCAGCTTCCAAGTTGTATCTTCCCGGAGAATATTTTATTTCAAAATCATATTGTGATAGGTAGTATGTTAAATCTCCAAGTTCTTCGTCAGTTCTTGATTTTATGTACATATTTTCCAAAGGTTTGTGATCTGAGAAAACAATGAATTTCCTACCTATCAACAGATGCTGCCAATACTTTACACATTCCTTTATTGCCAGGCATTCTAGGTATATAGCCTTCTTCCTTTTTTGCACTTCTCACATTTTTTTGGGTTTTTGGAGTTGGAAAATTCTTAATTGATATCAAGTTGTCTTTTAGAGGTCTAACTGAATTATTCTGTATTATGTGACCCAGATACTTTACTGAGTCAGCTGCAAATGTACATTTTGAAAATTCTTCTTCATCCTTTACTTTTAATTGCTTTTGCAGCTGTGTGAGATGCCTGACATGATCAGAGAAAGTTTTGGAAAATATTAAAATGTCATCAATGTAATTCACTGTGAACTCTGCAAGTTTGTGTTTTCTTACTATGTTACACATTATTCTCTGAAATATTTCTGGCGACGTTTTCGGTAGTGTTCAAACGCGAGCCTAACAATAATAAAAAAAAAAAATAAGTCCACTGGAAATGACCTTCTTGTGTGACAAATGCAGTTTTATGTCTATCAGTGACACGTAAAGGTATTGGCCAAAATGCTGAGTTTATGTCCAGTATGGAGAAATAGTTACAATCTCTTGTTTTGATCATTAGATCCTCAATAAGAGGAAATGGTTGTGATTGTGGCACAACAATTTTGTTAAGGTCTCGAAAATCTATGCACAATCTTGATCTTGTGTTTTCATCTTTTTTGTAAGCTAATGTTACTGGAGCTGCAAATGGACTATATGATTCTTCTATCATTTTTTTATTTAATAATTGTGCAATTTGTTGTTCAATTTCCTTTTTATCTTCAATTGTGCAACGATACGGTCTTTGACTGCAATATTTTTCTACTATTAGATCAATGAGCGCTTCATATTCCTTTACCGTGCCACTGTCATATTTATCTTTTGTAAATACAGATGTATTGTTTTTAATTAAGTTATCAATTATACAAACGTATACAAATATTGACATGTTCTTTGCTGATATTTTCGTAAAAGTCTATAAAGTTTATTCTATCAATTTGAAATATTTATGATGTAATTTTATTTGTATTTATCATTTTTTTTATTATGAAGCATACCAATCAGTGCATGATTTATCTAGAAATAATCTGAAGATTTCAATTTTCTCTTCATCTTCTATTTCAAACCTTTTACATTCCTTTTCAAATATTTCCATCCATTGACATGCACTAACATTCTTGCCATCAAATTTTTCAAGTACAAATCTGTTGGCTAATTTTTTTACAATTTGTTTTTCCTTTCTTTGCTCACTTTCAACTAATTTTTCTAATATTTTTACCATGTGATCTTCTGAATTGTTTTTGTTGATAATAGACAATTGTTCTTGAGTAACTTTCTCTAGGTATTGGTTCTCAAAAACCATGTTTTCATCTTCATCAAAATAAGTTTTTACCATATCCGCTGTCTATTTTATCCAAACAGTTCTAGTTTGATGTCTTTTCTTTAATGTATTTCGAACATTAAGTAAGTATTAATTATTGTAAGCTTTTGAGGTTAGAATATGTTTGTGAAGTGCCGCTGCTTCATACTCCTCTGGGGTCAGGAAAACTTTATCATCTTATGTGATAATTGAAGTAATGGCGATATAGGTTGTTTTTTCATCATTTGTAGCTTTTGATTTGAATACAAATTTAAGCTTCTCCATTTTCTTGATAATTACAAGAAATGTCGTTTTATAAGGGTATTTGTTCAGTATAGTTAGGAGGTGACACCGTCAATCAAAACACAGTTGAGTTTCTCTGTAATAAAAGATTTATGTATGTTATTTACATGTTTGTCTTATACTAATTACAAAATATAATATTCAATAAACTAAAGCTTACCTGTAATAAAAGAAACGACATTTAATGCTATTAATTATAATATCACTTCCTAACAAACAATTACTTAAGTTTAATAGTTTTCATGAAGATTCTAGTTCGACCACAGATTAACTAAAAGCTGACAACATTGCGGTCTGCAGCGTAATGGTGCTAGTAGCGCGGCCTATAACCTAATTAAAGGAAATATATTTTCTTTACACATATATTCATCATCATCATTTCAGCTGAAAGACTTCCACTGCTGGACATAGGCCCCTAGGCGTCACCACATTGACCGATCCAGTGCGTCTTGCATCCAGTACATTCCCGCAACCTTAACCAGGTCATCGGTCCACCTCGTCTTCCGGTTCGCGGTCGCCATTCCAGAACTTTTTGGCCCCATCGGCATTCCGTTCTGCGACCGATGTGGCCTGCCCACTGCCACTAAAGATATATATTACCGGGTACCTATTCTAGTTAAATATGGTACCTACATTGTCACTTAACAAAAATTGTATTTAGCTGTTAAACAGTAAAATATACAACTGTACTGTTTAACCACTTAAATCTAGCTGAGATTTAGGTGGCCAATTATTTTTAATAGGCATGCTACGTTAATTATCAGCTTTAATGTGGGATAGTCTTTGGTTAACATTTTGCTTTTCGCCATTTTAAAATTGTTGTCCGTGGCTTAATAGGCGACGTTCTCATTTTCTTAAAGGGGCCTCACCCTTTGATTACAGCTCGTGTCAAACTTAATGATGGCTGTGATTATCGCGGTTTAAGTCGCTGTGCAGTACTCGAACCCTCACGCGCAGCGTCTTGCGGCGTGTTACGTGCCGCCATTAAGTTTAAATTGATCGCGCAGTAAACATGATCTATTGTTCATCATCGCCCATTGTAAACATCAGCACCCGTCCTAACGATTTTGAACCCTAAATTAAAGGGTTATGCTGAAGGTCCCTACACGGTTACGATTTAACCACAAAATCACGGAATCCAGGAAAGTTTATTCAAAATCAATTATTTTGAAGGGATCTGAGTTATCCAACACACGCGCCTCCATCCATTTGAGTAAGAAATAAATGGTTTATTTGTGAAAAATAAATCAAAGTGTGTGTGTGAGTTTAGTGGTTTTGTAAACATGAGCCGCTATACGAGAAGGAATACCAGTCTAATGTTTTGTCAGTCTAAAGTATATACTGGAAGGTTTATACTCTTAACCTTTGATCAAATATGTACCAAACGAATGTTTTAAAACTGATCAAGTTTAGACACAAGCGAAATTAATTTTAAATTAGTTTGAATATTAATTTTCATGTTTGCATACCCGAAATGTGTGAAATGTTAGAGTTCTAGTACCTAAATTGGTTTTGGTTACATTTAATATTATATTCGTGGTTAGGTAGGTACCTTTTTGATTAAATTAGAGAACGGTGTTTCTTGTGTACTACGAATAGGCCTTTCATTGGCCTTGTGTTAGTACATTGCCTCCTGGTTCGTAATTTATGTGCTCAGTGAAGTACAAGCTTCAAGAGCGTTGCCATGGATTAATTATCTGAATAACAATTAAACAACACTCCGATGTATTATCCCTTATTGTTCCTAAGCAAAGGCTTTCAAATCTACGCATTTCCTTACATTTAATTTGAATCCCTGAAGCAGTATCTATTTAGATACCTGGTTATATTTAAACTCGGTTTCTGGCACGAAAATTATTTACTCGTCACAAATGAAACGCTAGTCAAGCGTTGATAATTCATGTAACCAATGACTAGCAGTTTTTGTGCGACTAAAAATAATTTTGAGAGAATTGTAGATCCGTGACAGTTGACTTCCCGTCAGAAGCCTGGAATCTCACACCAGTCTTGCCAAGGGGTATCATGTTGAGTTACCCATCCTGTTAGACTACAAGCTGCCCCAAATAAGTTGGGAAAAGTCTAGGCAGAATGAACATTATAGTTGTGAGAATTATTTCTATTTTATTGGTACCATAACATATATACAATTGAAAATTCTAAAAACAAAAACAAACCTATATACAAATAGAAAAGGGAGACGGAAAAGACCTCATTGTGCATCAAAAAATTCGTCCACATCGATGAGAGAATTTATGTACCAGGCCCCTCAGAAAGTATTGCGAAAAAAAGTTTTTATATATGGGAGACTGGCCAGTTATAATGTTTTTCGAAAATATGATTATTTATAAGTAAAAATAAGTAAGTTCCAATTTCAAAATTTCCCTCCACATTTTTTGCGAGTTAATTCAAAGTATTGTGTCTCACTGAAATATGGATCTGCGCCGGGAACATTTTAGAGCTATGATTTTATACGATTTCAAGTGTCGCCTGAAACCGGATGAATCGTACGATAGACTTCAAATGGCATTCATGGATGAAGGCCCTTCCAAGGCAACCGTGTATCGTTGGTATAACGAATTCAAGCGCGGTCGACCAACTTTGGGGGATGACGAAAGAAGCGGTCGCCCTTTGACGGCTGTTACCGAAGAAAACGTGCTAGCAGTGAAAAATTTAATCCAAGACAATAGGCGAATTACATATCAGGAGATTCAACACATATTGAAGATTGGATCGGGAAGCGTTCACGAGATTCTACACAGCCATCTTCGCGTGAGGAGGATAGTATCACGCTGGGTGCCGCACAACCTCACCGATGCTCAGAAGCAGGCCCGGGTGGAATGGTGCCGTGATATGCTTAACAAATTTGAAGCAGGCTCGTCTCGGCGTGTTTACGACATCGTTACAGGTGATGAGTCCTGGATTTATCAATACGACCCAGAAACCAAGCGCCAGTCGACTGTTTGGGTGTTTCAAAATGAGCCAACGCCTACCAAAGTGAAGCGATCTAGAAGCGGGGGTAAGATTTTGATCGCTAGCTTTTTTAATTTGACTGGCCACTTGGTATCAATTCCCTTACGGGATCAAAGAAGCATTAATGCCGAATGGTATACTACCAAATGTTTGCCAGAAGTTTTCTCTGTTATAAGCAACAAGCGACCAAACACAGGGCTCCGCGGGCTACTGCTCCACCACGACAATGCACCTGCGCACACCGCACTCAAAACGAGGGACTTCCTGGACAGCACGCCAGTCAAACTCCTGGGTCACCCTCCTTACAGCCCTGATCTAGCACCGTGTGACTTCTTTTTATTCCCAAAAATAAAAAATCAGCTCAAAGGGATACAATTTTCGTCGCCGGAAGATGCGCTGGCTGCGTTCGAGCAGGCTGTAAACGAGGTGTCTGCGGCGGACTGGAAAAAGTGTTTTGAAAACTGGTTTAGGCGCATGAATCTTTGTATAGAGGCTGGTGGAAAGTACTTTGAAAAGATTTAATAAAAATATATGTACGTATAGAACAATTTTTTTTAGTTTCGCAAAACTTTCTGAGTGTCCCACGTACTAGTAACTTTTGATAGTTAAAAATGCCAAGACTCCAGAAACAATTGACAAAGTATCTATTAAAAAACCACAAATCATCAAGTTTATCCAAATCCACAATCAATACCAATCCTTGCTTCCTTAGTTTCCAGTTATTCATCGCTACCCTTGACCGCATCATTTCATAAAATACATCGAGAAATTATTTATTCCTCATATCTTCATAAAGGCATCAGTGGTGCGTAACCTCAAGATGATTAATCAGCCTCTCCCTATAGATTATTACCCATGCAAAGATATTGTGTTTCCTCCCAAATGTTTAGTGCCCGAGATTGTCAATCGTCAGAATTGATTTTGGGTAATTATCTCTGGTAGTGTTCATATAGTGTGTTGGCTTATTTGCGATATGTGTTGTCATTAGTCATCGCTTCGGTTATGGATTAATTGCCATCGTTTGATGGATTAACTGGGTTTTGTTACGGATTGTTGAAGATTTATGGATGTGTTTGAATTGTGGTCAGTTTAGAGTTTAAGAGAGGACATGCTTCTTGTCTTCTCCAACATTTTAGTTATAAATAAAATCTTCCATATATTTAATTCCGTAGCGTTATGATGCAACACATTAATTAAACAACACTCTGCTGTATTATCCCTTATTATTTTGTTGGTTGCCAAGCAAAGGCTAAATACGAAATCTCGAAGAAAGGATTGCTAATCCTTTCTTTTAACCATCTGGCTAACCTTTTCCCAACAATGTTGGGGTCGGCTGCCAGTCTAACCAGATTCGGCTAAGTACCAGTATTTTACATGGAGCGACTGCCTATCTGACCTCCACAACTCAGTAACTGGGTAACACAATACCTCTTGGCTAGACTGGTGTCAGACCTCAGGCTTCTGACTACCTGTAACGACTATCAAAGACCTTGAAATGACAGCTGGGACCAACAGCTTAATGTTGTTGCCGAGGCACGGAAGAAACTCACCATGTAAAGATCACCCATCCACGGACCGAACTCGGTAAGCGTTGCTTAACCTTGAAGATTGACCCGTGCGCCTGTTATTATTTAGCCTATTATTTAGCCACAAGATCTCTAATCCTTTCTTTTAGAGTCCATTTTAATCCGGAATGCAGTAGTTATTAAGTTATCTGAGGCTCTAGAGAAGTGTCATTCGATGGAAACGATGGTGATGGTCGAAATGCCAAAATATAAGGAATTGATCACGTGACATCTCGATAGCCTTTGACATTCCATTTATTTTTGTCATTTTTCCAATCGCTATCGCCACGCTTTCGTTGATAGAATTGTCTAGGGCCTCTGGAAACCTCATTCATCATGACGATGATGTTATTGTGTATCACAATCAGCGAAGGAGACCTTTGTGTATAAACTGAAGATATTTTAAACTTCTTTAGATCATTACGTTTATGGGGAAAATTCTAACTACCTTCCAGAAGCGTTACAATTGATAGAACTTTGAAGACATCTACAAACAGTCTATTTTGAGCCACGCTATATCAAGACGGTTATCTTATAAACGAAACATTTTGGTGAAACTACTGTAATATATCAACATCTATTATTTGTAGCCACAGTAGCTACATAAGTTATAATCTCACCTAAAATTTCCTTTCACAATGAAAATATGGTTAATACCGTACCGAAGAAGGTAACCAGAGTAAATTAGGGTAAGAGGCCTTAACGTCGTTCTTTCAGTTAAGGGATGGCGCATATTCATATAATCACTGAGATTAAAATTGACGGAATATGCCGAGGATTAACGAACATATCCCGAAGATGTATTTTTATTATCGTCCGCATATAAACGCGAACATGTTGTGCGACCGTGAAAAATGTTTGGTTTTGTTTTTTTCATAAGATTTTCCGGGTTGGTAATAATTTAGTTAGTTGGAGTCAAATTGATTTATTGTTCGGTTGCTTTTGGTGGTTTTTTTATATATTTACATATATAGGATTACAGATTGGTTGGAAGGGGTAAACAACTTTTTAACCGACTTACCAAAAAGGAGGAGGTTCTATGTTCGACTTGTTGTATGTTTTTTTTATGTATGTTCACCGATATCTCCGTCAATTGTGGACCGATTTTGAAAATTCTTTTCTGTTTTATAGAGTATGTTTCGAAATTGGTCCCATTTTAATTTGGTGAAGATCTAATGAAGAACTTCGGAGATATACAACAGAACTCTTCAATAAATAACGGCAAATCCTTCGGAATTGCTGCAATCGCATGTCTGTTTATTGTAACCATTTCATAACATAACATCACGCCAGTACGCACTAAAGGGGTACGCAGGCTCGCAGGTTCTCATTTTACTGTTTATTTTCAAGTTTCATGTTATTCGGGTGATCTATTCTGGCGTTATAGAGTACCTTACTAAACATCTTGCCTAGTTTAGGTAGGTACAAATAAAAAGGGAAAAATAAAAAACTTTTTTGCAAAAAAATACTACCGACTTCCAAATAAAAAACTACAAAGTGAAAAATAATTTTATTTTTGGAAGTCGGTGTCCACATCACAAATGGGAAAAAAGAAAGACACCGACTTCCAAAAATAAAATTATTTTTCACTTTGTAGTTTTTTATTTGGAAGTCGGTAGTATTTTTTTGCAAAAAAGTTTTTTATTGATCTATATCATTAACTGTTTTATGGCTTTGAAGAGAACACACTAGCGGTAAATTAGATTATCAGATTAATTTTAATGAGAAAGTCACTCACACACCTCCGACATAAATCCCTTATCTAATAACCATGTGGAAAGTTTCTCTGATAACAATTTCGCAGAACCTTAACTCTTCCACCATGTGCCGAGGTTACTATGGCGACGAACTTTGAATCTATCGGTCGGTATGTATAGTCACGTTCTTGAATTCCACCTTCTTATGTATAGTGCTGTTTACACTTCAGTGTATGTGAATGAGCGGTCACTTGTAGGGAAACTAAACAATAATTCGTGTATCTAGGTATGTTTTTGCATAGAAAAATATTTTCACCTAGAAATAGCGAGTTTTTAATTGAGTCTCTAGGAAAAACTTTGAAACTTTGCCTAATAACAAAAAGAGGTTTGTCACTAGTCAGACCGTCATGAAGATATTTTATTGAGAAAAGGTAAAACAAGACTTTTAGAATGGGTACTAAAATAATTATTACTTGTCGATTGAAAAGTTGAGGTCGAGCAAAATGCAATATTATTTGTTAAGACGGTACCCTGACCAAAAAATCTAAAACCTATTGGTCTAGTGGCACTGATGGCGCATGAATTATAGTAGTGAATACGCCCAGATTTTAGAATAAAATCTTTATAAAAACGAATTTTGGTCTTTTGAAAAAAATAATTCTACAAAAATGTTCGTTATTGAATTGTCTATCCATTAGTGTTAGTACAAAAAATAATCAATGAACACTTTACGAGGAGATGCATAATATCAAGAATTATTTCTCATTTTTATGTTTTTTTGGAAGTAAAAAAACTAAATCTACCATTTTAGAATCAATATTATGTAGAAATTTAATGTATTTTTATTAATTGATATTTCTTTTTAAATAACGAGTAGATAGCTCCTAAAAGCAGCACAAAAAACGGCTTGCGTGGCGTTTTGCTCGGGGTACCGCCTTAATAACGATTTTAGTAAGGGAGTAAAAGAAAACTACACTAACTACACTAAAACCTATTCGGCACGCACTCGGCTGAATGTTGACTTTTTTAAGGGTGTTTAGTTATTATTGTTCTTTATTTAATCATATTAATCGTGCTTGTTAGTGATACTAAGTTTTCTACTACTTTTTCTGTTTCTATCCGTGAGAACCTGTAATTGGTTCTATGTCTCATACACAATTGTTATCTAGCTGTTATTGCTGTTGGTTCTCCTAGTGTTAAATAAATAAATAAAACAAATACTGTAAAAAAAAAAGAAAGTGTTTATTAGTTGTTATTCAATATTTAAAAATTAAAACTCTTTAAATGATCGGGTTGAAATCCACAATAATGCAGAGGCACAAGAAGGAGTTTGGTTATTATTATTCGCTTTAAATATTCTGAATTCTGGCTTTTTATGCAATGCTCTTGAGGGAAAAGAATAAGCGGGCTAGCGATATAAATGCAAATATCTAAGTAATATTGGCTAGGAAAACAAAGAAACGTAAAAAAAATGCGCAATGATATTTCACAAAAGCCCGCACATTGTGAGAAGTATGTACATCGTGGGTCGATTTGGAAAAGCGGAGGCGAAGCCAATCCAGCAGTAATTACCAATCAATAAATTCAATTCTTTTATTGCATCAAATATGGTAGGCACATAAAGTTCATATATAAAATATATAGCAACACACATTTGGCCAAAATAAAGCATGCAATATTTCAAGTTTTTACACTTAAGATATTAATTACGTGACCACAATAGGTCAATTCATGTGTCTACTTAAAAGTTAAATATATCTGTGCGTTAGTGTATCAAATTTAGAGAGACACTTTTGAAAGAACTCATCCATCGAATAAAAACTCGTATAAGCGTTTGAACCATCAGCCTGTGTTTATTTGCACTGTACAATTGCTGCTAAGTGCTTCATTTAAATATCAAAATGTACAGTTGACATGAGTCAAAGTGATGATTGTTCAAAGTTTTGAGTGTTTGTTGATAAAAGTTTGTTAATTAATGTGTCAAATTTTGTGTTGTGTTGTGTTTGTATGGCACTCTTTCAGGGGATCAGATTGTACTACATCATCCTAATATTTTTTCTATTGTTTTCAAATGTAATATTTAAGATATTATAACTATTTCTTATCGTGCTACTGTTTGTTTTTCTGTAAAAAAATAAAATAAATAAGCAATTTTTTTATACTTAATTTCTTTCCTTTGACGTTCTTAAAAATGCACCTGCTGGTTGTCTCTTCACCACCCATGGTTGTCTGGTAAAGAATGCCTAAGGCATTAATTCCTCCATAGTACTTTTGTGCATGAAGCTTTATGTGAATCTCAAAATTCACCTCAATCCATTAATCGTTTCTATGATCTTTCCCTTCACTTCACAATCATCCACTTTCATATTCAAAACATATATCAATAAATGTTTGTCAAATATTTAATACAAACATAATATAACACGACAACCAGGTCTAATTTTGTAGCAACTGAACTTAGCCTACAAATAGGTCAGAAAACTTATAATTATCTACGTTAGAAGAAGATATGGAAATTTTAACTGAATCAAATTTCTCTGATCTAGACGATGTTTTATCTCAGCTAGTGAATGTAAGCAACATTCTCTTTAAGATTTTTCTTCAGTCTACCATATAACCGACAGTACTTATTATCCCAAACGACAATGATGGCGATAAATTACCATAATAATATACTCTTAGAAGACCGAGTTAGCGGAACATTTGTGAGTGTTGCAACTTAAAGTGCTTATCTAACAACTGAAACAGCTTTCACGAGAGATTGGAATAGCCTGAAATTAATTTAAAATGTTTGACGAAGCCCAGCATTTGCAAGAGGGAGTCCGAGCTAACATTATATGATGGTATAACTTAGTATAGGTGCAGGACGATATTATGACCGATGTTCCTATTGTGTAGTTATGTACCTTACTGATTGCCCCGTAGGTCTTGTGATTCCCTACACTGCTGGTAAGCGTACTGTACTGGGGTTGATTCTCAGGTCGGACAGTGTCATTGGATTTTTTTGATAGCAGCTGGGCTGCAATCAGTTAAGAGATTGGTAGCGGCATCCTCTTGAAAATCAGTTAAAACCTTTAGTGCTACGTTTGATCTTTGCCCGGTTTTGTCGGACTATGAGAGTAAAATAACAGAGAGTGCACCTGTATTCACACACGTGTGCACTATTATAAACTTTCTGAGTATTTAGCTAATCTTCGTTAAGAGTTCACCGTGACCGAAATTTAGTCGGAAGAATTACTATTTACAATGTTCTGCTAGCGGCTTCGCCCGGGTGAAAGTCGAAAATGTATCCTACATGCTATTTCTGACTATAATCTATCTCTGTGCTAAATTTCATACAAATCCGTCCAGCCGTTTGAGCGTGAAGAAGTAACAAACATATAAACACACTCACAAACTTTCGCCTTTATAAATACTAGCAGACTAGCAGATAGCAGACTAGCAGAG
Organism: Orthosia gothica; assembly: GCA_949775005.1. Lineage (NCBI taxonomy): Eukaryota > Metazoa > Arthropoda > Insecta > Lepidoptera > Noctuidae > Orthosia > Orthosia gothica. The sequence goes on along the minus strand of OX459034.1, from coordinate 12,645,487 downwards.
AGCAGATAGGAGATAGCACAAGCAGAACCTTTTTTATGAAAATGAGGTAAATCTTTAATAACAAAGCTTACGCGCTATTTAGAAAGGAACTTATGAACCAATCAAAGCCATCAGAAACATAGTGGTAACTAAGTCAGTGATCTGACAGAGATAGTATATAATATGACGATTCACGTAGCCTACTAAATCTACTAATTGATATTAATAGTTATCGGGTCATAATTACCTATACATCATTATTACAGATTCGCAGTAGTGTGCTGGCCATATTAGGTCAGTTCAATGGAAATAATAAATAGATGACTATATCGATATTATTATATTGAATACCAATCAAGCCTTTATGTATAGAAAGTTGTTTTTAACCGACTTACCAAAAAGGAGGAGGTACTATGTTCGACTTCTTGTATGTTTTTTTTTTTTTATGTATGTTCATCGATATCTCCGTCAATTGAGGACCGATTTTGAAAAATTCTTTTTTTGTTTGAAAGAGTATGTTTCGAAATTAGTCCCATTTTAATTTGGTTAAGATCTGATAACGAACTTCAGAGGTATACAACAGAACCCTTCAATAAATAACGGCAAATCATTCGGGATTGCTGCAATCGCATGTCTGTTTATTGTATATACCATTTCATAACATAACATCACGCCAGTACGCACTAAAGGGGAACGCAGATTTCTCATTTCACCGGTTATGTTCAAGTTTCATGTTATTCGGGTAATCAATATTATCTGGCGTTATAGATACCTACCTTACTAAACAACTTGCCTATTTCAGGTAGGTACAACTAAAAAGTAAAATATTAAAAACATTTTTGCAAAAAAATACTACCGATTTCCAAATAAAAAACTACAAAGTGAAAAATAACTTTAATTTTGGAAGTCGGAGTCAATATCGCAAACAAAATGGGTACAAAAAACAAAGACACCGACTTCCAAAATTAAAGTTATTTTTCACTTTGTAGTTTTTTATTTGGAAGTCGGTAGTATTTTTTTGCAAAAAAGTTTTTTATGTAGGATATGAATCTCAGAACCAACATTACTAACTGCATAATAAAATAATCAAATGGACTTTTCTCTTAGTGTATCGAGAGAATCGATTGAAGAAATTGACTAATTTGACCGGTGTGGTACAACAATCTTATAGATGTCTGCACATGGTATGCTAGACATAGGTTACATCCACCACATAAAAGGCTTTCCAGCACATTGCTTTAAAATAGCCAGGCAGCACAGGCCTCTTCTCTGCGAGAGGGAAATGCCATAATCCACTATACGTGGGCCCGTACGTAAGCGGTGACGCGGCCCAGGTATGATTCATATTTCCTAATTTTGGTGATAGGATATACCGGATTCCTCCCTATGTGTTCTTTCATAGATACTACCTAAAATTAAAAAACACATTTTCACAAAAATTCACCGACTTCTAAAGCAAAACACTAAAAAGTGTTACAATAACTTTCGTTTCAGAAGTCGGTATCTTTGGTACCTCTACTTTTTATCGTTTTTCAACTAAAAAGTGAGCAAAGTCTATAGTAAGGTACCTAAAGGATTGACAAAATACCCATAATAACTTAATCTACACATTCCTGCTGTTTGTCGCTAATGAGTTCGGTTGTATGTTCCATATCTTGAAAACTGCTGAACCGATTTTGATGAAACTTGTACTGTTCTCAAAGTTGAGAGATACCTAATACAAGAATGGTCACCATCCGATTATCAGTTTCGGAGATATACGTGGATAAACATACTTACCAACAAACAAACATACATGCACTTATGAAAATTGGCACACGTGTTTAGTAGCCCATACAGAGTAACATAATGAATATTGTGCAATGCCAACAATATTACATGTACATATGTGTTGAATTGATTACCTCCTTTTTTTGAAGTTGGTAAAAATGTTTCCATTGTTCATAAAACCATCTCACATAAAAGCCTTAGTGTGTAAAATCTCCAAAAGTGAGCAAAGTATTTTCGTTACTACAGAAACATCACCATGTCCATATCCTTTCCTTTTTACATGCAGGTCTTATGCTGCCATTCTTTAGCACATTATAGTACCTATTTGTTAGTCGGCTGACCTCTCGCCACTTGTCCAGGGAATCCTAATAAATGTAAATGTGATGTGGGGTATTTAATTACTACCTCTACTTGGCACCTACAGCTTTTCACGTTGTTATTTTTGGCTGGTTGGCGGTTTTAAAATATTTTCGGATCGGAGGTTTTTAAGTCTGATTTACATGTTTGTGGCTGTGTTTTGAGTGTGATCATTGTTTTGAAGTGGTAATGTGCATTTTAAAGATAGCTAGTACAATTAACCGCATATTAGGTGGTTATTCGTTGACCTTGAGCTGAGGTAGTGTAGTTATACATTTTAATAGAATAAGTGACCATCTTATACTGCTTTAAATACACTAATGTGCGACCTCCCGATGCACCCTAGGGAGTTCCATTAAAAACTATGCTGACTGGATTTTTTTATCACGCCATTAGCTTTTCTATAACGATATTGAATACTGGGCATAATGCCCGGGAAACACGAGGCAATTTTTTTGAGTTATTATAGTGTAAAATTGTACTAGTGAGAAAGACACTCTGGCTTCGTGTTACGGAACGCTCTTCAGTTTGAAATATTATTGTATTGCAAGGAAGGCTAAGCAAGGAGCTTTGAAAGCTAGCCTGTTTAATCCATGCTAAACAAATTAAAAACTATTCTCTAATTTAACGAAGTTGATATTGTAATAAGTGAATGCAAAACCAAAATTTGCATTACCTTACCAAAAAAAACTGAAGACAAAGATTAAGTAATATTTATTCTTCACAAACAAAAGTTCGGCCGTTCTTCCTACGAGTATTATAACCCCCTTCGTGGTTAAACCCGTACTCACTCTAGAATTCCATGTCACTGTAATTTGAACACAAAGAAACTTTGCTTCCGATTGTACCAGCGTCCTTAGGTAATAAATTAAAGGTCTAATCTAGAGCTTGTCTCCTTGGGTCGTCTTCATGAATCAGACTTATTCTGAAGACAAAGAAACGGGGCTTTACTGAAGAAAGCTCGACTTATTTAATTGATTTAGATGTCTCCGCTAGTATCATTTTAAGATGTTAACTTAACATCTTGCTTACATATATGTATTTCGCTAAAAGACAAAACCTGAAAAGGGGTCATCCTTTTCTTATGGGACCAATCATGAATTCGCAAAAATATTAAAAGCAGCTGTTCAGTATATTTTGTCGAATTATGCAAGTTATAATTCAGGAGAGCGAAAAATTTAACTGCAAAACTTATTGGTTTATTTTCTAAATAATATCCCACAATCTATTATATAAAAATGAATCGCAAAATGTGTTGGTAAGCGCATAACTCAACAACGCCTGAACCAATTTGGCCAATTCTTTTTTTTAAATGTTCGTTGAAGTTCAAAGATGGTTTTTACGGGGAGAAAAATTCTAATTATTGCCGGAAAAAAATAAAAACAGCCCTTTTCTTTTTCCCATACAAAAGTTTTCTAACTAAAACGTAGAGTCAATTTGAGCTTTATTGCTATTGTATAAGCTATTTTTGCTTTGTGTAGGGTAGGGTAGTGTATGGTAGGGTAGTGTAGGGTAGGGTAGGGTAGTGTATGGTAGGGTAGTGTAGGGTAGGGTAGGGTAGTGTAGGGTAGGGTAGTGTAGGGTAGGGTAGGGTAGGGTAGTGTAGGGTACGGTAGTGTATAGTAGGGTAGGGTAGTGTAGTGTAGGGTAGTGTAGGGTAGTGTAGGGTAGTGTAGGGTAGTGTAGGGTAGTGTAGGGTAGTGTAGGGTAGTGTAGGGTAGTGTAGGGTAGTGTAGGGTAGTGAAGGGTAGTGTAGGGTAGTGTAGGGTAGTGTAGGGTAGTGTAGGGTAGTGTAGGGTAGTGTAGGGTAGTGTAGGGTAGTGTAGGGTAGTGTAGGGTAGTGTAGGGTAGTGTAGGGTAGTGCAGGGTAGTGTAGGGTAGTGTAGGGTAGTGTAGGGTAGTGTAGGGTAGTGTAGGGTAGTGTAGGGTAGTGTAGGGTAGTGTAGGGTAGTGTAGGGTAGTGTAGGGTAGTGTAGGGTAGTGTAGGGTAGTGTAGGGTAGTGTAGGGTAGTGTAGGGTAGTGTAGGGTAGTGTAGGGTAGTGTAGGGTAGTGTAGGGTAGTGTAGGGTAGTGTAGGGTAGTGTAGGGTAGTGTAGGGTAGTGTAGGGTAGTGTAGGGTAGTGTAGGGTAGTGTAGGGTAGTGTAGGGTAGTGTAGGGTAGTGTAGGGTAGTGTAGGGTAGTGTAGGGTAGTGTAGGGTAGTGTAGGGTAGTGTAGGGTAGTGTAGGGTAGTGTAGGGTAGTGTAGGGTAGTGTAGGGTAGTGTAGGGTAGTGTAGGGTAGTGTAGGGTAGTGTAGGGTAGTGTAGGGTAGTGTAGGGTAGGGTAGTGTAGGATAGGGTAGGGTAGTGTAGCGTAGGGTAGGGAAGGTAGTGTAGGGTAGGGTAATGTAGGGTCGGGTAGGGTAGCGTAGTGTAGTGTAGGGTAGGTAGGGTAGATAAATGTTTGGTGTTTTTATGGCAAAACAAAGTTTGCCGGGTCAGCTAGTACCAACATAAATTTCAGGGTTGGTCCCATAGTGAAAGTTGGTAATAATGATGAGTGAGAATATTTTACAAGAAAACATCATCATAATTTCAGCCGAAAGGCTTCCAATGCTCAATATGGGCCTCTTTCAAGCGTTACCATATCCATGGGTCCTATATTGCTTGCATCAAACGAACTTCCAAGTAATGTTTAAACGCAATGATGCAAATTAAACGTTCAGACGTGAAGTAGGACAATGCAATACAATCAAAGTCCAGCTGCTACTGAGTAGTTCATATAGAAAATAGCCAATAACACTGCTAGCAAGCAGAAGCAGTAATGCTTAGCTACAATCTTCAGATACTCGGTCTGAGCGAAGTGAGGAGAAACGGTTTTGGTGAGCTGAGAACGTCCGGGAGCTTGACTTTGCTGTATTCAGGTAAAGAAAATGAGGAAGATGTGCGCGACTATGGCGTGGGGCTCCTCCTTTCTAATGCAGCTAAGAATAGCCTCTTGGACTGGAAACCGATCTCAGACCGGATCATGTGTGCCCGTTTCAACTCAAGAGCCCGGAAGATCTCCATTATCCAGTGATACGCCCCAACCAATGCATCAACAGAGGATACCAAGGACGACTTCTACAATGCCCTCAACGCCACCCTTAGGAGCATAAAAAAGCAAGATATCGTCATCGTCATGGGGGACCTGAATGCTAAGGTTGGGAGTGTTAATACTAACCGCGAGCGGCATATGGGTACACAGGGACTTGGAGTGTGCAACGAGAATGGGGAGCGATTCATCGAGTTTTGTCAGAACCACGACCTTACCATCGGAGGAACATTATTCATTCATGGCGACCATCATAATTACATGGAACTCCCCCGATAGGGTCACCAAGAACCAAATTGACCACCTCGCCATTAGTTCCAAATGGCGGTCTTCACTGCTCGATGTCCGCAACCGCAGGGGCGCCGATATTGATAGCGACCACCATCTGGTAGTTGCTGAAGTCCGGCTCAAGGTTGCAGTTGCCCGTGCGGCTGGAGGACCTGGCAAGATTGGAAGAAGGTTTGAGGTGAGCAAACTGCATGACTCAGACACGCGTAAATCTTTTCAGATGGAATTGTGCAATCGCTTTTCTGTACTCGATGCTGCTACGGACTCATTAGACGAGGAGTGGAACCGCATCAAAGTGGCCTATACAGAGACCAGCTCCGTCGTTCTAGGGCACAAATCGACTCATTCTCGGGAGGACTGGATGTCACAACGCACGTAGAACCTGATCGAAGATAGAAGGAATCTTCATCTGAGACTGCTTGAGACCCATAACGACGCCATACGAGCAGACCTTAACACGCAATACCGTCAGAAACGCAAGGAAATCTATCACAGTACCCGCAAAGATAGGAGACGGTGGGCTGATGGTATTGCTGATCGTGCTCAACAAGCTGCAAACTCCGGCAACTTGAAAGAGTTGTACAATGCTACCAAAACCTTGGCAGGTAACAGCAAGTCGAGGAAGAAGCCGCTGAAGTCCAAAGATGGTCAGCTCATTGTGACATCAGAAGGTCAGCTACTTCGCTGGCGTGAACACTTTGAAGAGGTCTTCCGTCTGTCAGCTACATCGGCACCTGACGCGCTGCAAGTCAGTACTCCACCCACCCAGCTTCTCAACATTAACACGGAACCACCGTCAGCCTCTGAAGTTGCGGAGGCAATCCGCTCTTTGAAGACAGGCAAAGCACCAGGACTCGACCTGATAACTGCGGAAATGCTTCAAGCCGACTTACCCACCGCAGTCGACGTCCTGACGCCGCTCATTGAAAAGATCTGGATCGCCGAAGAACTACCAGACGAATGGAACAAAGGTCTCCTTATAACTGTTCCTAAGAAAGGTGATCTTAGCCAGTGCGATAACTGGAGAGGTATAACGTTGCTCTCGATTCCCTCTAAGGTTTTTTGCAAGATCATCCTGGACAGATTGTCGAAGGCCGTGGATCCTCTTCTACGCAAGGAGCAGGCTGGTTTCCGCTCAAACCGCTCCTGAACGGACCAGATCAACACTCTCCGTATCATACTGGAACAGGCATCAGAATGGCAGAGGGAGATTTATCTAACCTTCGTAGACTTCGAAAAGGCCTTTGATACGCTGAAGTGGTCTAGTATCTGGTCCCGCCTACTGGAAATTGGAGTGCCGCCGAAAATAGTCCGTCTGTTGCAGAGTATTTATAAGAAATATTCCTGTAAGGTTACTCATAACGGCCTCATATCGGATGACGTAACAGTGCACGCGGGTGTCCGCCAAGGCTGCCTCGTGTCACCGCTTCTCTTCCTGGTCGTTATTGATTGAATTATGCTTCGCATCTACGATAACAGGCGCTGCGGCATAGAGTGGGGATTATCCAACGTCTTAGAAGACTTGGATTACGCCGATGACCTATGCCTGCTGAGTCATACCCACGCCAATATGCAAGCAAAGCTAAAAGATCTACGCCAGGAAGCGGCAAAAACGGGGCTCAAAATAAACATTTGGAAGACCCAGGAAATGAGAACTGGTGTGAAGAACCACTCACCGTTGCTGATTGGCACAGAGGCAGTGGAACGCGTCCACAAATTTACATACCTCGGGAGTGTCGTGTCGGAGACTGGGGGAAGTGAAGAGGACATCGTTTCACGGATCGCCAAAGCCCGAGCAACCTTCGCGCAGCTGAGACCTGTTTGGCAATCACGGAAACTGACCCGAAGGATTAAACTCAAAATCTTCGGGTCCAATGTCAAATCCGTGCTGCTCTACGGGTGCGAAACGTGAAAGGTCACAAAGGACATCTCACGCCAAATACAAGTCTTCGTCAACCGCTGTCTTCGTCGTATTCTCGGAGTTTACTGGCCCGAGACCATCTCCAATGTAGAGCTGTTGGAGAAATGTCACGAGAGCCCGATCGACCGCCAGATCAAGCGTCGCAAGTGGAGATGGATTGGCCACACGCTCCGAAGGGGTCCCGATCACATACCCAAACAAGCTTTGGACTGGAATCCCCAGGGGAAACGAAAGCGTGGCCGTCCCCGTCAAACCTGGCGTCGCACAGTGTTGGCAGAAGCGACGAACATCGGAATGACATGGAGCGAGGTGAAGCGTGAAGCTCAAGACCGATCGCGATGGAGGACATCTGTGGACGCCCTCTGCCCCATCTAGGGGTTAATGGACATTAAGTCATTATGATCTTATATTAAAATATGTTTTAACTTGTTGCGTGATATTATTTTTCAAACTGATAGAACAGGTAACAAACTGTGTCGATGTCAAACTTTGCAGCTAAGTGTTTGGAGTGGTGAAATTCAATCAATAAAATATCGCACCGACGTAGGACATCCCATTTGTCATACTAAGTGTGAGGCACAGGCGTATCTGTTACTTTACCGTGGGGTACAGCAAGATATACCACATATTTCTATCTTCACCTGGATCTGCCGCAGTGTCACAGCGTTCAACTTGATTGTTTTTCTTTACTCTCAGCTTATCTGAAATGTGACAGTCATGTTCCATTGCTGCATTCCGTAAAAAATCGGCAGCGACCTGCTAGCAAGTAAAAATTCCGAACCAAAAACAAACACTAAATGAAATTAGAGTAAACATATGTTTACTCCACTAGGGACTTACCCTCCACAAGACTAAGCATAATCAAGTTCATTCATTTCCCAAACCATTACAAGAGGAAAGCGTTCTCCAACAAAACCGGATTAATGAAACACGTCGTGGGTTTACCAAAACTTCATCGTTCTGTACTAACTAGCATAGGCATTATTAATACCTTGGACCATACTTATTTGAAATAAGACCACAACCGTATTTGCGCTCTTATTTTTCGGTCCGTTTTTGAAGCGCTTACCCAGGCATCTGGTGTAATATTGATTGAAGCCATTTCACGTCGTCCGATGAAGCTTGACACACGGCTTAGACTATGTCCTGTATAAGGACTTGACATAGTTTATAAATCTTGGCCGGAGTATATTCCCTTGGGATAATTTCCTCAAGGGCGTTGTCACTGCCAAAACTTAGTTCCCAACAAATTGCACATTATTCAATCTAAACAAGTAATACAGATTAAATATTCATGCTATATCAATTGAACTGAATCCTCTCAAAACCTCTTCTAGTCATTATTTAGATTCCTGTGGTCTAAAGAGACGCCCTTGTGTAACTGGCGAAGCAAACCCTCCTTTGTTATATTCGACCGGGCCGCTTTGATAAGATGCTCGGCATTACAAGGATTAATTCCTAGGCTCTATTGATTGAGGGAGTCATTAGCACCATAATTGGTATTACTCGTGTTAGAGAACATAACATACTGAAGCGTATGAAGGAAGATTATTTCATGATTTTTCTGGGCATATTCTAGATGGTTTGGGAATGCTAGTGCTTTTTTTATTTATTTTTCATTTATTATGGGTAAGTTTGTTAAAGTAATACACAATTGAACATGGAGCCTGTATTTCCTCAAGGGTTAAGCAGAGCTATTAGTGAGTTTGTTATGGAGGCGAGCCTGTTGGCATGACCTGGGCCAAAACTAGACTCTGGACTGCTACAAAGAAATTCCAGATGGAAAACTCAATTTATATTTTTTTTTTATTATTGATAGGCTCGCGCTTGACTACTATCTCACCTGATGGTAAGCGACCTGGGGGGTGACCACAAGCTCTTAGAGTAAGGTTATTTTGATATCGAGTAAGGGACAGATGTATCTGACTTGTATACATCTGTCACTTACTCGATCTCAAAATAACCTTACTCTAAGAGCTTGTGGTTACCCCCCAAATGATGTGGTCGACGATGAAGCACTTGTAAGATTTCGATGTATGTGTGACGTCATTAAATTATGAATTTTCATTTCTCAAGTCACAATGGTTTGCTACTAGTCATTGTCATATTAAGGCCCTGCGCAGACGGCACACTTTTTGTGCGATCGAGTCTGCGGCGCACAAAAAGTATGCATGGCGCGCAAAAAGTCGGTCGCGGATTTTTCACAGACTCAACGCACACGACGCACATCTTCGATCATTTTGTCGGCAGAGCTGTAGGGACGTAGACGCTATGGAAATCGTGCAGAGATCGCGAAGTATTATTTTGTACATGAAGTACAGAAAAAGAAGAAGAAATAGAGAATTTTGGGTACATCCTATACTTTCGGAAAGATTACTGAAGGGACAGTTCCATACTAAACATTCAATTCTGAAACAACATCCGGCAATTTTTTTCAAATTTTATAAAATGTCTGTTACTACATTTGATGAGTTGCTATTTATTTTGAGACCTGCTTTGACTCATTCAGAAACATCGACCTCTGGCGCCATGATAATAGATCGCGTGCGTTACGTCCACCCCTAGCAAATGCAGATTGCCGACTAAAGTGTGCGCCGTCTGCGTTAGCGCGCGTTGAAGCAAACGTTCAATTTTTTTCACACACTTTTTGTGCGGAGCGGCGCGCCGCGGCGCGGTGCGGTCTGCCCGAATTACACGGATTTTTTGTGCGCCGGACTTTTTGCGCGTCGTGTGCGTTACTGCATATAATTGCATAGGTTCTATTTTCACAGACTAAAAAGTGCGTCACGGATAGTCTGTCGTCTGCGCAGGGCCTTATTGAGCACCTACCGACAATTTCGAAGTACCTACCTAAATTGTGTTGTTAACTACCTAAAAATGTAAAAGAGTACCCTATAGATTATATTTATACTGTGACCCATCTAAGCAAATATTGTTGAGTTTACAGGAATAGGCGATATTAAATACCTTAATTGTCGTGTTTCGTTTTAAAATGGTTTCATCACAATTGATAATGGATTATTGACCTAATTATGAGATTATTTAAAGCAATGTAGAAAATGGCGGGATACCGCGCCATTTTCTCATATTGGACGTACTGAAACACAGATAGTCCCGAGATTATAAAATATTGTGCAAACTGTCATATTTTTATAAATAGTTACCCGCAAAAAGTTTTTGTCTGTTAAAAATCGATTTTAGAATACAATCATACGTTTAATGGAATCCTAGTCACACCACCAAATTGTATTCAAATTATTTATGCAAATATCAGTAATATCATTAGAGACAATTCAAATGCAATTTGTAACTAACTATCCATCACTGATACCGACAGCTTTAGAATTTGACTATTCAAACAGATGTAAGTAGGTAATTGTCATGGCATTAAATCGTACATGTTTGGTAACGGTCAATTTGGAGGCTATCCAAATTTTTTGATGTTTTTCCTCTACCCTCGTCACTCAAAACGTCTGTGTCGTTATGAAATGACGTGACAACACTGTAGAGTTTTTGTCTCTGTTAAGCATTGATTTCAAAACGCTCGGGCACATTTTAAGATATTATTTTTTTCATTTTAGCTTATTTTTCTTGCAGGTTTTTAGAAAGCAATTAAACAAAAAGGCAGTCATGGAGACTGGCGCCAAAAGTGAAAACTTAAAATTTTAGAACTGGTGTCAACACAAAAACGCGTATTCCACCACACATTACATCATTCTAATGTCGATGACGCTGTCATATAAGCATTTTGCAACTCATACGTTTTGGCCCTGGCAAAAATCTTTTCAAATATAAATAAAAAAAAAAAACCCATTATGAAACTATTAAAACATGACTGAAAAAACACACAAGGGAAGAAGATACCTGTTTTAAAGCGAGAAAGGAACTAAATAAAATTCAATCTATCCTTCGATCGAACTACTTTGACCATGCAAACTCTGTTGGACTAAGGTCTTGCAAAAATAAAGCCTTCACTATGTAGCATTTTCCTCGCAAAGTCTAAATCTGTAGGAGAAGACTTACTTTCCTTGCCAATGTTTTATTTGGTATTTAAGTGTAAGGGGACTATAAAAGTAGGTACACGATCTCTTAAGTATAACTAGAATTATGTTTTATTTATTATTTGCAAACTGTTTTTGATATGGCTTGATTAATGAATAAACTAAATAAAACAAAAAAAAATAGTATGTTTTTTTTTGATGCTGTTGTATTTTGATCAATTATATTTATATCTTCTAATTTTTTTCTGTTTATTCATCAAGAAGAAAAAGGTTTCGTTTGTTTAAAACGGTAACTGCATCAGAATTTAAAAAAATATGAACCTAGTAGTAAATAATATTAAGAATGTTATTCGTTAACCACGAGACACAAGTTGGCACAAAATAACTAGAAGAATCTTTATTTTAACCAATCAACAGTAAACAAACAAAACGCCAAAAGAAAATTAGAGAATAGAGAAAATGCGCAAGACAAAAATAGGTTGACTTTTGGTTAAGGTAGAACCAGGATCGAATGGATCGTGAATGGGGCAGGACCACTATAATAAAAGTAAAACTGGGGCAACAGTATACAGGTAGAGGCCATTGATTTAAATACATAGCACTGAGCTCTGATTAACTGGATTTCTGAATTTGCATTAAGAAAAATAAGTAATTTTGTATTCTCTGGTGAATAGGGGGAGGCTCCTACTTTAATAGAAGGAACTGCACTTCGACGGTTATGTTTAAGTCCGTAATGTTAAATAATACAGTAATGTAATTTTAATTCCTTTGCATATTTTTTTATTAAATAATTCAAGTTCTTCAACCTAACAGACAGATGTGTTATTTTGCCACTTCTTTTCAGCTAAAATACTAGGAAGTAATAACGGATGGGCGCCCACGTTTTGTATAACTTCGTTGGTCAAAAAGTGCTGAGTCACCTTGATTTAAATACTTACATGTTTTTTTTATTTTAATTTTCTCATGTAAGTAAACAAGAGCCTAACTTTTCGACCGGGCCGGAATTAAGGTTGAATTATTTTGAAAGGACGTAACCTCTTCTACTTAAAAGGTACTTCACGCCGGAACAGCTGCTCAACTTGTATCAAGCGCAAGTTCGATCATGCATGGAGTACTGTTCACATCTCTGGGATGGATCTGCCAAAAACCAGCTTGATGCACTCGAGTCGGTCGAAAAGCGGGCCAAGAGACTCATCGGCAATGAGGCACTGGTCAAGTCAAAGCTCCAGAGCCTTGAACATCGTCGCCGAGTTGCCAGCTTGTCGGTTTTTTATCATTTGCATTTCGGGGAATGTGCGATGGAATTGCATGATCTGATTCCGCCCAGCCCGTTCCATCATCGGACTACCAGACGTACGGCGAGGCGTCATCGGTACATGGTGGATATCCCACCCATACGCACAAAACGTTTTGGGGACACTTTCATTATGCGTACAGCTAAGGAGTGGCATTCCCTGCCGGAGTCTGTGTTTCCCGATAGCTACAATCTAGCCATGTGAGATAGTGGTCAAGCCTATAGAAGAAAAAAGTTAAATCAAAAAATCAAAAAACCCGACTGCTTCAAAAGCGAACTAAAAAGACGTAAACAAGGAAAAAATCATGCTGTGCAGTCGGAGGATACATATTCGCGGGCTGGCTGACCAAAATCTGGTGTATCCTCCGCCTGCACAGCATGATTTTTTCCTTGTTTACGTCTTTTTAGTTCGCTTTTGAAGCAGTCGGGTTTTTTGATTTTTTGATTTAACTTTTTTTATTTATAAGTTTTTAGTTAAGTTTTTTTCGAATTAGATACATTTAAACATATAAGTGTTATATATTTTTGAAATCACCTCTTAAAACCCTTTATACCTAATACCCCACACACTGGGTTTGGAAGAAAAAAAAAATTGGAACCCCACAATATGGCGCCCAAAATCCGCCATTTTTCTATTGTCTAATTTTAACGTAGCCTATGACACTCGCAGGGTTAAGACGAATCGATTGACGTATGAATCATCAAAATCGGCCAACGCGTTTGATCTCTGGAACGCCACATAGGAACAAACATACATACCAGGCCCCTCAGAAAGTATTGCGAAAAAAAGTTTTTATATATGGGAGACTGGCCAGTTATAATGTTTTTCGAAAATATGATTATTTATAAGTAAAAATAAGTAAGTTCCAATTTCAAAATTTCCCTCCACATTTTTTGCGAGTTAATTCAAAGTATTGTGTCTCACTGAAATATGGATCTGCGCCGGGAACATTTTAGAGCTATGATTTTATACGATTTCAAGTGTCGCCTGAAACCGGATGAATCGTACGATAGACTTCAAATGGCATTCATGGATGAAGGCCCTTCCAAGGCAACCGTGTATCGTTGGTATAACGAATTCAAGCGCGGTCGACCAACTTTGGGGGATGACGAAAGAAGCGGTCGCCCTTTGACGGCTGTTACCGAAGAAAACGTGCTAGCAGTGAAAAATTTAATCCAAGACAATAGGCGAATTACATATCAGGAGATTCAACACATATTGAAGATTGGATCGGGAAGCGTTCACGAGATTCTACCCAGCCATCTTCGCGTGAGGAGGATAGTATCACGCTGGGTGCCGCACAACCTCACCGATGCTCAGAAGCAGGCCCGGGTGGAATGGTGCCGTGATATGCTTAACAAATTTGAAGCAGGCTCGTCTCGGCATGTTTACGACATCGTTACAGGTGATGAGTCCTGGATTTATCAATACGACCCAGAAACCAAGCGCCAGTCAACTGTTTGGGTGTTTCAAAATGAGCCAACGCCTACCAAAGTGAAGCGATCTAGAAGCGGGGGTAAGATTTTGATCGCTAGCTTTTTTAATTTGACTGGCCACTTGGTATCAATTCCCTTACGGGATCAAAGAAGCATTAATGCCGAATGGTATACTACCAAATGTTTGCCAGAAGTTTTCTCTGTTATAAGCAACAAGCGACCAAACACAGGGCTCCGCGGGCTACTGCTCCACCACGACAATGCACCTGCGCACACCGCACTCAAAACGAGGGACTTCCTGGACAGCACGCCAGTCAAACTCCTGGGTCACCCTCCTTACAGCCCTGATCTAGCACCGTGTGACTTCTTTTTATTCCCAAAAATAAAAAATCAGCTCAAAGGGATACAATTTTCGTCGCCGGAAGATGCGCTGGCTGCGTTCGAGCAGGCTGTAAACGAGGTGTCTGCGGCGGACTGGAAAAAGTGTTTTGAAAACTGGTTTAGGCGCATGAATCTTTGTATAGAGGCTGGTGGAAAGTACTTTGAAAAGATTTAATAAAAATATATGTACGTATAGAACAATTTTTTTTAGTTTCGCAAAACTTTCTGAGTGTCCCACGTACATACATACATAGACTGATAAACACATTACCCTCCTTCGGCAGTCGGGTAATAAAAAAAAAAGATTTTCTGCGACAGGAACGACGCATTTTGACGAGATTTTTTTTTCTAAAATTGCTCCACGAGTAGAACAAATTCTAAGGAAAAACATCATTGGAGCGTTTTTGCATTGTTGCGTTGAGCGACGTCGTCTGGGAGAACCGTAAATCAATCGAAACGTTCAGCTGAGCTTTCAGAAGTAAATCCGTGGACCAAAGATGAAAATTTCAAACTCTTACTGGATGAGAACGTTAAACCGTCTGGTTCGGTAATGCCATACGAATATCTAAGCCAGACGTAATAATAAACCTGAAAGTCTACATCAAGCAAGAGTAGAACCGAACAATAGTAAAGTTGGGATAAGATTACGCAGACTGAAACGGGTTTTAGGGTAACCGAATCCCAAAGCTTTCAGTCGAAACAAGTATGAAGGGATGGCAATTAAAACTAGAAGTCTTGAACTTGCTACGGTAACCGTTTCCTTTAACTTAACTTATTGACATTGGAGTTCGAAGATAGATATTTGTTTAAGGGTTCGAAGCTAATCGTCATTTCGGGGTTTTGTTTTGAAAGACTAAGGAGCTGCAGGGATTTTACTAAAAGGTTGGTTTTCCCAGGGCTTCGCTCCCGTGGATAGACCACAGTAGGGCAGCTGCTGGCACATTGGAAAATGTGACAGCGGGGTTAAGGGATGAGGTACAGTGCAGCGATTAGCGAACTACATAGCCGCCACTAAGTTTGAATCAAGCTGTACCTTAAAGAGTTGGTAGATAGGTCGTGATTTCTAAAACCACCGACAAACTAAGTATCACAGCAGTGCTGTGTCTTGCAATGAGAGAGTATTAAAACGTTTTTATATGTGCCCAAATTAATACAAACTATAACAATCCGGCCAAATATCGCGAATGGAATAGGTCAAGGATTACTTGAGCCTTTCCAAACACAGTGCCAGTACGGAACTCATTCACAGGACATACGTTACCTCATTTCTTGTTCAGCATGCGCAACCACCTGCACCTTCCAGGATTTAAACGAAGCCAACAACAGAGCCATCCAGGTGCCTACATTCAAGTCAGCCAAAGTTGAGTCAAATTGACACGCAAAGAAGAAGAATGTAGACTACCTAGATATACATTGATATATAAGAAACCCGGTTTTAAGACAATAAATTGACTTAAAAATAAATATTATTAAAATTATGTACTAAAATCGATGTATCTAAGTCGACTTATTCACTTACCTGAAAAATGAGCGTGATTTTGAGTGACATAATTAATTAATAAACGTGTTACATGAGTCTTTTTGATGGCTAAATTAGATGTCTTGTTGGCCGTGCAGTGTTTGATGTAGTGACGTCGCCAGTGCAGTGCAGCTTGAGAGTACAGAAGAACAAATACGAATGAGTTTTACATAAAAAAAGCATTGGATTGCATGATAGTATGTCTAGAGACCATGCATAACGGTAACCGTCAAACGTAATGCATAGGAACGCAGGGCTGGAAATAAACCAAATTAATTTTAATAACCAAAACCAAATTATTATTATTAATATATTATTTATGTTTAAACTATAAAATCTACACTAATAAACGTCGCATACGAAAATTACTTCAGAGTCAGCGTTTACCTTTGATATTTTTATGCAAAGCGTACAGGACGGTTAGTACTGAGGCCTTACCGATACTTGCTGGCGTATTTCCGGTCGACCTTGAAGTGCAGCGACGTGCTGCAATGTACTTTTCCGCATGTTACTTAATTTAAATCCGCATGGTCTCATCATCTGAGAAACTTTCCGAGTAAGGAAAGCATAAACCATGAGCTTTCCTACATTTAACCTTAACAAAGTGTCAATACCAGCCATTATGTCCTTTTTGGTAATTCCAGTACTATTTCCCAATAGCGAAAACATTGTAGAACATTCATCATGCATCTAACATTACATTAACATTCATCTATATTTGAATTTATAATTCTATTGTTCATTTGCTTAAATCTGATATTATGGTAACAATGATTTGTAAAACTATGGCTAAGGTAATTTTGTTATATTCTTTTAATAATTATGTAACAGTCTGAGAAATACTGCTTGTCCTATGTTCGGGAAATGAGGACTGATTGTCCTTAATACAAGCTACTATGTAACCTAGCCAGGACATCAGATCGTGAAATTGTATTGTTACCTACTCATCACAGATGTAAACTATTTCTAAGTTGTCATTCCTAATTTGTAACAGACTGTACCAGTTTTTTATGCAATAAAAAAGTTAAATCAAAAATTCAAAAAACCCAACTGCTTCAAAAGCGAACTAAAAAGACGTAAACAAGGAAAAAATCATGCTGTGCAGCGGAGGATACATATTCGCGGGCTGGCTGACCAAAATCTGGTGTATCGCTTTTGAAGCAGTCGGGTTTTTTGAATTTTTGATTTAACTTTTTTTATTTATAACTTTTTAGTTAAGTTTTTTTCGAATTAGATACATTTAAACATATAAGTGTTATAAATTTTTGAAATCAACTCTTAAAACCCTTTATTTTGATACCCCACACGATGGGTTTGGAAGAAAAAAAAAATTTGGACCCCCACAATATGGCGCCCAAAATCCGCCATTTTTCTATTATCCAATTTTAACGTAGCCTATGACACTCGCAGGGTTAAGACAAATCGATTGACGTATGAATCATCAAAATCGGCCAACGCGTTTGGTCTCTGGAACGCCACATAAGAACAAACATACATACATACATACATACATACATACATACATAGACTGATAAACAAATTACCCTCCTTCGGCAGTCGGGTAAAAAATACATGTCATCATGTGTCATTTTGGCATTGGCTAAATAATAACAGTCGCATTGGTCGAGCGGCTGTCATTTGAAGATCTTTGACAGTTGTTACGGGTAGTCAGAAGCTTGAGATCTGACACCAGTCTTGCCAAGAGGTACCGTGTTACCCAGTCACCGGGTTGTGGAGGCCAGATAGGCAGTCGCTCCATGTAAAACACTAGTACTCAGCTAAATCCGGTAAGACTGGAAGCCGACCCCAATATAGTTGGGAAAAGGCTAGGCAGATTGATTTATTGTGTCATTTTGACATTGCGACTATTGCCATCGCTGACATCTAATACCTACTTGTCTTAAGCCTCAGAACAATTAAATAATACACATTTTTTTTATTAAAGTTTAAAATATATATCGTAGAGTTTCAATTATATTATAAGTTAAGAACCACAGAAACCGTTTATGGCTTATATATGGCTAATGAGTTCGGAATAATTAATTCTGAGACAAACAATACTACGAAACAATGATAACTGTGAGTGTTACATTCGAGCGATACAAAAAGAAAAACAATATCTTCAAGTACTTGATAATACAGGAGGTAGGTATATCAAACTAAAGTGCATACTCATGATGTGTAATTTGCATAAAATGCGTTTTAAGTACATTTTTTGCTTTTTTAGGGTTGCAGAGGTATTTATTTTGTATGTGCGCAGGTAGTTCGTTTATTATGTTTGGTAGTATGTAGGTGTATGTTCTCATACCGTATGTATTATTGTATTTAGGCAAGGTAAAAGTTTTCATGTTAGCTAACATCCTCAATTTAGGATGACGTGTCTTCTTAGTTATATTATTTATGTTGTTATATTCGTCTTTTAATATTGAAAGTTTGGTCATGTTTTGTATTGGCAATCTGTTGCAATAATGAAATAGTTCAGAATAATCATTTTGAAATTTTGTTCTTATTTTGAGGGGTACAATATTTTTGAGAATACGTTGTTGTAGTTTATAAATTTTATCTAGATTAGTTCTAAAAGTTCTCCCGTAGCTACTGAGTCCATAACTTATTATGGAGTCAGCTAGAGCTAGTTACAGTAGTCTTAAGGTTTTGTATGGCATTTTATGTTTAAGTATAATTATTCATGCTTTATGCATATACATGCTTGTAATGGAAAAATGACAAAAAAATATTAGATTGTCAAGCGCTATAGAAGTTTCACGGGATATCCTTCCTATCCGGGGATCCTTACATTCTGACATTTCGATAATCGCCATCACTGACATCAAATGACACAGTCATGTTAGGTTTGAGGGATGGCCCCAAAATATTTAATAAACTACCTAAATCCAAGACTTCAAAAAACCATTCCATAAATTCTTACTAAATTAAGCAAATCAGCTTGTACGCAGTGTACACTTAGCTACATTTTATGAAAACCAATATTTGTATACCCAGCAAGGCTGCAGACAGTGAAGCAAAATCTTTGTAACTAACACCATGTATGTACAACATCATTTACCTGTGCGTCACAAATAAATACATTCGAATTTTGAATGAATGCAGTACTAGTACTACAGTGCACCCGGCAGGATCTCATGGTGACATGGAGTGAGCGATTGTCGCAAGCCGATTCCCGGCCACCGTAGGCAAGGGCTTGTGGACGGCAAGTTATGGGTAGCTTACCGTCCGGTAAGGATCAAGCCCGAGTTTACGGCGCGTAGTGTTCCACGCGCGCCTCAAAGAGATGTCAGCAAAAGTGATGGGGCCTGATAGGACCGATGCCTGTCTGGGTCGCGGATAAATTTGAAAAAGAGGGGCCGCGGCCCTGGCGCAAGCAACTGAAGGAACACGGGTGGGTTTTAGTCAGTAAAAGTCTGACACGCCCTCCCGCTTCACCCAGAGCGGGAGAAGTCATTGGATGATTTCCCACCCAAAAAACAAAAAAAAAAAAAGTACTACAGTGCACGGTCAATAACTGTGCACATGGAGCTGTCAATGTCACTCTGAGTTTCGACACTCTATAGGCGCATGAGGCGAACGCGAGACCGCGCGGGTAGCCGGGTGTGGGATCGTTTGTCACTTGATGTGCACAATTATTTTAACCGTGTTGTAGGCATGTTTGAAGTATGAGTTTGTGTCCTATGATGCTAGTAATAGAGAATTTATTTATGTGAATGACTGCATTAATTATAAGGAAAATTGTTAAAATTTTCATTTTATTTTCATGAACTTAACCTCTTTACAATAAATTGGCGTAAATTTGCAAAGAAAGGGCTTTATTTATAAAAATCTTTTGCCCTGTTTAGCAACTCTTAAGCAGCTTCTAAATTCAAAATTAGAATATAGAATCTGCTAATCTACTTAAAGATTTTTATAAATAAGGCCCGAAGTGGCTGGCATCCACCAGCTAGATAACCAAATACTGCATGCAATATCAATTGACGTGTTATTATAATTTACAGCCCAATATAAATTACGACGTCATTTAATTCATGAATTATCTTTACAAATATCGATGTTCCATTTATTAATAATTCATTTCATGAGATTAAATACCGTGTCTGGTACAAAATTAATGGCATTTTATATTGTTTATGAGACAGGGGCACCTGTTTTTGTTATTTGTTTTATTTAAAGGATTGAATTTATTTATTTATCCTCTCTTTTATCGAAGTTTATGGCGGTTACGCACTTCAAGTCCGTGTCCTTGATTTGACTCCCGTGTTTAAAATGTTCTGAATTATGATAGATTGTGACGGAAAAGTTTGGATATAGTGCGTATAGGCTTCCCTACAAAAATTACTACGGCTACTTCGGAACCGAAATTTTACGGACGTGGATCGGATGTAGTGTAACCGCCTTATCCTGTCAAGTGTCAATTAGCTGACACAATAGAAATTATCATTGTCTTTTGCCGATTCAACGAGGTATCACTATTCGTTTGAGTAAATTAGAAATCCACCACCTGTGCTGCCCCCAAACGGCTTCAGTAAGAATTACTTTGAGTACAATCATTCAACTACCCACAGTTGAGAATTACCATTTCTTTATAGTGACCTTTATGTTTTAAATGCTTTATTATGTTTACATTATTGTAATGTCTTATCCTACGCTTTAATTAGACTTAGTTTTAAATTAACTGCATGACCTTGAGTAGGTCAACAGTACTGTTATGAATTTAAAGTCAGTTCTAAGTCTTTTGTGCTTTCAAATTAATAATATTGTGTTTTAATTCAGCTAACAACGTGTTCATAGTGTATAATAAAATGAGACTAAAATGTTTGTAAAGGTAAGTCAGCCTAAGAAGTTGTTTCATTTAGGGTATCAAAAACTTTCTGTTTGCCTCTGTAATTTTATGTAAATAAAGACTTAGAAGTTAAAAAAAACTGGTATGAAGTCTCAGATTAAACAAATGGTCTGAGTATGAGGTATGTTATGGCAAGGTTCCAAAGAGGCAAGGACTATTACGAAATTAAGTAATCCATTTTATACCTGCGAAAAACACATTATTGTAACCTAACCTCAAAACACTTTAAAGTTGCTTCTGCATCGTCTCCGGCGCTGCGGGAAGTGCAACCCCTTTGCCCTTACGTAACAAAGGATAGGCACCTATGGGTGCCTATGGGTGCCTATGCTTTGTAACAGCCGGCGGAGGTTACTCATCCTTCGCGCCTCCGGTTTTTATAAACACTCTAGGGGTAGCAGCAAAAAGACTACATGAAGTTGGGGTGCCCCGGTTCGGTTTTGGAATAGATTCGACCTATTTTAACCATGAAGTGGGATTACAATAACTTACTTTCTGAGCAGGATTTTAGTTTGTTATAAAAATGAATAAAAAAGTCGTCGAAGAAAACCATAAAGCACCAAGAAACACTAAAAGCACATTCACGCGACTCGGGGAGGAACGGAATGAATGAAAACAAATGACACTGACACGTCACCCATGACGCACATGCCATAGCTATTTTTTTAACGTTCCGTTTCAACAAGTTTGCTCGAAATATTACGTCATAGATAATATACCGGTACTGTTTTGGTTGTCAATTGCCCATTTGGACGTTCGTTTTCACCACAGAACAGAAAAAAACGTGTGGTTTTCACTGTTTATCTGATTGAGATTATATTCTTTTTGTTATTTTCTCAAAAAAATATGCAATACCTTGTAATAAGAGTGGTAGTGTTTTAATCAGGGACCCATTCCTTACCAGCTTTAACCCCTTTTAACACTCTCTTCCTGCCAAACGTTCCTAAACCCAAGCCTTAATATTTGTTTCGGGATATTCAAAAATCCAAAAATCCAAAAAATAAAAATCCTAAATCTAAGTATACATGGTAAATATCCCGAAACAAATACAAGTTCTAATAATTGTGACCATGTCAGCTTAAAAAACTTATATTATGCAGTAAACTCACTTGTAATGTATGGCGAAAATATTTTAGTAACTGTTTATTTTATGTTGGTTTTGTAGGGAAACATAAAATACAAGTAAATTGCAGCTTACTTGAGTCAATTAGAAGGCGGTTGGCTATCAGAAGATGGCCTTGATGACGAAGATTCCGACGGCGAGAACCGTGAGTTTGATTGTTGTAAGGGGAAAATGAAGATGGTGATGTGGTAGACAAAACTCTTATATTGATTCTCTTCTTGTAGAAGAGAATCACCATAGAAGACCAGGAACCCTCTCCCTCATCATCTGTATCCAATTTACACAGTTTTTCATTCGACAAAAGAAACTTGATATGGCATGAAGGAATATTGTGTATGATGAAGATAAGATTACTTTCTTGGGGATTCATGTTGCTCCAGATGAGATAACTCAACTAAAAAATCCATATCACTAACTAAACCCATACCACTAATCTATTGACAAAAGATTGTATCAATAGATTAGTGGAGCAAGCAAATTTATAAATCATCATCATCATCATCATCATCATATCAGCCGAAAGACGTTTACCGTTGGACATATAATTTATATATAATACCAAGTAATCCCAGTTCATCTTTATCATGTATAGAATATGATTTGAATAATTTTTTTGGTACGCTGTTATACATGTAAGCTAAAAAAATCCTAGCACAAAATCATACTGGTCACCAAAGTTTAGTTAGGACCCGATTTCTTCAACAATGCCACTGAACAAATTTGAGAAGATAAAGTTATCATTGCATTTCAACAACAATGAACTTCATAAACCTATACCTAGGCCATCCCGACTGAAGTGGACTGTATTGGTTGTTCGGTTGGAGACTCGTTGAGGAAATGAAAATACTATCGTGATTCGTATCTTCAATTTATTCCTTACTTGTTACTCCTTGTAGAGTGGAAGACCGACTGTGTCTCTGCCTTTTTTTTTTTTTTTTTTTTTCCAAGGGGCGTCTCGCAATTCGGCCAAAGTGGCCGGCTATTGCTTAACCGGGCTTTCCTGTGGAGACTAAGCTATATAGCCTCCAGCCAGGCAAAAAATTTTTCTAAACCTAAGCGACAACGCTGAGGGCTACCCCCTGTGGGGTCGAACCTCGGCTCAGGGCGTCGCTGGGGGGACAGCTAACTAGGCTGGATCTTAATAAAGTGATTCTACCATCCGTTCGGAAAAAGCCTACGTGGAGAAGAACGGACAAGAAACTCCGATTAACTAGCTAGAATTTAACTATGGCACAGCATTTCGCGGGCTGGCTTGTATATCTTGTCGGGGACGTCGCGGCGGGCCTCGGCGGCGAGGGCGGAACGAAGGCGGTCTGTGTTTGCGAATTGTGCTGGTCTTTGGGTTGCTCTCCTGGAACAGGGTAGTGGCGTCATCGGGGGTGGAGAGAGTGAGCCTTGGTCGGCGAACTTTAGATATTTGGGAGGGTTCATAGCGGCAGGCCGCTTGAATTAGGGGGTTACTATGGTTGACAGCAGAGTCGAAAAAGCGCTTGGTAACGCGTTTCATAAACTGCTGGATAGTGGGGATTTTGAGATCGACATGGAGTTCCTGGTTACGAGCGTACCAGGGGGCATCAGTGATTTTACGGAGGAATCGGTTTTGTATAACCTGAAGCTTGTGAATGTGGTGGGGCTTTGCGTGTGCGAAGACAGCGCAAGCATAGGTCATGATGGGACGGATGACCGCAGTGAAAATGCGCAGCTTGCACCTAAGTGACAAGCTGCTTTTCGCGTTCACCATCCCATGGAGTCTGCCCATAGCGAAGGCGGCTCGCGAGCGGGCCGCCTTAATGTGCTTGGCGAAAGTGAGGTGGTTGTCGAGGGTGACACCTAGGTATTTGGCTTGCCATTCCCAGGGGATCGGCTTGCCGTACATGGTGATGGGTTTGGGGGGGCGGGGGTTATTGTAACGGTTATTATATTTACGGTCAGGCCTCGAGAAGAGGACAGCCTGGCTTTTGTCTGGGTTGACTTCTATTCTCCAGAGGCGGAACCACTTTGCCAGTGTGTTTGCGGCTCTCTGGAGTTTCAGGGCGATGGCATTGGGTCTTAGGCCAGTGTAATAGAGGGCCGTGTCGTCAGCGAATAGTGCCAACTGGGTCCCTTTGGTCTTTGTAATATCGCTGGTGTACAGCGTGAAGGATATAGGGGATAATACGCAGCCTTGGGGGACTCCGGCTCGTATGGGGTGAGGGGAGGAGAGTTCTCCCTCGACACGATAGCGGAAAGTTCGGTCCGACATCCAGTCTCGTAAGATGAGTACGAGACGATCTGGCACACCAAGTTTGTATAGCTTATAAATTAAGCCATTGTGCCAGACTTTGTCGAACGCTTTCGCTATGTCGAAGAACAAGGCACCCGTCATCAGACCACGCTGGAAACCAGCACTAGTGTGTTCAACGATGCGGTGAACTTGCTGGGGGCAAGAGTGTTCGGAACGAAAACCGAATTGGTCGTGGGGGATAAGGCTCTTTCGCTCGACAAAGTCTTTGAGCCGCTTATAAATAAGCCGTTCATAGACTTTTCCGAGGGAGTTGAGCAGACTGATGGGTCGATAACTGGTAGGCTCCGATTTGGGTTTACCCGGTTTAGGGATGCCTATCACAGTGGCCTGTTTCCAGGCTTATGGGAAGATATTTTTGCTTAATGCAGCGTTGAATATGGCTGTCATTAGCAATATAATTTGGGGAGGGAGGAGTTTCAACACCTTATTGGTGATGCCATCTAAGCCCGGGGCTTTATTGGAGTGAAGCCTTTTGATGACCTCCTCTACTTCGTCTGGGGTGACGGGAGGTAGCGGGTCATCAGGGTCTTCAACGGGAGGAAGGGAGGTCCTACGTTCGACTTCGGCGGCTACCATGTCTAGGTGAGCTTGGTCTACTGGTTGGGAGCTGGGCGTGCATTGACGTTCGAGGCTGTCAGCCAGACATTCGGCTTTTTCAGAGTTTTCAAATGCAACACTCTTATCGGGGCGAATAAGCGGGGACATGACTTGGTCTTCAGTGGAGCGTAATCTCCTCTGAAGTTGCCAGAAGGCATGGTGGTTGGGCTCTAGATCGCTCAGTAACTTGTTCCATGTCGCAGTACGGTTCTCAGCAGTACGTTCCCTTACAGCAAGCTGTAAGTTACGCATGTGAGATTTGTATGCGTTACATGGAAAGTTTCTGTAATGACGGGCAGCTGCGTTCTTCTTGGTTATCAGCCTCCGTACATCGTCCGGCAGTTTCCCTTGCTGTATGTCCAGCACTGGAACCTCCCTTGAACACTCGTTCAGGACGGATTGTACGTGGGCTGTAATCGAGTCGATTGCAGCCGTCGTGTCAGCGACTGAGTTAATGACATCGGGGATTGAGTCTAACTGGGGTGACTTGGTGGATTTCAGTTTCTCACTTACTTTCCTCCAGTCGGTGACCTTTTTGGTAGGGGGTGGCTGTCCTAGATCTGGGAGGCCTGAGCGACTACCTAGGTGCAAGATCACAGGGCGGTGATCGGAATCTAGCTCATCTATCGTTACTATAGAGCGAAACTGAAGGTTTACGTTCTTGAGTAACGCTACATCTAAGATATCCGGCCTGTGCGTAACATTAGCCGGGAAGTGAGTGAAGGTCATTGGGGCAACGACGTCAAAATTGAGGATTTCGCATAGGCTTTGTACCAACTTTCCTCTAGGGTTAGTAACGGTACTGTTCCAGGCTGGATGTTTAGCATTGAGGTCACCCGCTAGGATAACGGAGTCACTCAAGCTGAAGAGGGCAGTAAGGTCTCTTTTGAAACCATCTGGGTTATCACCCGATGACGCCAAGTGTGGAGGGCAATAGGCGGAGATAATGGTGATTGACTGATGACCAGTCATTCCTAGCCGACAAGCTGAGTACTCTAAGTACGAAGTGGGATCAGGTGGGGTGATTTCGCTACAGTGGAGCTCCTTTTTGTAATAAATGAGAGTGCCGCCACCGTGGGCGCGCGTCCTATCATTGCGAACTATACGATAGTTGGCAATTTTAGGGTCACGGCGGTGGGGCTTTAATAGGGTCTCCTGAATGAGAAAGATGTCCAGCTGATGATCGCGAAGAAACGTGGCAATCTCATCACGCTGGGAATTAATGCCATTTGCATTGAAAAAACCTATCTTAAGGGATCTGGGCTTCAGGCAATTGTTTCTCAATTGCGTACCCATATTCCGTTAACAAACACAAGGCTGTCTAGCTCTTGTGTTATCGTGGGATATCTCGAGAAAATCTCGAGGGTAGCGATGGGGTCTACGGGCTTAGCTGATAATTCAGCGTGAAGGGATCGGGCTTCTGGAGTCATCCAGATCGCGTATGCGCTGAAGATAGTCTCAGTGACACAGCGATATGAACCCTGGCTGGGTTGAGCTACAGGGCGTAGGCGCGCGCCAGCGACGGTGGTGGAGGCCACCGTGTTGGTTTGCACTGGGGCCGCTGTGGCCGGAAGTGGGTTAGGCACTGGGATGTTGAGTCCCATCAGTGCTGGAATGGGCTGGGGTTGAGAGGCCAGTGGTGCCTGGGTGGCATTCCGCTGGTTTAGTTTGCCCCAAGGTGAGGCTCTTTGAGGAGCGAGTCTTTGAGGGAGCTGCGAGGAGGGCAAGCTCACAGAGGGGGTTGCGCGCTGGAGGCGAGCGTTGAATTCTTTGGCCATTTTTGGCGCAAGTTAAGGGGCTTTTGGGCAACCCCGGTAGCTGGCAGGGTGCCCAGCTTGGCCACAGAGCACGCAGCTGGGAGGCTCTGTGCTGCGCGGTCCTTAGGACGGGGACAGTCCTTGGTGCCGTGATCCCCCAAGCATTTAACACACCTGGGGGTGGCGAAGCAATGGGCTTGTGAGTGCCCATATAGTTGGCAGTTGTGACACTGACCTACAATAGTGGGGCGGTAAGGCTTCTCTATTGAGATGCCTGAGAGGGAGCAAACCGATTTTACTCCGAAGATGGGGTTATGGGATTCGGTAGGGCTGCATTCAACCACTACCATGTCATATTGCTGTCCACCTCTTGCTTTGTGCAAGCGGTGAACCGCTATGACTGGGATTTTTTGGGCCAGGAGGTCCAGGCGGACGTCCTCTGTCGGGATCTCCTTAGGGATCCGACGGATAACCACCCGGGTGGTCTTTTCCACAGGGAGAGAATAGGTGTGGAAGGAATACTTCCTCACTTTTAGAAGTCGGGTCAATTCCCGGTAGTCCCTGGAGGTTGGGACGAGAATTTTAATGCCCTGCTGGCAGGCGCGAGCACTATTGAATTGTATTCGGTTCTCCGAACACAGAGTGAATACATTGGACCATTTCGCCTTATCCTGAAGGAATATCGGCGGCGGGGGCTTGATCTTCTTAACAGAAGAGGCCGTGGGGCTAGGGGGGCGACTAGTCTGCTGGAAAGCGGTAGTGGGGGTGAGAGTGTCTGTCGGCTCAGGAGAAGAGCAAGGGGAGGCATACGGTGTTGCCACGAACGTTTTTTTGGCCTTGGTGGCCTTTGAAGGGGATTTATTTTTCTTCCTCTTACCTCCTACGACTTGGAAGTCGTCATCCTCTGAGGAGGTGGAGGGAAGGGAAGCGTCCCGTGATTCCTCTTCAGGAAACGGAGATTGCTCCATAGGGGAGTCGGGGCGGGAGTCTGGCTCATCGGCCTGCGTAGGGGAGGGTGTCCTAGCCTCTTGGCTAGGTTCGACGGAAGGCGACCTGGGTGTGTCGTCGTCGGGGAAAGGCTTGTAAGCCTTAATTGGCTCCACTATTGGGCCCGAAGTGGATGGGGCGGGGGCAGGGGCGATGGCGGCTTTGAATGCCGGGCCATACTTCTTTTTGAGCTGAGGCTCAGACAATAAAATCTCCTGGAGGAGAACGACTAATGCCTTAAAAGACATAGTCGGCGAATTAAGAAGGAGAAAAAAGAGAATTTAACCCCGGGTGGGTACGCCCGGGGATGTGTGAACCCTACCCTCCCAGCCGGGTGAGACTGGGAGGTGTGTACCTGGATGAGCCCTAAGCTTGTTCACCTGTCACCAATCTTATTAGGTGACAGGGGTCCTAAGGTACCGGTAAACCCACCGAAGGTGGGCCACCCACCACTTGTGTACCAGAGTCTGGTACGTAGGGGTAGAAACACCCTACCGTACCAGGTGTAGCTGTGGAACAGAGCAGGGGTTGGCTAGGCTATCTACCAAGGCCAACTGATCCTGCTCCCGACTCCTTCTGACTGCCGTGCTCTGAAGGAGCTTGGCGAGTGCAAGGGGCAGCACTCCACTTGGCTTCGTTAACACCGTAAGGTATCCACCAAGGACCACTAAGTCGTGGTTTTAACCCGGAAGAGGCCAAAAATGCCGGCGGCGCGCAGAGTCGCGGCACCGCAGTGACGTCACGCAGGGGCGCGACGAGACGGAGGGTGGGGGCGCGGCGTGGCGCGCGGTGGGGCAGCGAGCAGCAGAGCGGCGAGCAGCGGGACGTCCTCTCGAGGCGGACGGCAGGCGGTGAGTGTGTGTGTCTCTGCCTACAAGCGGGCCGGCTTTTATACAAAAACCGCTCGGCGAGAACAATGGCGCCCCTACTTTTCAACTGTATTCAAGCATGGCACCACAGAAATGCCGATTTTATAAAACTTATCTTACTTAAATTTACACAAGTTATACATTTCCTTAATCTACATACTTAATTCTACATAGGAAAAATATAAAAGGTGTACAAAGGTCATGACAAAGTCTTAATCTAGATTCCTCTTTACTCCAAGTATTAAACTATGACAATATACATAATCTTATCTAATTAGCTACCTTTTCTCTAAATCTTATGTATATTACAAGTTTTATTATACTCTTACTCTAAAATTCACATACATGTGACATATTTTACAGCTGAAAGCTGCGAGACAATCCTAACTAACTATCTACCTTTTCTCTAGTTCTTATACACATTACAAGTGTAGATAGCTTTACTCACATGGCACCTACGTCAATCCTACTTTAAATATGCACGTGTTAATATCTAAGTTACAAGAAAGCTAAGAGACAATGCTTACGGTACATTGTGTCCGACCCTATCAGGTAGATACATTACAAGGGACGGAGTTCGTCTTATTTTCTCACGCCGTTTCGCGTCATGTGGCCATCCTTTCATACCCATTTTAATTAGGGTCGAGCCGAGCCCGGAACATTAAGCATTGATTTTAAATTACATTTTATAACATTGAAAAAGGCCAACACAAGATCTATATTGCAGTCATTCATAGACCCGCTAAGAACCCAAAAAACGTGCAGCTATAAAAACAGCCATTAAGGAATTTAGCGTGGGAAGTGTCAATTTCTTAAAATTACCACGTGAGCCGTTGTCGTTTACACGGACCATGACAGGCTTCATAAAATCCGCTCTGTAATCAAGCACCTCAATGAGAGGTTTGCCACAGTGCCAATGGACCAAAGACTTTCTTTGGATGAACAGATGTGCTCTACTAAAATAAGGCACTTTCCAAAACAGTAACTGCCCAATAAGCCCCACAAATGGGGCTTCAAATAAAATGTTCTTTGTGATTTGATGGGATAATTTTGAGGTATATTCTGGACATGAGAATTCAGAAAAACTCCCAGATGAACCAGATCTTGGTGCAATAGGAAATGTTGTAGTACGCTTGCTTCAGGGAGTGCCAAGAAGGCTTAAACGCATCTTATACAGTACAACTATTTTCTTAATGTTCCTCGGCAAATTTCATGTTTCGTCAGTCATCGGATTTCTTTCAGTTGCCAACATACAACAAAACATACTCCAATCCCTGCCGGAGTATGTTTTCATACTCCCAAAACGAGAGCACCATGAAAGTAATCCCAAAACGTTTAGTTTTAGTATGACTAGAATATTCACCATGTACCGATGGTCATCGCCGCGCGTACGTATATTTGTCATCCAACAACATAAAACATAAGTCCCAATCATTGTACACCATTACAGAACTCGCATTCTCAGGCACACGATACGACATATTTATTTCGTCATGTCACTCTTGACAAATGAGGAAGCCGACAACTTCGTGGACGTTGATAGAAGCAATTTCGTGTCATGATGATTTTTTTATTGACCCGGACAAGTTGCCCGTTATGACGTGTTAATTTTATGTAAGTTGTATTGTGTTTCGAAGTTCAAATTGCCTGTAGATAACTTTTGAACTGTTCTTAATTTGAATTATTATTACTGGATGGCTAAGGAACATAACCCGTAAAGTGGTTCATGTAATTATGCTTTTTTTTATCTGATTGTATTTTTTATATGAACATTGGATGTTTCAAGATTGCTTTTATTTATTTCGTTGATATAAAGTCTGAAATATTAAGAAATAACTATCAGCGATAGCACAGTATAAATATGGATGAAACAGTTTGGACACTACCTACAGAGACGCTTGAAACGACACACTCACACAGACATGCGCATCGACGAGACCCCTAAGCGCTTGTCGCGATGATGGCAGTAGATAGAATTATTTATTCAGTGCACACAAAAGACACAGCACAACACACAAAATCACAATTGAATAATTTTAATTTACATGTGGGTATTTGGAAACAAGGTGCCAACATACAAAAACAAAGAAGTAGAAAGAAGTAGTGAGAGTAGTGCGTGCCGCTTAGGGGTCTCGTCGATACGCATGTTTGTGTGAGTGTGCCGTTTCATTTGTAGTTTTTAGTTAGTTAGTTTGTAGTTTCGTTTGTAGTTAGTTTCTGTACTGTTCGTCCATATACTGTGGTGATAGCGTAATACTAAAAAAACAGGCCAGCATGACATGCATTCGATTTATACTCTTTGCGCTGTAGCATGGTGCGGGTGACAGTTATAATAACATTTTTTACGCATATACCTGCGTATACGCATTTTTTGTAGTTTAACATCATACAGGCAACTACGGTATTTGGTATAACTATGTTATGACGTTAAACTACAAAAAATGCGTATGCGTAAAAAATGTTATTGAAACTGTGACCTGCACCATGCTGCAGCGCAAAGAGAATAATGAAGACTGATTTTGTTATTTGTATTTTGTACAAAACTATAATAAACAATCGCTCCAAGCTATTTACTCCCACAACGCAATAATAAAAATAGAACTAAATTCATAATTAAAATTGCCAGAAGCAGTGCCAGAAAAACAAAGTTTCTGGTAAAAACTTATACACAAAGCGGAAAAATAAAGCTTCGGAATGATCAATTATTATTTAGCCCAGTTCCAAATACTGGGCTACTTGAGAAATCCACAATAATCTCAGAATCTGTAATAAATCATTTGCGGCGTCCGTCGCTAACCTTGAAAAGTTAAAAAAAAACTTTGATAAATTAAGTGTAGGATGAGATTAAGACTGTACTTGAAAATAAATGAGTCGAGTTTGGTACTTAGATGTTTAGATAATATTTTTTTATTTTAGTAAAGTGCTTAAAATAATTAAGTACTATGTAAATAGTCTGCTAACTTCAGGCTTAAAACGTGGGATTGCATACACCACTATATTGAATTTAATAAAATAATAAGTACTGTTGGGTATAATTTATTTAGCTGCAATTTATCATCACGCTAGTTTTTTGCCAGAAGCAATAAGGCAGAGGTGTACGTGTAAAGTGTATTTGTGGGAAAAGTATGTACCTACTACACCTACAATCGCTAAACCCGCCAGACTAATGTAAATTATTAACTACTGCCAGTTAAACGGTTTTGATAAAAATATTTTGCTAAACTGACACTTGACTAAAACTAAACTAATATTAAAAAAACCGGCCAAGTGCGAGTTGGACTCGCGCACGAAGGGTTCCGTACCATTTTCGTAAAAAACGGCAAAAAAATGACGTTTGTTGTATGGAAGCCCTCCTTAAATATTTATTTTATTTTGTTTTTAGTATTTGTTGTTGTAGCGGCAACAGATATACATCACCTGTGAAAATTTCAATTGTCTAGCTATCACGGTTCATGAGATACAGCCTGGTGACAGACAGACAGACAGACAGACAGACAGACAGACAGACAGACAGACGGACCGCGGAGTCTCAGTAATAGGGTTCCGTTTTTACCCTTTGGGTACGGAACCCTAAAAAAGAAAACGAAATTATTTGTTAATTTGTTAGAGGTAATCAGTAACCAAGGTTACCGACACAGGCCGAAGAATTGCCAAACTTAAGTGCCAGTGGGCAGGACACATTGTTCGCAGAACGGATGGCCGTTAGGCCCGATTTTTTTTGAAATGGCGACCGCCAACCGAAAGATGCAGCGTTGGACGGTCTTCCTCTAGGTGGAGCGACGACCTGGTCAAGGCTGCGGGCGTCCGGTGGATGCGTAACGCACAGGACTGATCAGTGTGGCGACGTCTGGGGGAGGCGTATGTTCAGCAGTGGACGTCTTTCAGCTGAAATTGTAGTGTGTAAGACATATGTATGTGAGCTCATGTATTCTAATGTACCAATACGTATATAAACAAGATATTCTAATGGAGAGACTTGTTTAACTCATCTCCCCCGACTCACAACCTTACAAAATGATGATGTTAAATCTCTGAAAGTGGTGATCCGATTATAGAATAGAATAGAAAAAATTATTCGACATAGACACAACAATCACAAAGTAACAGAGAAGAATTGTAGAAAAACTAAAAACAAGATTACAAAAACTATTTCACTGATAGAACATCATCGCTGAATAACAAAGGCACCGTTTCTTCTTGAAATAACACACGGTTCCCTAAGCAGGTAGCATAAGCCAAAGGAGTGAAGCCGCGAAAAAACTTTAGTGAACGATTAGTGTATTGGCCAAACTTAAGTGCTAAAGTCTGTTGTCTGTGTTTCTCTGAGACAAATCTGACACATGCAAATGACAAATTACTTCTTTTTGGGCTTATAAGGCCTCCTGAGGTATGTTATATATATCTCTTTTTAGACCTATTACGGTCTTTGAGACTACGAGAATTATATAAAACATACTTCAGGAGGCCTAAAAGAAGAAATTTGACATTTGCATGTTTTAATATTGTCTCAGATACAAATAAACAGACTTTAGTCAATTTGAAAGTCACGCTTCAGAAAACTTACCAGATGGACAAAAACTAAAATACTTTCCAATATCAATAAGTCTACGATAATTTTTTTAATCATTTTGAATGAAATTATTCAGGGCATCGGGCATCAAGCCGGTTTCACCATCGAGTATGAAATTTATGTTTTTGTTAGGAAATGTACAAAGTTAGACTTAGGAATAGATCCTAGAAACAATGACAACATGCGTAATGCCAACAAGTCACATAATTGTATAAACAAGTGATCATAAAAAATATAACAGAGCGGGAGCACAAACGTTCTGGAACGTTGGACTGGCACTTCGATTAATTCTTCATAATATTATATTCATAATCAATTCAATCATTCTTCATAATCAATAAATTTCCGGGACGGGTGAGCACGACTGTACTTTATATTTTTTGTTCTTCACTATAAACTATGTGCCAATTGCTTACTACATACTTTTGGAGTTGGCGATTCGCATACCAATAAATTAACTTCGTGCGAATTGTCCACAGAAAAAATAATATTACAAAAAAATGTCGATTCACACATTTCGTGCGAGTTCAATTCGTACGAATCAACCAATAATCCGTTAACGGGTTATTAGCGCGATCGAGTACGTATAAAAACACGCACTAAACTCACTGATTCTGGCTGCTGCTTTTTTTCAACTATTTTTGTAACTGTCAGATAATCGAATTAGTTTATAGTAATTCTTTTTGCCTTCACCAAAATGCCAGACAGATTATTATAAATTGGTAGAGGCATTGTGCAACGAATATTGGAATTAAAGGAATGGCGATACCGTATTCAGAGTGCGTCGGCCGACATAATGGACAACGTCCGATTATGAATATTTTTCTTCTGAATATTTTTTGAGATATTCAAATATTGATAGGATTTCATTTTATTGCTTGCTGATGTATAATTTTAAGTATTCTCTTATAACCGTTGTCAAGACATGTTATTTGTGAAAGTGATTCGTTGACATTTGTTCAACGTGTTGGCCTAGTGGTACCTGTCGCGATTTATGAGTGATTGATCGTGGGTTCAAATGCGAGAAAAAAAATTCGTCACTACTGCTCTTCAAACTGTATAGGATTATGTATACATGTGACACCTACCAATCCGCATTTGGCCTGCGGTAAATGACGCACGGCCTACCTCTTCTCATATTGAGGAGGCCTGTGTCCCAGCAGTGGGACTATTATAGAGTGATACTCGTGAACTTCAGTAGTTAGATATTCTTGTGGTTTTATTAACCCTCGACGGAAAAAGAGGGGTGTTATAAGTTTCAAGTGTGTATCTGTGTGATTGTTTATTTGTGTATATCATAGCTCCTAAACGGATGAATCACTTTCGATTTAGTTTTGAATTTATCGATAGTTTTCTTAGCTATGTTTGATGTAAATCGGATTAGCCGCTTTGAATCGGGGTTTCTTCGCAAGAAGCGTATTATAATAACATGTTTAATTGGATTGTCGACCGAAACGTGTATACTACTAGATAAATTATATAGTTTATAGATAAATTTGTTTAGTGGTTTTAAAATTTAACTTGTTTCAAATTCGATCATAATGTACAGAAATTGCAGTGTATTGATGTAGATGATTCCCCTTTTGCTATTCTTATTTATTTATAAAACTAAATAAGTGCAGCATGAAACTGATAAATATTTTATAAACTATAGTATTTTCCCGCGCAGTGGACCTATCATAAAATTTTATCCTATTAAAGTTACGAGCACTCCAGGATCCCGGATTTAAAATTATAATGCCGTGTTAAGCGACGTCACAGACGATACTGTATATGTAGCACTACTTTAACTTAGTTGAAATAATGTAAATGACAGTTAAGATAAAAGTTGAGTGATTTAGTGCGCGGTTTTTAGGTCTTTTAGTTTAATTATTTATTGAATAATTCCACATACTAAATTTAATACGTCAAATAAAATTATTTTGGCATTTGTGATATTATAAATTCTCGATCTATTGTGAAGAGATAATTTCCAATACAAATGAATCCCACCCAAAATCGATATTTTGCAACAAAGACGTGTCTTTTCGAGAAAAAAATTGTTTACACTCATCATCACATCACATCATCAGCCTATTAATGTGCCCTCTGCTGGGACACAGGCCTCCTCTCTGTGAGAGGGAATGGGCCGTAATCCACCACGCGGGCCCAGTGCGGGTAGGTGGATGTCACATGTCTTCGAAGATTTGGCTCTAGGACATGTCGTACAATCTCACGCAATTTATTATAAACTTACTATGCAATAACCCGGTGACATATTATACAATAGCTAGGTTGCCATAATCCGGCAAACAGAAAAAAATACACGTCTACACTGTCATTGGGTTTTCCCATCTTGAATTGCATTGAATCACGCTCCTCCCTTACGTATTATATAACTAAATGTTTCTCGCTACTTCGTCTGCATCAAACTAATAAAAACAAAAACAAAATATTGTTTTCACGGACCCCTAATTATTTTTCTAAAATAAAAGTATTCTGAGTTACTCCGTATAACGTCAGTTATGTGCCAGTGAAAGTCCCGCTGGAATAGACAGACCGATAAATTGATATGTATCGTATAATAATTTATACATTTCTTTACTTTCTTTTGTATCTGTTGTTATTGTGCTACTAACATAGGTATAAGTTTGTATTGTTACGAACACCATGATTACAATATGTTTAGGTTTAAGTTATTTTATATTAACCCTGTCGCCTTAAATAAATGAATTAATAATAATAAATAAGCATTTACTAACAAGTCATCATTTGCCTAGCCTTTTTCCCAATTGTTGTTGGGGTCGGCTTCCAGTCTTACCGGATTCAGCTGCAGCTAACAAGTAAAATTAAAAAAAAAAACCCCGGCTCTATAGTATATATACCCATATCTAGTAGTAAACTCGCTTCGAGCGACAATCCATCGAAACATGTAATTATAACATGATATCTTGCGAAAATACCCCGATTCAAAGAGTAAAATGCGCATAACTTTTGAACCTGTAAACCGATTTTCATCAAACATTTAAGAACAATTTCAATAAAGTCACTTTGCAAACAAAAAAAAGCTAAATCAAAATCGGTTCATATGTTAAAGAGCTATCAAAGCTAGCCACAGACACATAAAAAATACACAAGTCAAATTTATAACATCCAACTATAGTGAGTTTATGTTCGCATCAACTTTAATATATATAAAATGTACGTGTGTAACTCTCTCTTTTTTCGTCGGTGGTAAAAATTAATTTTATTTATATTTATATAATTACGAACAGTAACTTCAGTTTTATTTATTTATATTGTATGTATTGTACATAATATTGTAAAGATGACGTATAAGAAAAGAGGGTGTACGGTTATAAGCTTGTTAGTTGAGTTGAATATCCTAAAGGAAAGGTGGCAGACATACAAATCAGTTCCCAAGAAACATCACCCTAAGCTTTGACTGTCATATCAGTGTTAGAACCACATACATCTCGCTTGATAAATGTGACTGTGCATTTAGAGAACAGTTCGGAACTGACAAACTTGGAAACTTGTTCACTTGCGTAAACTTAGATAGATGCTAAATGTAAACTAAATGTGAATGTATTGATAAAAGGAATATATAACGAAGGTTTTTCTGTATATGTGTATTTGTGTATCTTTCTGTGGCATCATTAGCTCCTAAACGGATGAACCAGTTTCATTTTTTTGTGTGGTTACTTTACCGAGAGCGTTCTTAGCTATGTTTGATGAAAAACTGTTCAGCCGTTCTAAAGTTATGGGTGTTTTACTGTTTGAATCGGGAAGTTTTCGCAAGATGTCGTGTGATAATTACGTGTTCAATATATTATCGATCGAAGCGTGTCTACTACTAGATAAATTATGTAGCGTGAAACAAAACTGTGTCCGGTTTTGTATTTTTTTATATTTTACTTGTATTTAACTATGTCAATGATATGTGAGACCCACATTGTTATAACCTTTAAAAAAAAACTCACGTTTAAAAATAAAAAAAAATATCATATGTAGATAGGTAAAGTTTTTTTACATATCCAACGCATCTCTGAAATGACAGCTCTCTCTAATTCACATTTCAATTTTTTTATATCAATAACATGCCCAAAGGCCTTCGTTATGATAAGTAGGTACGTAATAATGCCATAAGATATAATGGTGTGAGAGGTCTCAGGCGGCCATTATAATTTAAAATTCGTTATATATCAATTACACGGCGAACGTCTGCAGTCGTTATCATTACTGCTAGGGATGTGACGATTAGTATTGTTTTCAAAGTAAGTATCTCCAAAACAATATGATTGTATTATTGGATACAGCAATACTTACATAAAGTCACGCACCTTTCTCCCATTGGGTTAGA
The DNA here is from genome assembly GCA_949775005.1 of Orthosia gothica. Lineage (NCBI taxonomy): Eukaryota > Metazoa > Arthropoda > Insecta > Lepidoptera > Noctuidae > Orthosia > Orthosia gothica. Next base: position 12,608,090 of record OX459034.1, on the reverse strand, counting down.
CACTGTGAAACAACAGAACACCAGCCGATACGATTATTTTATTTAATTTAGGTACGCACACGCACACGCTGTCATACACAAACGCCCAGTTGTGAGTGACTCTTTCTTGATTAATGTTTAAAAACTGTTACTTAATAAATGAAAGAAATTTTAGTTCGATTTCACTATGCGAACTGCTACGCAGGCATCAATAAACGATAAAAGTACTAAAATCGACACTGCTATCTTTGTTAGCACAGAAGATCGAATGGACTGTACTGGCCATACACATATTTGAATTTAATATTCAGCGCGAGAAAGCCACAAAAATAAACTTGCCATTTTTGTATCTCTCTTCCATTAAACCTGCCAAATCGATTAGTCGATTCTCTCGACCGAGAATGGTATTCCCGGTGTGGCACATCACTAATTATCATTATCTCGCTCCAGCAGATTTTAATGACCCCTCGTTCTCGTACAGAAAATGCAACGCATTATGAAAACCCGCCGTCTAGAGTTGTATGAAATGCTGCGAAAAAATAGAAAATCATTTTAAAAGGGAATGCCATTTTTTGCGGTAAAAATATATTTTACTACGAGAATAGTTTGTCTGATGGATTTCAAAGCGGTCATTTATCGGTAATAGACCGTATTACCGGATAGATGGATAGCTTTGATACTATTCATAACTATTAACTTAAATTAAGATCATCATTTATAACACAGAAAATACAATTTTAGGAACCATTTCATTGGGTGACACAATGGGCGCCCTTATTGCTGCCTAGTTTGGGAATCAGTGTTTCACAGTTTGTATTTTGCCTTATTCTGTACATTTTACTACTATTATAATCGTTTTGTTTTTCTACTTCTCCTTTATTCTTTTCTGATAAATTTCGCTGTTGGATCCAAGACAGTTAAATTGATTCTCCGGGACTTCGTCGAGCTTCATTGCATGGGCGCTTTTCTGGTCGTCACCACTGTTGATTCTGGCTTTCAGTTTTGTACTAAATATTATAAACGTGAAAGTTAGCGAGGGTGGATGGATGGACGTTTATTACTCTTTCACGCAAAAAAATCCTGAACAGATTTTGATAAAACTACAGAAATTTAGCTTATACATCAGAATAACAGGTTATCTATACTAATATTATAAAGAGGAAAAATTTTTTGTTTGTTTGTTTGTACCAAATAGGCTCCAAAACTACTGGACCGATTTTATAAATTCTTTTATCTGTAGCGGCACCGACGCCGCCACTTACTAACTAATGACATGACGTCACACAAATCCTGCATCGCGCAAGCAAAGTTTTCGGCGCGATTAGAACACATACAACAGTCCGACAACAACCGTTGGGCAGTTGCCCGGACCAGACACAACACCCGTCTGGTCGGAGGATCCTCCCTTTTCTATGGAGGTTTGTGGGATTTTACATCCTGTTCCGCATACCCCCAAACATCTATGGCAAGCTACATTATTTCCGAGTAACATACGCTATAATTTTGACGGGAGCAAAGCCGCGGGGGTCAGCAAGTAATTTATAAAGATATTGGGCGAAAGACTAATACCATGATAATCACGCGCGCGGAGCCGCGGGTGGCATCTAGTCACACATAATTTTAAACTGTTTATCGTGAGGCATTGTTATGAATAAAATAAATGGTTTTTGAAGAGAATTAACAGAGAAAAGCATAGACAAACTAGATTTAAAAGATTGCCTTGTTTTTCACATCTACATCTTGTTGGTTCAACCAAATCACAGTGGCAAAATACGGCACCTCCTGTCTAACATCAAAAATTCGCACTAAAGAATTCGACACCCAATTTCGGCATTATACTGTCACAGTGCCCACCTAATACGTACGTAACAGAAGCAATAGTTCACCCCATTTTCAAACTAGATGCACCGATCCATCGGATCAAACTGTCATCACGTTTTTAGGGTGACGCTCAATTCCAGCGGATTTGGTTTTCTTTGCTCAGCTCAGTTTAAGGTATTTTTTGTTCGTTCATCGTTTGAAAAGGAAGGAGTTACAATATGAATTTCTTTTGCGTTATGTCAATATTATGTTATAGAGATGTTATCTTCGCAATTGGTAAGGGTTTTAGTTGAAAAATGTCGTGGGTGGTTCTGGTAATATTTAGATGGGTAGATTTCAGGTAGAAACCAGAGTAGCCCAGGAAAATGAGAAAATAAAGACATTTGTTGCGATGAAACCCTAGCTAAGTACTTTCACCGCAACAATGTTTATTATAGAAGTAGTAATTTTGCCCCAATATTTAGCTACAAAATATTGGGTGTCAAAGGGCCCAAATATCAGTTTGTCGCTTAATTCTCGTAAAGTTTTGATTTAACTGCAATTTGTACTAGCGTAAGTTTATTCCTTTTTCAGTTGTGCACAAAAAAAGTGTTTCTTAAAATCACTCATTTTCATTAGCTTTCGAGATACCTACGATATATTTTTTTTATTTTATTCTGTGCCTATGGTATGGCTTGTAGATCTTGAGTTCGTGAGTGAGTTTGTGTACGTGGATTCCATGATCCATCAGCAATCAGGGGGGCGGACGCAAATGGCCTAAACAGATATGAGCAGGATGTCGAGGATATGGCAAGACAGGAACATCTCTAATAACAGCAAGACGATACTTGTTAGAACACTGATATTCTCGACAATTGGATGGGAAAAGGTTACGCGGACGCTCACCCACTCGATGGTCAGACCTGAGCCCTTAGTGCGAGTTTTTACTCACGCTCAATCACGTCAACGTAAACGTTACTTTGTATTGAAATTAGCGAAGTGCCGTCTTGGGACGGTAAGGAGAAACCTCTTTTTTCCCCGACTGCCGAAGGAGGGTAAAGTGTTTATCAGTCTATGTATGTATGTATGTTTGTTCCTATATGGCGTTTCAGAGACCAAACGCGTTTGCCGATTTTGATGATTCATACGTCAATCGATTCGTCTTAATCCTGCGAGTGTCATAGGCTACATTAAAATTGGACAATAGAAAAATGGCGGATTTTGGGCGCCATATTGTGGGGGCCCAAAGTTTTTTTTGTTTGAAAGGTGATTTTGTCAAGAGTGTTTTTAGCTATGTTTGAATAAAATCGGTTTAGCCGTTCAAAAGTTATGGGTGTTTTACAGTTTGAATCGGGGTGTTTTCGCAAGATAAATGTGTCGGGGGTTGTTTAAATTTTGTAATTTTAGTTGTGGGTAATTAAAACACAAAAAAAGAGAAAGTTTACGGTACTGAAATAAAACCCATAGCAGTGATTTTGACTGACAGTATTAAAGTAATGAAATTTAGTTTGGTTGGAACATAATAACAGTTACAGTTATTTTCTTGGGCTAAAGAGTCGCGTGTTTAATTCTAAATATTTTTAACAATTTCCGATGATAGAATATCGTGGTGTTTGAAGCACCTGAACTGAAATAGATACCTGAAATAACTTTGTATGTGGAAAATATTATAATGGATGAAACTCTGACTCAGAGTATCTATGAAATTTCACGCCTACAATTTATCATAGAATAAGAGAATTAACCAGGCAGCTTACGACATTTTCTCTTTTTTATATGCGTAGATCCTATCATTGTGAACTCTTTATTAACGTTTGTCAATATTTGTTTTCTTAAATTCCGCACAGATATTATATTTCAAACCTGGTGTCGCACTGTAATAGCAAAAGCGACAAGCAAAGGGATACGGTTGAGTGAAGAGAAGGTCAAGATCGTTTGCGGTGGCGGCTTTGGTCTGTGGACGCCCTCTGGGGATATAGGACATTAAGTCAAGTAAGTCATATTGCTAAGATAATATTATTATTACACCAGATGCGTGTGTGCATAACACACTTGTAAAAACCATCTCCTCATTATTTCACAAAGTGCTGTTTCTAATTATAGAGGTGCAATAATATTCCCGAATAGGACAAAGTCAAGTTTAATTATGTTGTTTGAACACATTAGGTTACATTACGGTGTCAGACAATCACAAGAGAACTTATACTCTCAGCCGTAAACAGGTTTTGTCTCGAAATAATCCTTATCCCTAACTTTTTGGGTACACCTTTTAGTAGGTGTCACGGTGATGTCGTGTGTCTGATTAGATTACACATGCTAGCTACCAAGTTTGGCAAAGTTGTTAATGTTGAACGTATAAATAGACTAGGATAGAAACGAGCTTCTGCTATAGGCTACTGCCCTTTCCATTGGTTATATTGACCCAAACTTTTTTTTTTACCAACAAGAATGGCTCGAACCAGGAGCACCAGCCTGAGCTAGTCTCATGTTATTTGGAAACGGCGCTACACGTTTTCTACTTCCATTCCATTCTGTTAAACGTGACACTATCATTGAATCCCTGTTTTTTATATTATTCCTCACAAAAACCTGCCATATTTTGTTTGGCTTACCTCTCCCTCTCCATCTATCCACATTTGTCTCATGTCGTGGTATAAATAGCCTGGTAGTAGGGTGACGAGAGACTGCCAGTCGATTCTGTGTAAGAACATCTCCAAGGCTGACCAAAAAACTACCAAAATCGAGTTAATAATATACCGACGATTTTTAGGGTTCCATACCCAAAGGGTAAAAACGGGACTCTACTACTAAGATTCCGCGGTCCATCTGTCTGTATGTCTGTCTGTCACCAGGCTGTATCTCAAGAACCGTTATAGCTAGACGGTTGAAATTTTCACAGATGATGTATTTCGGTTGCCGCTACAATAAAAAAATAATATTTAAGTGGTACTCTCATACCAAAAAAGTTTTAAGTTAAGTTAAGTTTTTTTGCGATAATGGTACGGAACCCTTCGTGCGCGAGTCCGACTCGCACTGGGCCGGTTTTTTTGCAAGGTTCTGTGAACATGAGGCTTTTTGTTTCGTTTCTGAAAATTCACGTTTTTTAACAAAACAAACACGTTTTAGGCACAAGTTCGAGAATAATAACTCTTTTACTACCAATAACGAATATAAACTATAAAAAAATCTTAGACGCAATATTATATATATCTAGATTACAAAGAAAATAAAACGTACATAAAATGTTAATAATAAAAAGAAGTAAGAATTCTACGAAAGTTTTGTTTGTATTGTGTGTGTAAAAATGAAGATCAAAATATTACGTATTTTTCAAAGTGCTGTATTATTTGCTGTGGTAAAAGAGATTGAACTTATTTATTAGACCAGTACGTCTAGAACATAGCTATTTATTTTGTTTTCACAATTATTTAAATAATATTAATTGCTAGCTTACATCGGTTCTACTCCCGTGGCATATTCCACTACACCTGTTTTTTTGACGGGATACAAAAAATAGCTTATGACTTACTTTATCTGTGAAGTACTAAAAGTACGACGAACGTTACGAATTCCTTCAAGCAAGCAATAATATTAACTTATTTATAATATCACTAAAAACAAAGCAAGGATTCGATTTTGGTCATCACAGGTAAGCAAAACACTTGACTTACCTATACAGCACAGGTTGTTATATAAATTGCCACCATATTATTTCGACAATTTCTTTAAAGTACTAGCTAAAACAATCTACACAAACGATAGCTTGCTCTTATAAGACATGATTGTGCCATTTGCTGCCAAGTTTCCCAAGTAGCAACCTATACTGATTGCATTAAATATGTAAACTCCTAAACGGGTTTTTCCTTCATAATGAATTTTTCTACGATATCACGAAAGTAAACGTATACGTAGGTCGCCTACGTACTTTCCTACACCTTATAAATAACCTAGCCGGCGCATAAAGAGTTAAAGAGATGCCATAGAATCTTTATACTGAGATTTTTTTAAACTAGGGTGAACTAGGAAAAGTCGTATAATCGTTGTTCACCTAAACTCAGACATATAACACGTCTCTTAAAAATTGCCAAAATACAAGCTGAGATTAACCAGAGGCTCTGGCTAATTTTATAAGCAATAGCGATGGTCGATACGCCAAAATGTAAGCGTATGTTTACTCAGTACATTTTTATTGCCCGGATCGTTTTTAACGGATCCGTCGCTACTGACAGTAATGTTCACACCGCATTCAATCAGTTCACCACCAATTTTCATACAAAATGTATACGAAAAAGTGGACCTGTAAAACGGACTGCTGTATATTTTGGCAGATCGGTATTTTTAACTGGATCTGGAACACTGTTATGTGTGTGAACTTGCTCATACAATTACAAACGTCAGCGCAGACCTGTAAAACGAACCTCTGTGTGACCGAGCACTACGGGATTGATCACGTGACAAACTCCACTCAAAAAATCAGATTTTGTCTGCACTTAAGATACATAGGGCATATAGAGCAGGAACAGCATGTGTCCATTAACATTTCAATAGAGTTCATGACATTTCGATAGCGTTTGACAATCTTATTATTCTTGACATTTTTACAATTAATATCTCGTCGCTTTTGTTAATAGGATGTCAGCTGTCTAGAGCCGCAGTTCCTTTACCACAATATACATTTATGTAATGTCTACTCAAAAACTATCCTTTATTTATTATTTTTTATATACTTTACTAGCTGACCCGGCAAACTTTGTTTTGCCATAAAAACACCAAACATTTATCTACCCTACCTACCATACCTTACACTACCTACGCTACCCTACACAACCCTACCCTTCCCGACCCTACACTACCCTACCCTACACTACCCTACCCTACACTCCCCTACCCTACCCTACACTACACTACCCTACCCTACCCTACACTACATACCCTACCATATCCCACCCTACCCTACCCTACGCTACACTACCGTACACTACCCTACCCTACACTGCCCTACCCTACCCTACCCTACACTACCCTACCCTTCACTACCCTACCCTACCCTAAGTATCAATTTTTTTAATTTTTTTATTATTATATAAACCATCTGCTAAATAGTCCGAATAAAGCCTAAAGATTTTTTTTTGATAGGTGAGCCCGTTCTTGAGTTATAAAATAACAACGAAAAGTGGCATTGATTTTTATATATATAGAAGATTGTACACCACTAAAACATACAGGACAAACATTTACAAAAACAAGTCTACAATAGGCGGTTTTATCGCACTAGGCAATCTCTTACAGACCCTTAGTGACCTTTAGTGTGGACCGCTACTTGTTTCGATGTTATAATTGTGCCATCTTATCTTCCTAGCTTGACGTGGTGTGCTGGCGCTGCCACTGCGACTGCAGAGAACCTCAAGCGGCGGCAATATAATCACCTCATCGGCATATTTTTGAGCCTTTTGGGGTATAACCTCTTGGTCCGTGGGGTCCGAGTGCTCACGCTTTGTTTAACACGTTCGCTGCCAAGGACTCGCCTCACGCGAGGCCCAATGACTTTTTAATTGTTTCAGTAATTACAGTAGCGAACGAGATAAGAAGATCTTTCCTAACGCCTAGTTGACACTTCGCGTGACCCAAGGGCTGGCTTTTACTTTGGTCAGAGGATAAGCATTGCCATACAACGTGGCAATGCTACCAGTTTTTTTGGGCTATAATACCAGTGGGCAAAGATGTGGAGGAGTTTTTCGAAACCATATTTTAGATTAATTTATTTTTAGGTTTAGTTATTAGTTTTTTATTTAAGTTTATTTGTATGTAGGCAGTTATAGTATTATATAAACTGTATAATAATATATTTTTATCTAGTTAAACAATGTTTTGCTTTCAGATTGGTATGCAGACTTCTGACGTGGCAGCAACAAACGATACAAACAAGTTTTTTAATGAAATGGATACCGTTATGATAAGGTAACTTTTACAAACTAAAATACAAAAGTTAAAGTACCGGAGTATAAATATTAGCAAGTTAGCAAAGGGTGCAAATAGCAATCCTAAGGCCCTTACTCCGCTTTAGTGCCGTAAAGCAGTTTTCTAAAGCTTACCCCTTTAACGGCTGGGTTAAAAGGTTAAAAAAAAAAAGTGAAACATGGATTTTTCGTATGACTTTTGCTTTAAAAAAATCCTGGAAGATGGTGTTGCAAACGGCGCCCACATTGGCCGAATAAAGACGAGACTTGCTTCTTACCGAGCAGGTAGTAGAGCGTTATGGTCCCTGGCTAAGTAGGTCGAGTCGAACTTCTGCCGTCCCTCAATGCTGGTCGTTGGCTCACTCTACTAAGGAGAAGGTAAATTTATTTGCCTCTCTTTTTGTGTCATCTTCACGTCTGAATCACCCTGTTTACCCACGGGAACGGGAACTACGTGGGTGAAACCGCGAGGCGTCCGCTAGTCTAGGATATACTCGTATTTCGTAGGTTTAAAAACATTTAAACTTACATACACAAACAGTCAAACCCGAAACAACTAGATCATACAAATATTTATTCCGTGCGGTAGTAGAACGGTCGAACACGCAACGCAGCAGTCAATAGCTCAGCCACTGCTCCAACCGTGCGAATCCAGCCAGTAGATCATAATATTTTGTTGTGTAATAAATTAATGAAACCCAGAGTAAAGTACCATGTAGGTCCATTTACATACGTGATATTATTCTATTTTTATTACCAAATACGTCAAACTCAGCCGGATTAAATTATAAGTTGGTCGTTAGTTTGCTTTGGGGGACGTTAAAAATATTGCAAATATTAAAAAGTTGTTATTGCCAATCCTGCGCGCGCTATGTTTAACGCTTGGCACTTTACACACAAACGTGGGTGTTCATGCATATTGTGGACAAAAAAAAAACACATTTTATTCTACAGTGACATGCTCTGTCTCGTGTTTCTGCAATTAACTGCCAGCAAGCAAATCAAAACTCAGTGATGCTGTTTGACGTCGTTACATCGTTGTGATATTTATCTATAGTAAACATAACCATTTATTTCAACAAAACCATTTAAAGGTAGGTAGGTACTTTTGTATTTTCAAGCAAAAGGTCGCGTTAGTTGCACATAGCTGTACAGTACTGTGAGTCTCTTGGCCCGCTTTTCGATCGACTCTAGTGCATCAAGCTGGTATTTGGCAGATCCGCCCCAGATATGAGAACAGTACTCCATGCATGATCGAAATTATGCTTGATACAAGTTGAGCAGCTGTTCCGGCGTGAAGTACCTTCCCACTTTTGCAAGGATCTTTTTCTGAAGCGGCACTGGGCAAAGCTCCTTGAACTAAAGCCTTGAACATCGTCACCTAATTGCTTTAATCGTTTTTTATCGGTTACATTTCGGGGAGTGTGCGATGGAATTACATGATGTAATTCCGCCTAGCCCGATTCATCATCGGACTCCAAGACGTACGGCGATGCGCCATCGGTACATGGTGGTCATCCCACACATACGCACAAAACGTTTTGAGATCACATTTATAATGTGTACAGCTAAAGAGTCGAATTCCCTGCCGGAATCTGTGTTGCCCGGCAGCTACAATCTAGAGATCTTTAAGTCAAGATTGAATAGGTTTTTTTAGGCAAGCGTGTTTCACCGTCGACCACATCATCGCTTACCATCAGGTGAGATAGTGGTTAAGCCCAAGCCTATAGACTAGAAAAAAAACCCCTCGTTTTTCGCTTCTTTTGTATACAACATGACTGTTTTAAAATATTTTTACACAGAAAAATGAATGGTTAGAATTTCTTCTTAACCTGCATAGTATATATAAAAAAATGTGAACAAAATTCCAAAGGGAGGTTCAATATCTGGCACCGAGTGGGCGCAGACCAGTAGCACGTTGACTTTGGGGGAGTACCAATTGCTGTTTAGATCGCGTATCGGCAGGCGAGGACCAGGTAGACTGGCTGACAAACTCAAAAAGATAGATCGGAGAAACTGTATACAAAAGTCAAAGAACCATGGCTTTATGGCGTAGCTTGGGAGAGGTCTATGTCTAGCAGTGGACTACTATAGGCTGAAGTGAGTGATTAATTGAAAGTGATAGCGAGGTCTTTTCTTTCTTCTTTTCACTAGACTTTCATTCAAGCATCAGCTCCACACATTTTATGATGTGTGGAGTGCGATATCTAATTTTGCGTTTATATGATTTTTTACAAGAACTACGTAACCAAATACATTGCAATCATTATTTATTGATTCAAAAGTGTCCGTGGAGTTTCTTGCACAGTCTTCTCCATAGAGACCTACGCTTGCGAATGTGCAACTAACACGACCTTTTGCTTGAAAATAAAAAAGTACCTACCTTTAAATGGTTTTGTTGAAATAAATGGTTAAAGTTTACTATAGATAAATATCACGAAGTAACGACATCAAACAGCATCGCTGAGTTTTGATTTGCTTGCTGGCCGTTAATTGCAGGAACCCGAGACAGAGCATGTCACTGTAGAATTAAATATGCATTATTTTCCCACAATATGCATGAACATCCACGTTTGTGTATAAACTGCCAAGCGTTAAACATAGCGCGCGCTGGATTGGCAATTAAAACTTTTTAATATTTGCAATTTTTTTAACGTCCCCCAAAGCAAACTACCGACCAAATTTTAATTTAATCCGGCTGAGTTTGACGTATTTTGTATTAAAAATATAAAAATATCACGTATGTAAATGGACCTACATGGTACTTTACCCTGCCTTTCATTAATTTATTTCACAACTAAATATTATCTACTGGCTGGATTCGCACGGTTGGCGCAGTGGCTGAGCGATTGACTGCTGCGTTGCGAGTTGCGGGTTCGACCGTTCTAGTCCCGCACCGAACAAATATTTGTATGACTATATATTATACCTAGTTGTTCCGGGTTTGACTGTTTGTGTATGTAAGTTTAAATGTTTTAAACCTACGAAATACGAGTATATCCTAGACTAGCGGACGCCTCACGGTTTCACCCACGTAGTTCCCGTTCCCGTGGGTATTCAGGGATCAAAAGTAGCCTATGTCACCCGGGGATAGTGTAGCTTCTTAACGGTGAAGAATTTTTGAAATCGGTCCAGTAGTTTTTAAGTTTATTCGTTACGTACAAAAAATACAAATATTTCCTCTTTATATTGTTATTATATAGTAAATTGTAATAGTATAGTATATTATAGTATAGATATAGATGGGGCAAGGGAAAAACAACACTCCTTTCGGTTGCGATGGAAACATTGATTTAATGAAATACGCTTTTAGAATGCAGGTCTGTATCAGAATTCATTTAGTTTTTGCCAAAGTTAAACTGCCGTCATACTTTAAAAAAAAACTAAATTCCCTGTAGTTACCAACATAATTATACAGCATAAATTCTCTAATTTGGTCGCGTAGAAAAAAGGAAAATCAAGTTAATTCGCCAATTTTGCTCAGTAAATGCGGAATCAAGCCAAATGTTCCATGTCATTCGTGATTTCGTTATTCCCAAAGGAAACCGTAGAATCCGTGATTTATTTGTTCCCCGTATCTTTTGCATTTTGTTTTATATTTTAAAGACACATGATTGATTGGTTTAGGTACCTGTAAGTGAACGTTCCTTAATGAGAAGCGTAAGCTTATTATAGGAAGCAGGATTTCGTCAAAGGTAGCTATGAAGTTGCATAGCATTGAAAAAGGCTCTGAGTGTGCATGATATAAGCAAAGTATTAATATTTTTTACGCAAAAAAGTTATTAAAAAGGAAAAAGGGAAGCATCTTAAATTTTCTCATAGCGAGTTACTTCCGTGCCTCGGAAAGCACTTTAAGCCGTTGGTCCCGGCTGTCATTTGAAGATCTTTGACAGTCATTACGGGTAGTCAGAAGTCTGAGGTCTGATAAGAGAGACTGGTAAGTCTAGCCAAGAGGTATCATGTCATCCAGTTACTGGGTTGTGGAGGTCAGATAGGCAGTCGCTACATGTAAATCACTAGTACTCAGCAGAATCATGTTAGACTGGAAGTCGACCACAACATAGTTGGGAAAAAGGGTAGACAGATGATGATGATGATGTTAATCATTTATTCGTTTATCCTCGCACTGGAACGCCTTGCAGCAATTACATCAATAGAGCATAAACTTGTATTAAAGTAACTAAAATTCTAATTTTTCCACGATATTTTCTTCATTATTGTCAGTGATATCCAAGATATCCTTAAATAGTACATAATTCTTCTTCTCTTCTTCCTAGCACTATCCCACTTTAGGTGGGGTCGGCTCTCCTAATTTTTTGGCGCCAGGACAATCTGTCCTGGGTTGTCGGGTCGGGCAATTTTTCCTCCGATAGGAGTTTCGTCATGCTAGTCCACCACGTAGTCGGGGGTCGTCCTTTACCTCTCTTGTGTTCAGGTAGTTGCAATGCATTCTTCATTATGTGTTCCTCGTCTCTTCGCATCACGTGACCATACCATCTGAGACAGCTCTCGGTTAGTTTCGCCGTTATAAGAGCGACTTTAAAAGTACCACGGATATGCTCGTTTCTTACTTTATCCAGCCTCGTGACACCCCCAGACCACCTCAGCATCTTCATCTCAGCAGTGTGAAGCTTTTGTACGTGCGTCTTTTTCACTGGCCAGCATTCTGCTCCGTACATCATTGCCGGCCTCACCGCCGTTCTGTAGATCTTGCCTTTGGTTTTTACTGGCATACGAGCGTGGCATAAGACTCCTGTTAGTGATCGCCACTTCAGCCATGCCACGTTTACCCGGTGTATTACATCGGCGTCGACGTCTCCTTGGTCTGTAATTACTGAGCCTAAGTATTTGAACTTATTTATTTTCGGCACAGGAGTACGATCTGGGTAATAGACTGTGGCTGGGCCACTGCTGTTGTTAAACTGGCACTGTAAATATTCATTCTTTGCCCCACTGACTTTAAGACCTGCAGACTCAAGAGCAGTCATCCAAGTGGTCAAGGTGGTTTGTAACTCTGTTGCGGATCTGGCCATTAGAACGATGTCATCTGCGTACAGGAGGTTCCAGGGCAGTGGTGCTTGGATATGTTTAGTAACATAATCCATCACAATGTTGAAAAGCAACGGGCTAAGGGCAGAGCCCTGATGAACTCCCACCCCAACCTCGAACTCCTCTGTCAGCCCTGCGGGACTTTTGACTCTGGTACGGACGTCAGTGTACATGTCTTGGACTAGTTTAATGTATATATCCGGCAGATATTGTGCTCTCAATGCTTGCGAAACTAGTCTACGTGGTACCCTATCGAACGCCTTTGCCAAATCTATAAAGATGAGGTGCAGATACTCTTTATTGAGCTGATGCTTCTCCGTCACCACTCTTACAGCCTGTATAGCATCTGTTGTAGATTTCGAGGGGGTAAAACCGAATTGATTTGGGCTCATGCAAGTAAGATGGTATATGCTGTTATTCAGTACTCTTTCCCAGATTTTTAGTGTGTGTGATGTTAACGTAAAGTACATAATTATGAATTGTAAATAAAAATTGCGAGGCCTTATGGTACACACTACACAGACTTCCATTTTATTAACTTTCATAGAATTTTGTCTATGCAACACAGCAGTACAGACAAATGTCGGTGTATTAGATCTGAAGTCGGTTTAGTATGGACCCACTATTAGCCACTGGCAGATTTCTGTGCCTTGTAAAGTAATCGGTGCAGGTACCATTCAAATCCAAAATACGATTTTTTTCTACACTTAATCTGGCCATGGTAGTGATTTGTACCACATCTAATGCTTTCACGGCATTGTCAGTATTAGCGCAAATTGAGGACTCTCCTAGTAAGACATAATGATAGATTGTCTGATACAACTAACGTTTTTGTTATTTTACAGTTCCAGAACAGCTGACCTGGTGAGCCGCCTGGAATCTTTCTTGTTTCAGATGGGGAAAGGCGACAGACCAGTCAGAAGATACTTCGACTCCTACTCTTCACCCTTCTATGGATCCGAGAAGATAGCGTTCAATGGGAAACCGGTTCCAAGGAGGCAACAAGCCTTTTAGTTGTATCTGGATTACATACGTAAATGCTGTTTTGTTACTTTAAATCTAAATCATAACTGTACATAGGGCCTTATAGAAATCTCGAAAATATTTAGCAACTGATTAAAAGATTCTAAATTAAAGTTTTGTATAGAAAATTTGAATTACGCATAATTTTCTTAATGGTGGTGTTTTTCTTTTCTAAAAGATAATCGTTGATAGTTCTGATTTGATTGCGTAATTTTTTACTGATACTACTTCTACTTTACTAACTTCTAGTTATTTAGTGGTTACTTTGAGGCAAGCGTGCTTCACCGTCGACCGTATCATCGCTTACCATCAGGCGAGATAGTGGTCAAACGCGAGCCTAATGTTAAATCAATGAAAACAAACATATTATCACTGAGTTTTTTAGGCCACAGCTATTTATCCCGGCAAAAACAACCGATTTCTGTGGTTTAAGCCACGGGAGCGAAACTGAGGAAAAAACTGCCGAATTAAAAAAAAGGGTCTTGGACGACCACACAACAAGTCGTTATTTTAACTATTTACTGATGTTAAGCTATTTAGGCCCGATTTCCAGATGCTCTACTCGATTGAAACTCAAAATTTGTCACTCCTACCAATCAACTGCCAACCAATCACAACTCTCGAATTTGGCATATGATTCTTCAACTTGACATTTATTTGTACGCCCAAATAACCCAGACGTTACCGAACTCTTTTAACACTAAATGTGTGGCAGGTATTGAATGAAAATGGAAATCCAAGTTAGCAAGTACGAGTACGTTCCAAGTACATGCTAAAACTACTCAATTCCACTGATTTTGAGTTAAAAGAGTTCGGTAACGTTTGGGGCGTCTAGGACTTAAGCAAGTTAATTAAAAAAAAAACAAGCCAATCAATCTTAACGGGCGGCTGTTGCTGGTGCAGAAAAACTCAAATGGTGCAAATATAACGACCATAATGGAAGTAAACAGATAGTTTGAGCCGTTTGGGGTTAAAACATTAGGTCCATGGTTGACCACAATAGATCCCAATGGGTCTAAGTGTCCAAGTTTGGCTCGGCCCCTCCACAAGATAAGATAGGGTCGGAGTGCGCATTGTGTTTTGCGAGACATTAGCACAAAGCTTATCGACTCTTCACGTGACCAGCGGGCTGGCCCTTTCTTCAGTCAGATAATCAGCATTGCTATCCAATATGGCAATGCTGCTAGTTGACGGGCACAGAAGGGCACGTTCCCCATTGATATAGATGTAGACGAATTTTTTGTTGCACATTAGTCCTTTTCCCTCTCCCCTTTACATAACCTTGTTTTTTATATTCAATTGTATATTTGTGAATTTATCACAACTATCCATTGCCAGTTTGAGTTGAGTGAAGCATGACCATGAAAAAATTAGCAACTGGAATCCCGGCGTTAATGGTTACAGTGTAGAGTTTTTAAGTGCTACGACAGCGAAAGTGAAGTTGAGGCTGAGATGTATGGCATGCGTTTGTGCTTGTAGTAGCAGTTGTTTTACCTCTTGATAAAGTTGTTTATTGATAAAATTATAAATTGAATTTATCTTCAGCGAACGTATCATTCATATTGTACTAAACCGGTGCTGATGCATGTGTATTTGTAGTACCAAAATAATTAAAAATGTTAAGCTAAAAATATTCAGTTATAA
This sequence comes from Orthosia gothica, assembly GCA_949775005.1. Lineage (NCBI taxonomy): Eukaryota > Metazoa > Arthropoda > Insecta > Lepidoptera > Noctuidae > Orthosia > Orthosia gothica. The sequence continues at coordinate 12,592,638 of OX459034.1, read as the reverse complement.
GCAAGCAGATTATTATAATAAAATTGAATAAGTATACAAAATGAAACATGTTTTTCTCTACTTCCACAACATTTTACAATCGCACATTGTGTCATAATTCACGCAAATAAAAACTTCAAAAAGCATAATAAAACAGACGCAAAAACCAGTCCATACGTATAAATTCGCTATTAAGCCCATTACAAAAGTTCGGTGCAACCGCAAGCTTGGTAGTTGGTGTCGCCCATAGAGTACAAAACACCCCGTCCGCACAGACTACACACGCCAATGCTACATGCAGAATCAAACATACTGGCGGCTCGGAACACTCCGTGAGTTGTTGTGCAGTAGCAAATTCTTGTAACTTTGAGTTTACCATCGTTGCACATACCAAGTAAGTAAACATCGCCCTAAACGAGCCGTGCCGAATTATATCGCGCTGCCTTAAACCAACTCCGCTTCGTTACGTTCATATTGCACCACCAACAGTACGAAGGGATGCCACGTGCGCGCTTGGGAAAAAAACCTAGAATCCAATTCCCGACATTACCTCTATGATCACACCACAGCCCTGGGTAGCCTTAAGAGCCGGAAGAGTTTTCTTTGATGCACACAGGCCATTCAAGACCTACTACCTAAAGTGAGAAGCAAGCTGTGGAAAAAATTACACTATCACCACCAGACTTCATAAAAACCCAGGAACATTTGCTGGAGTGTCTCTAGTACCCTTTGAAATACCTTATTATCGCCACTGATGCTGCAATGGGCGTCGCCATTCGCTGGGCCCAAAATATTTAAAGTGTTTTCCATCGACTCGAAAAAAAAAGATCAATTCATGTGACAGCAAGAGTGAAGAGTGGGGTACTGTGAAAACCTAATTTCGTAGACGTCAATACCTATAAAACAACCTATATTAGTATTCATGTCCGATCAATTATTCTGAGCAAAAGTTTAGGTTGGCAAAGCCGTAGTCACAATTGTCACGGATTGTCTTTTTGTTTGAGTAGACGGTGATACTTACTGACACGTAGAATGTGCGATTCCCAAGCTTTCTGCAAGTGTCAGCAGCAGGCGACGAGTCACTGCTAATTGCGTTACTTCAAAAAATGGCGCACGCTTACTTTGCTTACATTCATGGCTTCATAAATGTTCAAAAATCTACCCATTCGACAGCATAAAAAAGAAATAAACACTTTTCGTAACTGTGTTCATATTGGATTGACGTGGAATTGCGGAATGAAACACTTGAGTAGTATATGTCGTATAATTACGGTAAAGGTACACTAAGAATCGAGGAACTATTTCTAATACAATAACCGATTAAAAGAAAACGCGCGGCGGTTAGGAGCTCGGTCGCGCGCGTCGGTTCGAAACGTGTCTCTGCGTGTACTGTCTTGCGTCGGAACCGGAAGTTGGTCGGCGCGCGAGCGTTTCGGTTGCGTTATCGCTCTCCCTCTCTTATGCCTCGAGTACATAGTCATTAAAGCGAGAGGGAAGGCATGCGCGGCGGCGTCCGGAAGTACGTAGACTTGAATTATTTGCGACAGACTCCCCCTCTAGTCTAGGAGAACGCCCTCGTTCATGGACTAGCTTATTGCCCTGGTGCTTCGGGCGTCCGCGTCGTCGCAAGGGAATCACAGGTTTGATGCTTTCTTGTTAACCTTGTAAGTGGTTCTGCTACAGATGAGAAATTTGGGATAAATTTCCTGTACCAGGAGCAGGTTTGTAAAAATGTCCGTAGATGTTTCAAGTTGCTGGGTTCCTTCATCTCTAGTATCGCTTGAACCTTTTCAGGATCGGGTAAGACGCACTGTTGGGTAATTACGTGCCCCAGATACTTGACACTCCCCCTGGCAAAAACACACTTCTCCCGGTTGACTCGCAGCTTGAATTCGCGAAGTCGACTGAATACAGCCTGGAGATCTTGAAGATGCTGCTGGAAACCTTCAGAAATTATCAACAGATCATCCAAATATGCAAGGATTGTCACATTAGCCAGGGATGAACAGGAGCGCAGCCGGTCGATCAGTCGTTGAAAGGTCGCCGGCGCATTTTTTGAGACCAAAAGGCATGCGCTTGAAGCGAAAGGTTCCCAATGGGCTAATGAATGCGGTTTTATCTCTATCCTGCTCATTTACACTGACCTGCCAGTAACCGGATCGCAGGTCCAATGTACTCATATAACAATCCCTCTTTGTCGACTGTAATAATTCATCGATCAAAGGCATCGGGTAATGGTCGGTTTTGGTCACGGCATTTAGGCGTCGGTAATCTACGCAGAAACGAGTGCCGCCGTTAGCCTTAGGAACCAGGAGAGCTGGTGAGCACCATGCAGACTCACATTCTTCAATGATGTTATCCTTCAGCATCTTTTCAATCTCCTGACGCATAAGTTCTTTTTTGGCAGGGGTCAATCGGTACGGAGGTACAGAGGTAGGAGGATGCTCACCTGTATCAATACGGTGCTCAGCAAACGGGGTAGGCTCTCCCCCTAGCTGGAAAATGTCCGTATTGGTAACCAAGATCTGCGCCAGCAGGTTCCGGTCAGGTGGATTCAGCGATGTACCTTCGTCGTCTCGGAGTACATCAGCAGTAGAACAAGACAGCTCTGGTGATAAGGAGGGTTCAAAACGCATCCTGAACTGAACGCGGCTGTTATTAGAAAAGTACCAGAATTCCCGAGAAAAGTCCATGACTACTTCGGCTGCAAACAAGAAATCCATGCCGAGCAACGTTTCATTATTACGCGCCTCAGGGAGGATAAGAAAAGGAGTCCTAATGACCTTCTCCTCTAAGTGCACGTCAAGAGTAGTTATGAGGACGTCTATGTCGCGAACGTGTCCATCGGCAAGCTTAATACGTCTTCGCGCCGGTTCAAGAGGGTGTCCCTTTCGACAGAGGAGGGTGTGCAGTGTATGACCCGCAATGCAATGTTTGGCACCGGTGTCAACTAACGCGGTCCCCGACGTGCCTAAAATTTCGATATCAAAAATCGGACGCAAAATTTTTCTGTCGGAGCTCCTACCGGCGCGCGCATTCACACATGTGTCACTACTACACACCATATTATCATTTAACACATTAGAAACATCATTACAATAAAATAAATCATTTTGAAAAAAATTACAAAAATGTTTGTTACGTCCTAATGCATTACGGTCGTCACTACAATAATATTTGCGATTTTCCGCCAAGGTACAAAAATCGTCCTTACGCCACTTTACATTGGGAACGTTATCGTGACAAAAGCATTTATTTTCCGAACCATCACAAAAATGGTCCTTACAACCCTTTTCAAAGCGGACGTCATCATAACAAAGATTATTATTTTCAGATAATATACAATTCTCGCCCTTACGCTCCTTTACATTAAGGGCGTCATCATAATAAAAATTATCATTAACTGGAAAATTATAAAAACGGTCGTCGACCTCGCAGCTGGTCATGTGATCGTTCGAAAAATCCTTGTCCGAAAAACTACTCTGTACAAAATAACAATTATTATTATTGTTAGATATTTCAGCTTGATCGTACGCAGGTTCACTCGAACTATCACGAGACCAGTTATGACTTTCTTGAACGACACAACTATCATTTGCATCAACATTATTAAAACAAGAAGAAGAAGTAGTATAGTTCAAATCTACGGGATTATATACATTTTCGGAACACGCACTATAATCACGATTTTTAGACTTTAGATTTTGAGAGTTCTTTGACCCCGAAATTTGCACAGTAGTATCAACACTATAAAAACTTGATTCGTTGTTACACTTTTTGCAAGTTTCACGAGTAACATTTTTAGATCCGCACTTGTAACACGAAACCGAATTATGAGAATCAGTTGCTGACTCACCTTTGTCCGCCAACTTACGGCACTGGTCCCTTTGGTGTCCGTAGTGTTTACAGTAAACACAGAACGGTCGTTGCTGTCTCGATGTTGCTGCAGCGTGTGCGTGTTCATCACGCGGTGTTTCGGCGGTGGCACGGGCGTGCGATTCCTGCGGGCGCGCGCGGAACGGCGGAGCGCCGCCGCCGCCGCCGCGTGGCGTGATTGCTGCCCCGTTCGCCGGTCTCACGCTTGCAGCGGAGTTTGATGTTTGCGCGTTGTTCATTGCGGGCTGATTAGGCGTTTCTGTTGCGTAACGTTTCGTTCGCGAAGCAATGGATGCGGCGTTTTGCGATTCTCGTTTTAGCGATTCGTTTATGGAATCTTCGATACTTCTAGATTTCGATAGCAACTCGGAAAAATTACTGACCTCTTCGCGTCGTAATCTTTTACGGATTTTCCGGTGTAATAGGCCATAAATCATATCAATTTGCACCTTGGTAGACAGGTCGTTTGCTGGTAGGCGTGTTAGGAGGGCTCGACTCTTCGCTACGAAGATATCTGTTCGTTCGTCTTCACCCTGCTCATCTCTGAATAACTCCCGATATATTTTGTATTCAGGACGGCGGTCGCCGTACGCGTCACGTAGGTATTGTATTGCATCTTTCCAGGATGTGACCTCCGCGCGGATACTCTGCCACCAGGTTGCTGCTTCGCTAATGAGTAGCATAGACATGCCACGAATAGCGACATCATCGCACATGTTCGTGCATTCTTTGAAAGCTTCAATGGCATCGATGAACGCTTCGACATTTTCCTTCGCCGCTCCGGAGAATCTGGACGAGCATCGTGAGAAATTGCCGGTCTTCTCTGCCG
>OX459034.1:11837941-11987754 GCA_949775005.1 Orthosia gothica | reverse complement strand
GCATATTGTCTCTGGTTGTACTCGTCTGGCTAACGGTGAGTACTTACACAGGCATAACCAAGTGGCCAGGATTATTCACCAGCAACTTGCTTTGTAGTACAATCTAGTGGAATCGGAGGTCCCGTATTACAAGTATGTGCCCGACCCAGTTCTCGGAAATGACCATGTCACGTTGTACTGGGATCGGTCTATCATCACTGATAGGACTATTGTTGCCAATAAGCCAGATATAGTGGTGATAGACCGATTAGCGCGCCGCACAATGATAATCGATGTCACGATCCCGCATGACGAGAACCTCGTGAAAGCTGAGAAAGAGAAGCAAATCAAGTATCTCGACATAGCACACGAGGTTGTCGACATGTGGAATGTGGACTCGGCGATCATTGTGCCGATTGTCGTTACGGCCAACGGCCTGATGGCCAAGAGCCTCGACGACCATCTGTCGAGGCTGTCATTGGGCGGTTGGATCAAGGGTCTGATACAGAAGGCAGTACTCCTCGATACGGCTCGCATTGTGAGGAGGTTCCTGTCTCTGGAGCCCTAACCACCGGTAGCTTGGACCCTGTTCCCGATACCGGTTGGCCTCTATTTTTTATATTTTTAAATGTTTTTAGGTTTTCTTTTTTTTAAATATTTAAAAATGTATTGAAAAATATACAAAAATAACTTAATTAATAATAATATTATAAAACGTTTATTTTCTCTTCACAAAGTTTCTTAAATTCTATGCCTTGCAGTTTAAACCAGGGTATAACTTTGTGAGAGACTGGTGCCTGTGATAGGTTTCAATAAGAACCTGTATTACAGGTCACCAGGTCCCCCCCGCGGCTAAAAGCTCATCATGACACACTGATTGACAGCTTGGATACAAGAAAATAAATTTGCAATGAAGTTTGGCTTCATAGACATGGATGATAGAGAAATATGATAACAGTTTAAAATAAAAATTACCTACAATAAGGAAATACAAGGAAAGACAGTGAAAAAGATCAAATATTATACAATAAGTTCTAAAGGTTTAGTTAATAGATTTTTAGTAAGTAACAGAGTGAGCATGAATAAAGTAAGTTTGTGTATGTGTGTGATGTTGTTTAAGAGGTTATGTGTTGTGGGAATGATCTTAGTGTGAGGTGCGCAATTGTTAAAGGAGCAAAGCAGCTGAGGGGATGTTTTGTTTGACAAGCCTTAGCATTTATTTCATAGGGATCAGTAATTTCTCTGTTCCCTCGTAGTCCAGAGCCTTAAGATATGTAGTTAGCAATACCTTACATTTATATTTAGTCCGGGAATAGATGTTGAGGATATCATTCAATTTATTGTATAAATAAGGTCCGAAGAAGAAAAAGAATTGACGTGAATGCGCAGATTTTGCAATTTGGGTTTGGCATACCCTACCTCTCCGGCGCTTATCCAACTGAAGCTTTGGGTCGAATTGCAACAAAGAATGTTCTTTGAGCACCGTACACAATACGAAAGTTTGCCTAACCGTAAGAACATCCCAATCTTTGAAAATTTCTATAGTAGGATATCGGTAGGGGAAACCAGCGCCAACCTTGAGAATTGCACGCTGCGCTCTTTCGACTTCAATCAGATGAGTCTTTGCGGCTCCTCCCCAGGATATAATGCAATAGTCGATAAGGGAATGACACAAGGCATCGTAGACCATCTTGGTAACCCGTCGGTCCGCTATGTGTCTCAGTGTTTTAAATATATAAATGAGTTTACGCAAGCGGGTTGCAAGGACTTTAAGGTGTGGCTTGAATGTTAAGCATTGATCTATTATGATACCAAGATATTTGACATCATCGACTCGCTGAAGATTAGGACAAGAGCACGAGGAAGCGCCTGGGACACATACATGGTAGGATATATTAAAATATGATGGAGGCAGTAGATTTAACCTATGTGCAAAAGCAACGTATTTAGTTTTGTTAACGTTTAGTGTCAAAATATTCGCTTGCAACCATTTACAGACTTTGCTAAAACCGCTTTGAGCAGTGTTAAAAACCTCCTCCCAAGTCTGCCCACTGAAAAAGAGGGCAGTATCATCTGCGAAAGTAATAATATGCCCACAGTTAAGCTGAAGACGGCAGAGGTCGTTGATATAGATCAAAAACAAAGTTGGGCCAAGTATGCTGCCCTGGGGCACACCGAAATCGACATGAGCCTCATCGCTCAGCACCTGGCCTATTTGAACTCTTTGTTTCCTTTCGGTAAGGTGGTCCTGCAATAGTTTCAAAGGTACACCCCTAACACCAATCTCTTCCAGCTTTTTGAGTAGGTGTGGGATAGAGACTGTGTCAAAGGCTTTAGCCAAATCGAGGAAGACAGCAATGCATTTGTTCCTTTGGTCCAAGTTAGTGATAATGGAGTTTACCAGTTCATGTACTGCGTCATTGGTTGACTTATTACGTCGAAAACCAAATTGGGCAGGCGATAGAAGATTATTAGCTTCTAGATAATCTGTTAAACGTCGATTTATAAGTCGTTCCAAGATCTTGGACAGTGTAGGTAAGATAGAGATCGGCCTAAAATTATCAACACAGTCTCTCTCCCCTCCCTTGTGTATTGGTTTGATGACCGCTAATTTAAAGGCTCTAGGGAAAACACCTGACGCCATAGCCAGTTTGCAAATGTGTGTAATAGGAGTAGTAAGAAAGTTTATATACCTCTTTAGGAATTTGCTAGATATCTGGTCGATTCCTATGGCACACTTCTCCTTTAAACCTTGGATGAGGAAAAAAACTTCTTCCTCGTCAGGGGGCAGCAAGACAAATGAGTGAACGGGAGCGACAGTTAGAAAGTCAAATGGTGTTGGTGTGTCCTGCGATGAGTTAGTTGTTTGCTCTGCTAGCTTTCTGCCCACACCCGCAAAGAAATTATTAACACCATTTATATCCTGGGCTTGATTAATGGATTTGATAAGATGGGATGAAAGGTCTGGGGGTGGGCCAGAGGCGCTTACCTTTTTAATTGCATCCCACAACTGCCTCTTATTTCCTTTTGCACTCTGAATCTCGTCTCTTTCATAATTTCGTTTAGCCTTTTTGATAATACTATTACAAAAATTTCTATAACGTCTGTAGGTTTTGTTGACAATCTCATTCCCAGGACATTTTTTAAGCTTTTTGTGTAAGTTATCCCTGTTTATCATGCAGCGAAGCAATCCCTTAGTGATCCAAGGCTTACTAACCCGCTGCCTTTTGGGTATGCTTATTGAACATGAGCTATTATTTATTGCCGCAGTTAGTTTCGTAACAAGCAGGTCAGTTGCAATGTTGGCGTCACTACACTCTAGGATAGGCTTAATCTATACTTCTATAATATAATATTATCAAGAAGAAAGATTTAAGTTTTTGTATGTAACGAATAAACTTAAAAACTACTGGACCGATTTCAAAAATTCTTTTACCGTTGGGAAGTTACACTATCCCAGGGACATAGGCTACTTTTTAACACTGTATTCCCATGGGAACAGGAAATACGCGGGTGAAACCGCGAGGTGTCTGCTAGTAATATATAAAATAACAAGATGGTGGAGAGGTAATGTTCTATAATCTAAATAATGACACTATTTGGGAATCTTCAGTAAAACTCTGTTAAAATGTATCGTTGGGAATTTAACTTAACATCATATCACGACTGTATTCGTTGAAAGCAACTAAAAATACTTTCTACAATATCTTTACAAATAAAGTTAACAGTGGTATATTTGTTTTTGGGTTCAAAATATTTGCACAGGTATCGAATACTTTTTCTTTAGTCCACTTTGGCTTTAGGCAAAGCTAATTGATTTTCTTTCCTTAAAGAGGCCTTTCCTTAGGTTCAATATAAAATTAGAAAAACCGTTTGTGTGCAAAGGGTTCAGTCGTCTCGATTTGATTACCTTCACGGTAGGTAAATCTGTAGATAAGTAGGGTCGGACGATTTAGTAAATATCTTATTTGTGGTCCAAAACGGTCCCTTCCTTATCCAGAGATTTAAATTATTCATCCTTTTTGCTATGTTTGTCAATAGTGAAAGAAATCTAATCAGAAAAAGAATTTAGAAGCAATTTAAATGTTCAGAACTGTTTACATAATTTTATATTTTGTAAAAACATTATTTCGAATCAATACCATTGGCAGAAACATGAATTCTTTCTTAAGAAAATCATTCAAATGTATTATTTTATACTCGAAGTTTCAAGGAAATGAAAATAGAATAATAAAAAACGTTCTTTCAAAGTAAAATTACAACCATTTTATATCACTAACAGGAAGCCGATTATAAGTTAATTAGATTACTCAGTAGAATGACGTGTCCCAATTTTTAAAATCTAATTGTATTAAGCAAATTAACTCTAACCTATTCCTTTTACAATAAGGTATAAAGTTTATATGTAGATTGTGATAATTGTCACATTACAGAAGAACTTTGAGTTTAATATTTTATTTTTTTGTTTATTTATTTTCTATGAGATACTAATTTCGGCAACAGACTCAGTTTCGGCCGAAACTGAAACTGGAACCGAAACTTCCTCCGACTTTTAGGTATAGCATTAACGAGAGAGTTTTTTTTTTTAAAGAAGAAATCTACCAAAAAAAAACCGGTCAATTGCGAGTCAAACTCGTGCGCCGAGGGTTCCGTGCCTACCCATTGTACCACGATAATAATATTGGTATCATTTTATTGGTGGCTAAGTATTAAAGTTATGGGCGAATTTAGATTTTTGCGAAAACTTGTCAGTACCAAAATTTAACTTAAATTTACCTTATTTGTGCTGTGAGACCTTACTTTCCGCCAAATTTCAGCATACTAGTTTGGTCTTGTTTATACTATTCTTATGCTATATCACGTAATAAAACTTACCGAATTCAAAACGAATCACACGAAAATTCACATTAAACAAAACGAACTGCAAACCCAAGGTTATCACGACATGATTAGGCGGATGTGGACGCGGCAAAATGTCTTGGTCACTCACTAGCTTAGATGGAATTTAACGCGCCGAACATGACTGATCACAGCGCGAGAACCCGAAATGCCGAATGCAGTTTCGGTTTCGGTCGTAGTTTTGGCAGGTTTACGGCCGAAACCGAAACTAAGCCAAAACTCGTTTTATTGCCGAAACCGAAATCGAACTTTCAGTCGGCCACTACTGGTCGAGTCTAGGTTCCAGAGCCTTGAACATCGGCGCCGAGTTGCCAGCTTGTCGGTTTTTTATCGGTTACATTTCGGTGAGTGTGCGATGGAATTGAATGAACTAATTCCTCCTAGCCCGTACCAACATCGGACTACAAGACGTACAGCGATGCGTAATCGGTACATGGCGGATATCTCACCCATATGCACAAAACATTTTGGAAATAGGGAACCTCAAAAGGAAAAAGCGGAACCCTTTATATAAGGGTTCCGCTTTTTCTGAGTTAAGGAATCACTTTTTGTCTGTCCGTCTGTCTGTCAAGACCCTTTATCCCGAGGACGCGTGGACGAATCGAATTGAAATGACAACCATATACTCAGGTCTACACGTTCCCTTGAAGCTGAGAAAAGATCAAACTTCTAAGTTAACATAAAAAAGACGCGCTTAAAATAGCGACAATATATGAAAAAACTGTGAGACTCCATTTATGAACTATTTAAAATATGTACCTACAAATTTGTACTGAACCATCGGTGGGCAAGGATGACTCGCATTTGTCCGGTTTCTTGCTTTACCAATTCAATAAAAAATTACAAAGATAAAGCTCATCAAAGTTCAGGAGTGGGCGCTTGTTATTATGCTTTGTCAGTATAAAGTGTACTAACGGCGTGACGTCACACGAAATTTCAACGCATTATAGATACGAGTATCGTCGTCAATCGTCACTGTATGTTTACGTGTCAAAAGAAAACGTGTTAAAACTAAAAATAAATACAACGGGCAGTATTATCGCATGCCGCGATCTCTGCCAGACAACCAGGTATGGACAGTAATTGCTGGACACGAAGTGGGGCTGTTATTGGTGTCACAAGAACAGTGTTAAAAAACCGACCAAGTGGGAGTGGGACTCGCGCACGAAGGGTTCCGTAGCACTATCGCAAACAACGGCAAAATATCACGTTTGTTGTATGGGAGCCCCACTTAAATATTTATTTTATTCTGTTTTTAGTATTTGTTGTTATAGCGGCAACAGAAATACATCATCTGTGAAAATTTCAACTGTCTAGCTATCACGGTTCATGAGATACAGCCTGGTGACATACAGACAAACGGACCGCGGGTCTTAGTAATAGGGTCCCGTTTTTACCCTTCGGGTACGGAACCCTGAAAATTCATATATTATAAAAGATATGCAAATACAAACATATGCTATTTAATATATACATAAATACATACGTACTAAACTATAAAGACAATAAATAAAATGATGACAATCAATGCATAATCACAGCGACAGGTAATCTACCTGACGGACAAAAAAATAATAAACATCCTTATTACATTACCCATAGCAACTTACACTATGTTAAATACCATAGACGACTTTTAACCCGAAAAAATGCTAAAAGGTTCCTAATATGGGAGCCACGGGAGCAAAGCCAGGGGGAAAAGCAAGTTACATAAAAAGCAGAAATGAACATACTCGTACATAGTTTCTACGTAGCCTCATGCAAAGAGCTATGTGTTTTTACGCAGGTACTTATTTCTATGTATCCATTTCAAATACTATAGATACCATCGATATAATGAGAGATACAGAATGTTTTATTTACGTATGTTCTCTCTCCGTTTTGTAGTTCCATGTAAATCATCACATCATCATCATCACATCATCAGCCTATTAATGTTCCCACTGCTGGGACACAGGCCTCCTCTCTGTGAGAGAGAATGGGCCGTAATCCACCACGCGGGCCCAGTGCGGGTTGGTGGATGTCACATGTCTTCGAATTTTTGGTTCTAGGACATGCCGGTTTCCTCACGATGTTTTCCTTCACCGTTTTGAAAGCAGTGATGAAGAAATAATTTACACAAAGTAAAGCGCCTGCCTGGGCTCGAACCCACGACCTACAACAAGTCGCAGCCGATACCACTGGGCCACCACTGCTCTATATGTATCTATGTAAATCATACTGGCCATAAAAACAACGGTTGAACGAACGCATCGAAAATACTTGATTTGTTACATTTTATTGACAAAAATAAAAATTGTGTATGTATTGTTTTACTCGTAACATGAGCAGTTTGTAAATTAAACTCTGTCATAACTTCAGAACGTTTTGTAGTCTCATATTATTGTTGAAATTCGAAGTTGTATTGATTTTAACACAAAAATAACTTTTTTTTTTTTTAAATATAAGTTTTATGGCCTGGTTGCTAGGACTTTTAGCCACATCTTTGTGAAGAGTTTTGGATCTTATATTTCTTCAAAAGTGTTTTTTATATAAATGTATATTGGCTTATACGTGTCTTTATTTTTTAATAATTCAATCAAGCGGCGGGAGGTATTATTTGCAAACACAACACTTTCATCACTGATATCACTTATTTCACTTGCTAGAATCAGTCTGTGAAGCATATGATTTTGACACTCAAAAAGCATGTGATCAATATCACCAATGCTTATACCGCAACTTTTACAATTGTCGTCTTGAATAATACCCAATCTCGCTAAATGAGCAGGTGTTTTAGAATGGCCAAAGCGGAGTCTATTGATCGTCGTTATGAAGTGACGACTTGCTTCTCTCAACTTAGAATACCACGGTTTAGAAGGTATTTCTTTTTGAATGCTTCCGTACCATTTGCCTTTAATTTCTTGATCCTTCTGCCAGAAACTTTTCCACAAATCATTTATATATTTTCTTATTTCAGAGTAACAATCAGTGAATGGTATAGGCGATGTGAACTTTACGTCTAACGAATTGATCCCTTCACATGCAGTCTTGTCGGCTACTTCATTGCCAGTTATACCTTTATGTGATGGAATCCACATAAAGAAAACTTCAACTCCTTTTTGTTGGTGATCATAAATCAATTGTCGTATATTATATAAAATATAGTTAATTTCAAAATGTACATCATAACTTTCAAGACTTTGAATTAAGCTTAGTGAATCTGTCAAAATTAAAAAATATTTATAGTCATTATGTACATAATGAATACGTTTAAGGGCTTCAAAGACTGCATATGCCTCTGCTGTGAATATACTACAAGCATTATCAAGAACAAAGCTTTGAGTAAATCTAATCTGGGGATCATAAACAGCACTTCGTACATGAAAATCACCTTTACTGCCGTCAGTGTATAATTTGTAATAGTAGTTATTATTATTTAAATAAACTTGTAGGTCTTGATTGTTATGTATTTTGCTTTTGATAATCTTTGCTCTGTTTATTAAAACCTTAAAGGATTTTGAATAAACAGGCCATAGATGATGTTTTTGCAAACCTTGAAATTTATTTTGCAAGTGTAGAAGAATTTGTGATAATTTTGGAAATTTATGGTTTAATAAGTCACTGCCTGTTGTCATTGGTGACTGTGAAATAATTGAGTAAGGTATAATTTTCTTTATTATCTGCTGATTATTGGAAGATAGTAGTTTTATGCAAAATCTTTCTATTAATAACAATCGCCTAAGCGTAAGAGGCATTATTACAGTTTCAACCTCCATGGCTCTTATAGGAGTAGAACATATAGCACCAGATATGATTCTCAAAGCCTTGTTTTGCACTATTTCTAACTTATTTACATGCTTACTATCTAAATATGCTATGCAACTATAATCAAAATGGCTTCTTACAATAGCACGGTATAAAATGGAAAGTGTCAAAGGGTTTGCACCCCAAGACACTCCTGCTAGGCATTTAATAATGTTTAAACCTCTCATAGCATTTCTTAATATATACTTTATGTGTGGCTCAAATGATAAATTTTTATCAATAACAACACCTAGAAATTTATGTTGATCAACTATAGGGATTGTTTGATTATTGAACTCAACTACAGACTGAGGAAAGTCTTTACTGAATATAATGACGCTACTCTTACTTGGGTTAATTTTTAATTTAAGTTTGTCATTATAGTAACTTTGTAAATCCTGTAAAGCCAAATTCACATTTTCAATTGCAGAATCAACATTATAATTTATACTATACAACACCAAGTCATCAGCATATTGTAGAATATTAACATTACTGTTATTTACATATTTACATAACTCACAAACATACAGATTATAAAGCAGAGGGGACAATGTTGCACCCTGCATTGTACCTTTTGACACAGTTCTAGGTCCATGTAAAATATTGTTGAATTTCACATAAAGAGTTCTATTAGTTAAAAATTCAAAAATCCATTTACATAATAAGCCAGGAATTCCTAATCCAGATAATATATGCACAAGTATATCCGGTTGAACATTATCAAATGCACCTTGAACATCTAACAAGGCACATGCAACACTTTTATATTCTTTTGCATTTTTAAGGTCTCAAATGAGTGAAGTAAAACTGTCTGCACAACTTCGGCCTCGTCTGAAACCATTCTGAATATTAGGAATAATATTATTTGATTCAACAAAATGATCCAAACGAAGCTTTATCATATTTTCAAAAATTTTCTCTAAACAGGATGACAGTGATATGGGTCTATAGGAGTCTGGTTTATCGGGTGGTTTATCAGTTTTAAGTATGGGAATAACACATTGTGTTTTCCTAGCTTGAGGTATTATTTGCTTTAGCCAAAGTGCATTGAGTATCTTTAAAAACAGATTTTGAGTTTCAGTATTTAATTGTTTAATTAAGATGTAAGGAAAATCATCTAAACCTGGTGCAGTATTCCTTCGGGATCGTAGACTTGTTAAAAATTCAGTCCATGAAAAGGGTTCTAATAAATATTTGGAGCTAATGTCATCATTTTGTAGATTGAAAAAACCATTAACATCAACACTACCTTCATATGAATTATCTGATAATTTGTTTAAAAATGGTCCTATAAATTCATCACTGTAAGATTTATTATTAGTTTTTATTCTCTTAAACCTTTTAATATTATGCCAAAATATTGTAATTGGTGTTGTTCTGTTAAAACTGTCACACAATTTTTCCAACCATTATTCTTCTCTTCTGAGATTGTTCTTTTCATAATTGCATCTAGCTTTTTATATGTGATAAAAGAGTCAACACTAGGATTACTTCTGTAAAATTTTAATGCCTTCTGAGAATTAGCAACACTCTCTTTATTTTTTTCATTCCACCAGGGAGCTGGCGGTTTACATCTATACTCTGAGGTTTTAGTGAACTTAGGAATGCACTCTAATTTAAGAGCATTAAGGGCTTTGCAAAAGTTGTCATAAGAGACTAGAGGGTTATTATGGTTAATATGAACATCAACAAAATATATTTTAGAGAGTTCATTGTACTTGTTCCAATTAGCTTTATTATATAGAAACCTATCTGCAGGAGGATTAACATTGTAACAGTTGGTTAAAATTGTGATTTCAGTAATAGTTGGAAAATGATAGCTTCCCATATTATCATCGTGAACAGACCACTTACACAATGGCGTAATACAAGGACTAGCCAGACTAACATCTATAGCTGAAGGATTGCAGTTTAGATAATTTATAGTAGTAAAATTACCTTCATTGAATATACATAAATCTAGATCGTCTATAATTTTATACAATTGGTGTCCGCGGCTTTTGGATGATAGACAACCAAAAGCGACGTGGTGAGCATTAAAGTCTCCAGCCACGAAAATAGATTTTGGAATGTCTTTAATTATGTTACTTAAAAAATCAGCTCTCCAGGAACCCGAAGGAGGACAGTACACACAAAGACTAGATAATTGTCCGCAAGAAGTAAATAGTGATATAACTACAGTTTGGAGTATGCATTTGGTAGTATGCAACAGTTTATATTTAAAATGTGGCTTAATCAGAATTGCCACACCTCCATGTTTATTTGAAGCATTTTTTAAATAAATATTATAACCAGGTATATGACAGGGTCTATTATCTTTCATCCAGATTTCATTAACCAGACAGATATCTATATTATTTTCTTGCAAAAAGTTTATTAATAGGGGTTTTTTGCTCTAAATACTTCCAATACTATACTGTGCAATTCTTAAAATAGGTCTACTATTTAAATTGCGACTACCCATTACTATGTCAGATTTTTATTAAAAATTCTTTAATACATGCTGTTGTAATAGGTGTATCATCTCCCTTATTAGCTATTGCTATCAAAGTGCGAACTAAAACATTAGTTATTTCACTGTTATTTATTAACTGAGCCTTGAGTTCATTAAACGTCAATGGTTTGACAGACTGATCTTTATTATTATCAGATTTATTTACAACAGAAGTAATAGATTTACATAGATTATGAGTTACAGGTTTATTTACAATGGGTGGGAATTCTGTGTTATATGTTTTTGCCTTAGTAACGGCAACAGCGGCGTAGGTAACTTTGCTTTTCTTTTCCTGATTTTTTTTAATTTTAATTGGACACATGTTTGAAATTGCCAGATGAGGTCCACTGCAGTTTACACAGTTAAGCTCATTAGGCTTGTCACACTCTTTGAAATAGTGTTCACCTGAGCAGATACTACATCGCTGTTTACCATTGCACACTTTCGCTGAGTGATTGAACTTAAAACATCTATAACACTGTTGCAGAGGTGGGATGTATTCAAAAACTCTATAAGAAAAAAGATCATACTGTACATTATCGGGTAGAGTATTAGCCAAGAAAGTAATGCTTACAGTTTGCAAAGGTAATCTGTCCTGACCAACTTTCTTTGTGAATCGGCGTACAGCTATAATTTCATACGTAGATGTTAACTTACAATAAAGTTCTTTATTAGAAATTTTTGCTGGTACATATCGTATAACTCCAGTCTTCTCAATTTGAGCAGCCGGAATAAATGCTTTCAATTTATATTTGTCAAGAAAATCTGTATTCATTAAAAAGTGGTTTCCTGTATTGTACTGCTGGAAGACAACCGCAATTTTATTGGCATTCACTCGATGAATGGCTACAACACCTCTGATGTCCGTGGTGAATATATGATTTAAATAAATAGGGCTCTTATTGCCCAGACGCTCTTTACTGTCGCTTTCAACAAACACCTTAAATTCAGTATTTGTAGAGTTTTCTGGATATAGTCTTTTATATAGAGGTTTAAAATAGGGTAAAAAGTTTGAACTTTCCTCACCGCCGCTGATCGCACTGCAGTTTTCGTCCTGTAGGTCCATTTTCCTAACTCTTTTTCCCGAAGGTCCCGAGCCATAGGTGGCCGGGGGTTTATCACCCCCGGCCTCACTTCCTAACATTATATTGTTATGTACACTTATTATTTGACAATATGTACAGTTTTATTATAAAAATTAAATATATTTAAAGAATTTTTTGCAATTTTTTTTTAATAGCCAAATATTTAGCGCCCTTCTCAGTTGAAATGCCCGCCAGAATCCACTAAAATATCATTTTTCTTTTGGCACAGATAATATAATACTAGCATACAGATGCCTCATCCCATACAAAGAAACCGTGCCGAGGTAACAAGCTTTTTTCGTCTGTTCAAGATAATTATTTTTGTAAGTACTTCGATTGCATTCGGTTCCTTTCCACGGCTATAGATGGTGTAAGCAGCGACTTGCCAGTAAAAGGGTTTTCTCGGTTGGTAACCATTTATTCTTAAAATACAGTGACGATTTGTTTCATGGTATATTTTACACGTTTTTAAAGTTTTATTGTACCAAAATGTGTTACAATACAAATTGAAAAAATCGAGTGGTCTGCCTCAGAAATTTAAAACTTAAGCTAAAATTTCAAATCTTTTTGATGCAATTTTAAATGATCCGTTCAAAAAATCTTTTAAATAAGAATTAAGAGCCCAATATTCCATAATTTTGTGCTTAGGAGAGTTGATTAAAAAAGAACATACATTTTTTATGATCAATGCTAGAAAATGATAATTTTACACTCAATGCACCAACTCACTCACCAAATCGATGCATATGCGCCATCTAGTGACATTTATTTGAACCAAATTTTTTTTGGTAGCGCTGGGACCACGTACTTTTGGTAACTCACAAAACTCTTCTTTCAACTAGACAAAAACAGTGTCATTCTATCAACGATGGCATTGGTTTAAAATGCCAGAATTTAAGGTATTAATCACGTGACTATGGCAAAGTTTTTGATGAAGGAATCTCACTTGTCTAAAGCCTCTGGTAACTATTTGTAATTTAATTCTTCTGGAAAGAGAACATCCTGAAACCTTCTTGTCATTAAACAAACGAATACATTCATATCCACCAAACAATCCACTATTATCGATTGTTTTATACAAATAAGAGCAGTGGTGGCCCAGTTATAGCGGCCGCAACTTACAAGTTGTAGGTCGTGAGTTCGAACCCAGGCAGGCGCTTTACTTTGTGAAAATTAATTTATCACCACTGCTATCAAAACAGTGAAGGAAAACATCGCGATGAAACTGGCATGTCCTAAACCAAAAATTCGAAGACATGTAACATCCACCAATCCGCACTAGGCCCGCGTGGTGGATTAAGTCCCTCTCTCACAGAGATGAGGCCTGTTTCTCAGCTGTGGGAACAGTAAAAGGCTGATGATGATGATGATTATGCACATGAGAGGGCCTGAGGCTCTAAACAAGTGGCATACCATCAAAGAAAACGTTGTGATAGCGATTGGGAAATGACAGAAATGTCTGAGGTTGTCAAGCAGTATCGAAATGTTCCGTGATTATGACATTTTGGTATTGCGAAGATCATCGCCATCGCTGATATCGGATGACACTTATCTCAAGCCCCTAGATAAAGTGATTCTATCAGCGGTAGGGATTGTAAATTATGTAGGTAGTACAAAATGGAATGCAATAATGCAATATCACGTGATAAATCCCAAATATTTCTGAATTTTTACAATTATTATGACACCTTCATCTTTGTATCAGAGGCCTTAGACAAGTGGCTATCTATCTTCGAAAACGTGGCGATAGCGATTGGCAATAAAATTATTCATTAAAAAATATTTTTTTGCTGCTTTTTAGTATACTTCTCAGCAAACCCTTACATTTGATACCCATATCATGGCAGTGCCCAAAAAATTACTAGTCCACCATCTTTGGCCGTCCGCCATATTGAATTTAGAATTAAGTCACTTAGCCATGTATTGTCATCCAAACTGAACGAGTTCGCAAAATTTCATCTTAATCGGTAGAGGACAAATCCTTTAAAATTCAGTTGCAAGATTTGACCAGAACACACTTACATATATACATACATACATTGCAAGTCAAATAAAAGCTTATAAAATTTCAAAAATGTATGGGAATGTGAAATGCTATCGAAATATCACGCGATCAATCTCCTACATTTTTAACCCCCGACGGAAAATGAAGGGTGTTATAAGTTGGACGTGTGTTACTGTGTATCTGTCTATCTGTGTGTCTGTCTGTGGCAACATAGCTCCTACATGGATGAACCGATTTTGATATTTTAGTTTTTTTTTTGTTTGAAAGGTGATTTTGTCGAGAGTGTTCTTAGCTTTGTTTAAATAAAATTGGTTCACAAAAGTTATGGGCGTTTAACTGTTTGAACGGAGTGTTTTCGCAAAATATCGTGTCTTAATAACGTGTTCAATGGATTGCCGATCGAAGCATATCTACTACGTACTAAATAAATTATGTAGCATGAAATAAAAATGTGTCGGGAGTTTTTTTAAATTTGGAAATTTTATTTGTGGCATTAGCGACGTTGATGTCGCTAATATCGAATGACACTTGTCTGGAGCCTCAGGTGGCAATCCCGCTTCGACTGCAATGGTGAATTTTAAGAAACTTAATTTTTCAACAAACTTTCGAAGAAAAACAAGACAAGTGCAAAACGACAACGAAATAACGTTTCGTTTCATTCCGTCAATTGGTTACCAGGAATTTTAATATAATTCATTGCATTCATGCATTACTATTCGTTATCGAACTGGACACACAAATATGAACGAAACAAAGTTATAAAAAGTTAATATTGAAAATTAATTAATGCCTACTTTCAACTTCAGGCGTCTTCTAACAAAAGATTGTTGACGTTCGAGAGCTCATAAAATACATTTGTATGGCTTCAAATGCAGCTTGTGCAGTATCAAGGAGAATTTTGATTGCCTGAGCTTTCATTTCGTTTTAAGTTGCCTATTAAAAGTTATACTGTTGGTTTAAGAACGTTAATAGGTATCATTTGCGTTATCCCAAAATACCCAGTTGAAAATAAAACTTGTATATGCGGTTTTAACCATTATGAAACTTGGTTTACGGCTCATAATTGTTTATCACTTGGTTCACCGAGTTACAGTTGGGTGACTGAACATTTTTGAAACGCAAATTGTTGCTTCATGCCAATAGTTTCCATTCTTTAGAAAAAGGGATCACATTTTTATAGACACATTAAAAACTGCGAAAACCAAACTCTGGAATTCAGTATGTAGGTAGTAAACTTTTATGTGACAGCCTATTTCTTTCTGGTGGCGAACACGTGCGTATCAGATGGAATTTTTCATCGGGAATATTAAGAACTTAATGATGAACGAAAGAGTTAATAATTTGGGCCATTATTACATATATTTTCAAAAATCTTCTCTTAATCCTCTCTTTGTATAAACAAGGAACTTACGAACAAACTTGAATGCTACTAGCATAAGCATGGCATAATCAGCTTTTAATTTCACTTCTGGGACACAGGCCTCCTCTCTGAGAGAGAGTGTGTTCTGTAATCCACGACGCGGGTCATCGAGTTTGTTTAATTCTAGAACATGTCAGTTTCCTCGCGATGTTTCCATCATTTCGCGGTTTTCCTTCACCGTTTTGAGAGGTGTGGTGATGAAATAATGTGGTGATTCCTTTGAAGGTTTTGATCTGTGAATATTCGCGCTGTAGCCACTGGGCGGGCCAACACTGCTGCACATACTGCCTGACTCAGTGATTTAGGTTACGCATTGTTTGTTCCAATAGTGCACAGTGAATGAATGCATTGAAGATTTTTTTTTGTGTAAATTTAAATTATCTAGCTAATAGGTTATTTATAGAATAAAACATAATACATCTGCCATACTTCTTTCATTTTGTCTGTGAAAGTCAATTGTTTAATATTATATCTTGCCACGATTGTCAACTACAAGTAACTATCATTTTATACTTCCTATAACAAGAATTAGTTAAGAAAAACCCTCACTAAAAAGATAATATACCTAAGGATATACAGCGGTAAATAAAAATATAATGTGTTTCTTAGTAATTACGCGGAACGCGAGCGGTAGCGAATACCAATTTGCCGCCACATGTATCTTATTTTATCTGATTTAATAGCAAAAGGGCACTTAACTATGCCGCTATTTACATACAATGAAAAACTGTATTGACAAAAATATTGTGTTTGGTAAAAAATCTAGGAAACACCAGACGCATAAGACAAAATTCTTTTTTTTCTTCTTCGTACCGCTGGCACGGCAGTCGTTCAAATTTGTTTGGCCCGAAACTAAGTCACTTCCACGGGGTCGTCGGTGGCAGCGTATAGATCACGCCGATCGGATATTTCGGAGCACAGAGAACATGACAGGAGGTGGGACATGGTTTGCAACTCGGGGCCACGTGCACACCCTGCTGTTGCTCTGTCGAGGTAGCCCCATTTTGCGAAGCTGGCGTTACACCTTCCTATTTGGGTTCTGAGGCGGTTCAGGGACTTCCAGGTTGACCACGGAAGGTTAGACCCTACGGGCAGATGCTCGCTTGGTGGTAAATACTGAGTGGGTGGGGGTACCGATTACTGGGTGCCTCTTGTCACGCTCCTGATTCTGTTTCTCGACTGTACTCGCAACATCCCTTCGGACGAGTGGAAGTGCTTTTCTGGCTGTCCGCGGGTCCGGTCTGACCGGGGTAGGTTTGAGGCAGCCGGTGATCGTACGGCATGATTTGTTTAGAGCAACATCTACTTCCTAGGCGTGAGCGGAACGGTACCACACTTGACAAGCATATTCACCTGAAAACTAGAAGAGTGCTAGGCCAGTAGTCTGAAGAACGTCAGATGAGGCCCCTCAAGTGGTTGATGTTAGGCGCCTGAGCAAATTTTTGCGGGAACTGACTTTTTCTTGGTTTTTAGACAGTGGCTCTTAAATTTCAGTGCTCTGTCAATGTTAACACTAAGTAGGTTAGATTACAGCAGTGATCAATGGAGACTCCTTGCCAATTGATGTTCAGAGTGCATCTAGTTGAATTGTTGCGGAGATGGAAAGCGCATGCCTGTGTTTTTGAAAGGTTCGGTCTAAGAGCGTCATCTGAAAAATAATGCCTGATTAGACAAAATGATATCCTATCAACGCAACAATTAACAATAATTCCAAAGCGCAGGGGATAGACAATCGCTACTGTAATGTACCGTAGTTAATCCCTTATATTTTGACTTATCGACAATCTTTATCGCTGATAGTGTCACTTTGTGTTGAGAGTCTGTTTTTTTTTGCAATGCTGGGCAAAGAAAAGAAGCTATATATATAAAAAAAATATGTTAATATAAAAAATAGTCTAAAACTATTAAAGAAAATATTGGATAATAATGTCAGTTGGTAACACTACATACTACAGTCTGATGTTGATTTTCAGCTGCACCGAAAGATGTAGTATATACAGCGAAAACATACTGAATATATGGCTGCACCCGTCGAGTGTCAAATTCAAATTCATTTATTGCTCAACACAGTACATAAAAATACACTTCAAGATGTCAGGTGAATGCGCAGTCAACCGTGTTCCACCAATTTAGGCATGCAAAATTATAATTACAATACTATCTAAAATAATACACTGTTATAAATTAAAAAATGTAAAACGTATTCAATGTCATAAGAAGTAATCTTAAAATGGTATTCATTTAAATATTAAAAGTATGTTTAACATTTAAACAAAATCATTTTTGAAGAAAGTGCTGAAGGCATTAAAAAATTCATCCGTATCGCCACAGCTGTAAATGGCGAAAGTGCCTAAAAGGCTGGCCGTATGACGAAGTCTAATAGCAATGGCTGTTTGATAAGCAAATGAAATTATTTTTATAGGATCGGTTATTGCCTTGATGACTTTTCCTTATCTGTAGGTCTCAAAAAGGTCAAATGCGAAAGTTTCTTTTGACCTTTAACTAGATAATTATTTTCCTTATCTTGTACCAGGTACCTACTTTTTACATTCATTAACGTACACTTGCTTATAACTTTACTCATAATTAATATGTACAAAACTTGAATACCACCCAAAAAATTGCCATACCAGACTATTCTCAGAAATCACTCAGATTGATAGAAAAAAAATTCGTCCAACTACCGAAACGACATCAAAAATACATTCTCATAATAGTCTACTTTATTGACTTCTAACAATTCCATTGAAAGATCAATTTTAATAACGTAGGAATATCGGATGACCCGCCATCGTGAAATCGCTGCACGTACAAAAGTGTAAACGAATAAATTATACAAGAATAATACAGATTCCACTAAAACCGACATTTCGCGATATTTACGTTAATTTTCTTTCCATTACCGTTTTTGTTCACACCAAGATTAATTGATGTCACAGACCTAAACTCACAATGAAATTGGAAATAAGGTTGATTGTTTTGTGTTGTTTCGTGTCCTAGTAGGTCAGTTTCTTTGAGGTACCAAAATAAAGTCTCGCTAAATTAAGAAGTGGGAAGAAACGTGATTTTGTTCTATGGTTACTGGGTATTGGAATTTTCTAATACAAAGCTTTGACAAGTAAAGCAAAAAACGGCAGACTTTGTAAAAGAATTTATGTTTAAAGGTAGGTTTAATATGTGGCTTACCTATAAAACACGTTTAATTGTTTCATTATTTTGATCAGTTTGAAACCTTATAATAAAATTCACTTTATAGCTCGTTGCGTCAAAATACAAGACATTTAAGAACACCCAAAGGAAAACGAAGCTCGTTCTGTACATCTATAATGAATATTGTTATTACGTTTACTTAATGGTGTACTGTACAATCATCTGAACGTAATATTTGATCGATTTTTAGATTGGAGTCGAGATACAAGAACTTATTTACAGTGACAGCCCTAAAAGATGCGAGAGCAGTATTATTTTGAGCCTTATTCTTGAAGGATAAGGACTATTTGAGACGTAGGGTTGTCAGTAAGAAAGTCGGGCGAGTAAATTATGTTTGTACAGCAAAGAGTCAAGGCTAACATTTTATTTGCAAATAATTTCCGACCGCGGTAGGCGTCGGTCGTCATTAAAATTTGGCATCGTGCCGAAGTCAGTTCGGGAGTTGTTC
Source organism: Orthosia gothica (assembly GCA_949775005.1). Classification (NCBI taxonomy): domain Eukaryota; kingdom Metazoa; phylum Arthropoda; class Insecta; order Lepidoptera; family Noctuidae; genus Orthosia; species Orthosia gothica. The sequence goes on along the minus strand of OX459034.1, from coordinate 11,968,425 downwards.
ATTTTCTCATGTCAATAGTTCATGCCTTATAGCTTCTCTGTTATTACGTGACTTTGTTCGCATAAAATGTTTTTGTAAGAGCGATTGTGCTCAGCACTTGTTAGTTTTATGACTTTAAAGCGGTAAATTGTTTTTGGTGGTTTGATTTTAAACTAAAATAGTTGCTGTTTGGTTGTTTTTCAAAACAAATGTTTTAAAACCAGCTGGATTAAACTTTGTATTAATTTTAATATCTGACTGTCGGCAATATAGACCTTAAATTCGCTTGTATCAGTTAATATTATAATATTTGTTGTTGTACAAAAAAAATCTTTAGAGTTTATCGAAACATTATCCTTACCTGGATACGAGCAACATGGACATTATAACATGGGCATCAAAGTACTCCCTCTTCTCAAGAAACTGAGTGGCTTAGAGAAAAAAACATGCCTCTAAAGAAACAACATTTTTGTATTCACCACCATCTCATTCGCATTCGTATATCCATCCCAATAAATTCTAAACAAGGCGATGGGCACCTCCATTTGTCATGGACAACTACTAGCGAAGCATAAATCTATCGGGTGTCTCGTATTCAGGCGATGTTCGGCATTTGGGTTCTACTACCAACGTGTTCTGATCGCCTAGTAACTTACCTCCCTCAAAGTTACCCAGGTGACTCCTTTTAATTTTTTATACATACCTACCTATTATACTAACCCATAAATCTTGCACAGGTTTCACACCACCGGTATATTTGGGACACACTAGATTTTCCGGGACGATATAATATATCAATATGCGCACGAGGTGCGAAAATTATTTTACAATGCATGTCCTCGAAAAGAGCGTTTTTCCAAGCAGCCAAACTGTGCGGAAAGTGTCACTTTTTTTTACTAGTGCTTTTTACTTTCCTGTACTTTTTTAATTTTTAACTCCAACGTCAGCCCAACGCATAGAGTTTTTATTATTTGAGAAAAGTTTTTAAAATTAGTTATGTACAGATTATCATTCAAATAAAAGGCAAAATAAAACTAATACTTCTTTTTGGGCGTTTTTAATTACTCTAGATGTAGATTTTGATCAATAAATTAATTTTAAATATTTATTAAATATGTTTAGCAGAACGTATATTTTGCTCGTGCCTTATTGCGTTACGATGTGACAGTTATTTGCACATGCGCAGTAGATATGCCCGAGGAACTATTAGTTAATCTGTGGATATGCTGAACGCGCTTGAATAAGCCCGCCATTTTATTAATTTAATTTTATTAATTTATTTATTTCCTCGCACAATGCATAGTAAAATGTTGTATGATACACGTACGTAAGATGATTTCCGACTCGTGTCGATTTATCCTCTCACTCGCTTCGCTCGCTCGTGAATAAAAATGCCACTCATCGGAAATCACCTACCTTCCGCACTTGTAGCATAAATAACTATTTCCTCATTTATCACCTGGCGACTAGTCCATTTTTACGTGTATTTTGATTTTTTACGGTTACTGCAAACCGTAATAAGGATGGATCTAAAAAATAAATGGTAGGTTCGAGTTTGGTGACGTCGTCGGTAGTGGTACGATGCCGACAGCATATGAAACCTCAATATTATGAATGATTTCATTATTCTAGTTAATTCAATTTATGATATACTTCTGTGATTTAAAGAAAGTTATTTGCATTGGCAATTAATAGCACAACCGAAATTTTGTCTAACGTGTCAGTAGTCTAGCTGTGAATCGATTTAATTTGGTCTACAGCGATTCTAATTAAGTTAATATCGAGCCAGTAAATTAATCCTCTAATGTTTACATTATCCATTAGTTCCGTCATGGTTTAGTATATAATTTGAAAGCTATATTTTCGTCACGAAACCTGATTTATGGCGACACGGACCCTTCCTTTCCTTATAATTAAGAGAAAACCGACACTTGCCACTACTACGAACCTTTCTTGTATTCATTCGATTAAATTCTTTGCAAGTTTGGACTGTTCAGGAGTATGGATAAAGTTCTCCGTTTATTTTCGATTGCTACTAATTAATAGAAATTTGAAAATAAAGCAAAAAAAAATGAGTGTAAGATAATTTAAAGCCCTTCTCACTGTAAACTCAATAAAACGGAACCATCACAGAATCCAAACTGATGTGCTTACGTGTTAGGAATAAATAACATTTAATAAATAATAATTATTTTTATGCCTAATAACACCTATAAGAGATAAGTCTAGAATAAATGGCATTTTATTACAGAGATAAAGTATGTCGAAAAGTAAAAAATATGTGGGATTGACATGCTCTAACGAAATATCTCGTGGTTATTCTCAAACATTTTGGCTTTTTGGCTATCGTCTTTAGAATGTCAGGGTTCCTAAATTCAAGCTGAACGAAACTAAACCAGAGACTGGGAAACAGGCCATCTCTTAACCATAAGTATCAGAAAAAAACAATAAAAAAGAAAATATCTCGACTAATCAGGATCTTTCTTTTCTATGTACTAATTTTGTGATTTCATTTTTTTGGACGAAAGAGACCTGACCTGACCATGTTAAACACGACCATCATTAACTGCACACGTGTCTACTACGGAGGAGCTCGTGTTTAGCCTTCAAGGTTAAACCCTTCAGGTCAGTCCGTGGATAGATGACCATTTATTACTTTAATAACAAGAGTTCTCCGTGCTTCGGAAAGTACATTAACGTTGGTCCCGGCTGTCATTTGATAATCTTTGACTGTCGTTACGATAGGCAGAAGCTTTACAATCTGATACAAGTCTTGCTAAGGCGTATAGTGTTACCCAGTTACTGGATTGTGATGGTCAGATAGGCATGTTAAATATTGGTACTCAGATGAATCCGGTTAGACTGGAACCTTAACCCAACTTATTTGGACAAGAGCTAGGCAGATTGTTTGTTTACTGTATAACCATTATAATATGACCTTTATAGGAACCTTATAGTGATAACGGTGATTTATAACCCAATCACCAATATTGTCAGTTGATCTAAATAACTAACAGTACGAACTTCTGAATTTTTTGAAGAACTTTCAGGCTATAAGGAAGCTAATTGAAATTAAATTACATTTTCTGAGTCTTGTTATCGACATTCCACTAAATTGGCTTTGAGAACATTATTTATGAAAATTAATATATAGGTAGAAACTAAGGGGCCACGTGACTCTACCAAAATATTTTTGAATTTTTTTCTACGGTCTTTTTTTAAGAAACGTATGAAAACGAACGGTAACACAGGAAAATGCTGTCGTAAAAGTTCAATAACTCGAGTCTAATTCCATTCTAAATCGAGATTAAACCTAATGTTGATTAAACTTCATAGTAGCGGTAGCAGACAACAACATTTCTAAGTAATTACTGGCGAAACCAACACGCTTTAATGTAAAAGCAAATAAAACAAACCAGAAACTGAGCTATCGAGCTTTTGTTTCGTGTTATTTTCGTGTAAACTGACATTATTAAGACAGAAAGCAACTGTGACATAATACTGTATAATGTTATTTTGGCTTTGCCGTTTACCCAATTATACTCTACTGTGTATTAGTCGTAATACACCTGCGGGAGCTAAAAATAAAAGCATTTTAGGCTCCAAATAAGTTTTGCTCGAAAAAAGTAAAATATGAAATTGCCGGCAGTCCTCTCAGGGTTTAAAAAAGGTCAGTATGAAGGCTTTCCTAAAATGAGAATATACACAACTGGCTAAATTTTATGCCGTTTACATGGTTCTGGAAAACGAAAACAGCATACGGACTGCTCATCATGGAGTCTCACTCTTTGTACGAATCAACAAGCATATTTCCCCTGGCGATGTCGCATGCATGGCTGTGGGCACATTTCGTTAGCGACTGTCAAAATTGTACCCGCTAATGTCGCCGCTGTGGTCTAGGAATAGTGTTGGTAATTGCATACACGATTTTGGTTAGAATGGGCCGCAAGTGGGTCAGATTAAGAATAATTTTATATGCGGAGATGAAATGAGTGGAAAGTTCTTAAGGTGCTCATGATCTCTAGGCGGTAAAATCCCTTTGATTAGGTAACCCTAACTCTAAAATGTAAAAAAAACCGCAAATGTGTTTCTTCGACATATAGATTGCCCCTTCTAAAATATCATCATCATCATCATCAGCCTATTAATGTTCCCACTGCTGGGACACAGGCCTCCTCTCTGTGAGAGGGAATGGGACGTATTCCACCACGCGGGCCCAGTGCGGGTTGGTGGATGTCACATGTCTTCGAATTTTTGGTTCTAGGACATGCCGGTTTCCTCACGATGTTTTCCTTTACCGTTTTAAGAGCAGTAGTGAAGAAATAATTTACACAAAGTAAAGCGCCTGCCTGGGCTCGAACACACGATCTACAACTTGTAAGTCGCGGCCGATACCACTGGGCCACCACTGATCTCCGTTCTAAAATATAATCACTACTAATATCCATATATCCATACTTGTATACTTATTAACTTAACTGTATTAAAATTATAAATACGAAAGTAACTCTGTCGGTCTGTCTGCTTGTCTGTCTGTTTTTTACTTTTTCACGTCCTTAATACTTAAGAAATTTGGATAAAACTGCTGCACATGGGTAGACCTAGTCCTGAATCATAGGATACTTTATCCCGGGAGTATGTTCCCTGGATATGATTTAAGATTTACATACCAGCGAAGCGGCTCGCTAGTTACCAATTAGTCGATTTTTTCATCACGTTCTGCATCTACGTCTCCTAATAAAATAAATAAATATCTCCTTATAAATATATCCTCCGAAACGTCCCCCTTCTCAGAATAAGTGCCTTAGTACCGTTTGTCAAAATGTACGGATTTATTGTTTTCTTAAACCTTGGGGTGGATGAATTTGTTCTACCTTCGAACGCTGCAAGTTTGTCCCGACCGTTGTTTTTGTTCATAATCTTGTCGGGTTAGCTTAGCACTTATAAAATTTCAGTATTCAGATAACTTTTATCAAAGGAAAAGTACCAAAATATTTATTCCTCGGATTATAGCTATTTGACTATTCAAAACTGGGTTATTTAATTACAAATGTTAAAGAATATTTTTATAGATATATATGTCACTATTCTCGAATGAATACTATGAACTAAATATATTACTACAGTTTAAAACCCCAACAGATTAATGTTGTTACTGATAAGTAATAAAGTTCCTGCTGTTCTGTTAAGGAAAAAAGATTTAAGAAACCAAACACGACCTGTCCTTGGCACTTGCCGCCTTGTAAGTAAAATATAATTCATTGTTTAACCTCAGTCTAAAAAGTCGCTCTCAACTTAAATTGTGTCCAAATTATTATATCAAAATAATATTGTATTACCTCAACAAGCTCACCAGCATCTTAATCAAAACATTCGAAATTATAAGCCCTAATAACGAAAAAGTTTTCTGAAGCGAAGCTAAAAAAACCACAGCTCGGATCCTGAAAAATGTCGACTTCGATAACCACAACCTCGATAAAATCGTCATTTCAACCTGCAATTTATCTTACTGAACACGGAGCTCCCCATAGACATCGATCAATCTTAGACTTTGCCGGTTCCTTCCTAACTGACATCTTACGCTCCATTTTTATCGTTCATGGCATATAAAATGTTGCTACTCTCATCTCCATGATTTAATTCCTTAGTCTCTTCTTATATCGCCCAAGGGATTCTATGTGATGTTTATTCCAGCTAAGACTGCACAGAACAGAAAAAAATGGTACAAGAAAACTCAATTGTTCCCTTGATACAGTTCCCTTATTCTTGGTAAAATACGGCCCTGTTCTACCACAGCTGTATATACGCGAAGCAAATGTACTGACATTGTTTATTTTGCCGTCACCGCACCGCTGCTTACGGATCCGGTAACAAAATTACGAAAATAATTAAAATTGAGACCGTATTGTTCTTCGCTAAGCAATTGTTTTATTATGTAGTACGTTATTTTCCGGTTAATTCGGAACTGCTTATTTTTAGTATTATGGTTCGACCTATTTTTAACATTAACTTGGGTGATCTCTTTTATTTTTGAAAGGTAAAGTTTAAGTATGCAAACATTTATTTGAACTATTTCTATTTAGAGATCAATCTGGGCCAGTGTCGGAATACTTAAAGCGTCTATATTGTTTTATTTCTGTGGTACCTTATAGTTGGTATAATTTTGGACAAAATAAAATATTTGTTTTGAAAATTAATATGTTTATAACAAGTTGACCTCATTAATAGGTTTACCTACTACAAAGATATAAAACATAAAGAGATTCATATTAAATATTGGAAACATTGTTTATTTGTTGTTTGTTTTTAGTTTGTTTAAAAAAAAACTTTTTCCCACACTAGGAATTTCTTCCTGTATCGTGGGTGCGTTTACAAACATATAAACTCACATACACAACACCCAGAGCTGGAACAACTATCTGTAGGTAATACAAATATTTGTTCCGTGCGGGCAACGAACCCGCGACACGCAGTGCACCAGTCAATCGCTCAACTACTGCGCCAACCGTGCGCCCTATATTATAATCCTGTTTTATTAAATCAGCTGCTCTCTCAGCAATCATAAAGGTGGGTGCGTTAGTATTGCCGCTAGTGATGGTCGGCATCACACTAGCATCAACCACTCGAAATCCGCGAATGCCATGCACCTTCAAACGACTGACGACGACAGAACAGCTTATATTTCGACCTATTCTGGCACTGCCAACTGGATGGAAAATAATGTTTGCCATATTTACAGCAAAGCAGCTCCAATAATCAGCACTATACATATTTACGCAGCTAGCACGATCCAACCCAATTTTGCTCCAATAAGTCGAGTAGACCAGTTCTGCCAATTAACAGAACTGAACAATAATGAACAGAGCGGAACAGACCTGAACGAGTTATGGAACGTAATGGAACGGAATGGAACGGGATGGAACGGAATGGAACGGAATGGAACGGAATGGCACGGAAAGGAACGGAACGGTATGGTACGGTATGGAATGTATTTGAATGGATGGAACGGTATGGAGCGGTATGGAGCGGTACGGAACGGGATGGAATGGAAAGGAAAGGAACGGAACGGATTGGAACGGAACGGATTGGAACTGAACGGCTTGGAACTGTTTGGAACGGCATAGAAAGGGACGGAAAGGAACGGAACGGATTGATATGGAACGTAATGGAACGGAACGGATCGGGGTGGAAAGGCACGGAATGGAACGGCAAGGGACGGTATGAAACGGCATGGTACGAAACGAAAAGGTACGGTATGGAATGTACTGGGATGGACTGGAACGGAATGTAACGGAATGGCACGGTACGGAACGGTATGGAAAGGCGTAGATCGGGACGGAATAGTACGGTATGGAACGGAATCAAAAGGGTAAGGCACGGAATGGAACGGAATAGTACGTAATGGAACGCCATGGAATGGTATGGAAAGGCATGGAACGGGACGGAATAGTACGGTATGGAACGGAAGCAAAAGGGTAAGGCACGGAATGGAACGGAATAGTACGTAATAGAACGCCATGGAACGGTATGGAAAGGCATGGGACGGGACGGCATAGTACGTTATGGAACGGAATGGAAAGGAACGGAACGGATTGGAACGGAACGGCTTGGAACTGTTTGGAACGGCATAGAACGGGACGGAAAGGAACGGAATGGATTGATATGGAACGTAATGGAACGGAACGGAACGGGGTGGAAAGGCACGGAATGGAACGGCAAGGGACGGTATGAAACGGCATGGTACGAAACGAAAAGGTACGGTATGGAATGTACTGGGATGGACTGGAACGGAATGTAACGGGATGGCACGGTACGGAATGGTATGGAAAGGCGTGGATCGGGACGAAATATTACGGTATGGAACGGAATCAAAAGGGTAAGGCACGGAATGGAACGGAATAGTACGTAATAGAACGCCATGGAACGGTATGGAAAGGCATGGAACGGGACGGATTAGTACGGTATGGAACGGAATGGAAAGGAAAGGAACGGACCGGAAAGGTACGGTATCGAATATATTGGAATGTATTGGAACGGGATGGAACGGGACGGAACCGAATGGGATGGCTTGGAATGGAATGGAACGGAACGGAATGGAACGGCATGGAAAGGTAAGTAACGGGACGGGACGGGACGGAACGGAACGGAACGGAATGGAACGGACAAAAAAAATACATTTTAAAGAAAACGAAAAGTAAAAACTTTAGTGTTGTTAGCACCAGCTTTAGTGTTGTTTGAAACAACTAAACCAACTTTGAGTCTCTAGACTAAGTGAGTTTCTAAGACTGATATGTTTGCTAATAAACCTGAAAAATAAAAACCCGCCCCCGTACCATGACGTGTGAAAAATATCATGGTGCAACTGGGAAAAAGGGACAAGACATATACATCTGTCCCTTACGCATATACTCTGTTCTAAGGGCTTATGGCTGCGCTGCGCTACTCAAATGTTCTTTCAATCTTATAGATTTAGACTTTTCTATAATCACTACTGCCACTTTCTGTACTTTGTCTGGAGCCTTCACTATTCGTATTTTGCTCTTTTTTATTTTAATTATTATTATTTTTTTATTTTATAGTTCAAATAATTATTTAAGCATTTTGAACTATGCAAATGCTATGCTATGCATATGTTATACTTTAATGCATTTTCATGTTATTCAAAACTATGAAGTCTTACTCAACGTATACAAAAACATTAATGACTGCTGATGGTATCTATACATATTGTCCCGTCCACCACTGGTCTAAAATCCATTCACTGAAGTGTCACTTAGACTCCCATACTCAAATACTTCTGAAAAATAATATTATATCTGGAGACTCCGTACTTCATAAGTATGCTCTCGGGCCAGCAATATAGCTGAATATTAAATACTGGATATGAACCTCAGAGGTTATTATTGCGTCTTGAGTAAAGAGCAAATATACGCAATATGTTGAGTATTCCGTTATTTTCTTTGGCTACGGTTCAGATTATAAACGATTCAGTATCTTTTGGTTTTTGCTTCCAAGTCAAGGCTGTGATGTTGAAAATGTTATAAATCTCTACAATTCAAGTAGATACGATGAAACGAAAATTAAAATAAAAATTTACGGAACCGAGCCATAATGGCTCGCACTTCGTTTTTCTCCATTTTCGAGAACACGTACTGATACGAAGCAAACAAATAACTACATTCAGAAAAAACCGGCCAAGTGCGAGTCGGACTCGCGCACGAACGGTTCCGTACTATTATCGCAAAAAACGGCACAAAATCACGTTTGTTGTATGGCAGCCCCACTTATATATTTATTTTATTCTGTTTTTAGTATTTGTTGTTATAGCGGCAACAGAAATGCATAATCTGTGAAAATTTCAACTGTCTAGCTATCACGGTTCATGAGATACAGCCTGGTGACAGACAGACAGACAGACGGACCGCGGAGTCTCAGTAATAGGGTCCCGTTTTTACCCTTTGGGTACGTAACCCTAAAAAACAAAAGAGAATCGAAGATATTTTTCTTTATTAATATTAAAAATGTGTATCTGAGCTATGCCTGCCAGTATTTTTTTTTTCTTACCAAAGAGTATGTCGTTCTCACTACTTTTTGTTCTCATTACCTGTACAGTGTTTTGAGATTTTCCTTCTTCTTATGGTACTTATTTCCGCCAAAGATGCGTTATAATTAATGTTGAAATATGGTACTTTCGACGCTCATAACTTTCAAATATATGTTATTTTTTTACTTTTTTGTTATATACAGGACTAGATAATGATGAGACAAATTGTAGTATCTTTTATTTTGAACGTTCACTGTCAAACTTTGGAGTAATCGCCATAATACGTTTGTATGGAAAAATGACCGACTAGGGCACCCTTAAGCATAGTTATTAAATACCTCTGTTTAAAAAAGTTGACGACGCAAGAGATTCATTGCGATTTCCACTGTCACAAGGTGGGCTTCTTAATTTCGAGTAGGGAGAACGAGCACGGAAGACGAACATCGGTGCGGCCGTCCATCGACGTCAGTCACCCAAGAAAATGTTGCCAATGTCGAGAAAATTGTATTGAGCGATTGAAGAGTTACCATCCGATACTTAATTCAAGAAACGGGCATTTCATATGGAAGTATTCAATCCATATTGAAACAATCTTTGAATATGAGAAAAGTCAAATAATAAGCACAAATTGACCCCATATACCAGGCCCCTCAGAAAGTATTGCGAAAAAAAGTTTTTATATATGGGAGACTGGCCAGTTATAATGTTTTTCGAAAATATGATTATTTATAAGTAAAAATAAGTAAGTTCCAATTTCAAAATTTCCCTCCACATTTTTTGCGAGTTAATTCAAAGTATTGTGTCTCACTGAAATATGGATCTGCGCCGGGAACATTTTAGAGCTATGATTTTATACGATTTCAAGTGTCGCCTGAAACCGGATGAATCGTACGATAGACTTCAAATGGCATTCATGGATGAAGGCCCTTCCAAGGCAACCGTGTATCGTTGGTATAACGAATTCAAGCGCGGTCGACCAACTTTGGGGGATGACGAAAGAAGCGGTCGCCCTTTGACGGCTGTTACCGAAGAAAACGTGCTAGCAGTGAAAAATTTAATCCAAGACAATAGGCGAATTACATATCAGGAGATTCAACACATATTGAAGATTGGATCGGGAAGCGTTCACGAGATTCTACACAGCCATCTTCGCGTGAGGAGGATAGTATCACGCTGGGTGCCGCACAACCTCACCGATGCTCAGAAGCAGGCCCGGGTGGAATGGTGCCGTGATATGCTTAACAAATTTGAAGCAGGCTCGTCTCGGCGTGTTTACGACATCGTTACAGGTGATGAGTCCTGGATTTATCAATACGACCCAGAAACCAAGCGCCAGTCGACTGTTTGGGTGTTTCAAAATGAGCCAACGCCTACCAAAGTGAAGCGATCTAGAAGCGGGGGTAAGATTTTGATCGCTAGCTTTTTTAATTTGACTGGCCACTTGGTATCAATTCCCTTACGGGATCAAAGAAGCATTAATGCCGAATGGTATACTACCAAATGTTTGCCAGAAGTTTTCTCTGTTATAAGCAACAAGCGACCAAACACAGGGCTCCGCGGGCTACTGCTCCACCACGACAATGCACCTGCGCACACCGCACTCAAAACGAGGGACTTCCTGGACAGCACGCCAGTCAAACTCCTGGGTCACCCTCCTTACAGCCCTGATCTAGCACCGTGTGACTTCTTTTTATTCCCAAAAATAAAAAATCAGCTCAAAGGGATACAATTTTCGTCGCCGGAAGATGCGCTGGCTGCGTTCGAGCAGGCTGTAAACGAGGTGTCTGCGGCGGACTGGAAAAAGTGTTTTGAAAACTGGTTTAGGCGCATGAATCTTTGTATAGAGGCTGGTGGAAAGTACTTTGAAAAGATTTAATAAAAATATATGTACGTATAGAACAATTTTTTTTAGTTTCGCAAAACTTTCTGAGTGTCCCACGTATAATGTAAATTGAAATTAAATGTTTACAGTATATTTTTTGTTATATCGACATAAGATACCCGTCATATCTGCGGAGTTTCACTTACTAATTTAATTTTGTCTCGGGATTGTAGACCTTGGTTCCGGAAGGCTACGACCATGGTATGCTACGAAATGCTACGGACAGCTACGATGTGCTACGGGACTAGCGTAGCATTACGTCTGCGTAGACCACAAACAAACGCGGGACACTATGCTAGCCCACAGTTTATTCGCAAATGCCTGGTTTATTTTTGGACTAAAAGCATGCGGTGAATAAATTATACATTGACGCGTCATAATATGTCAATTTTAATTAGCTATAATGATGAAACCGTAATGTCTTTTAACTTTTTCATAGTCTTCGTATTTTATAGCATTTTTATGTTCTTTCGGACTTGCAATATACCAGTTAAACAAGCGTTTTTCAGAAGATATTAGGTAAGGTCGGGTTGTGTATAATGGTAAATCGACATTTGACAGAGTTTAGCGATAAACTTATTCGATTGAATACCTACAGATCGTGAATTGTAAGAAATCATTAGTATTTAGCTCATGACTTAAATTATATGGGGTGGATGCAATATTTCTTTTTCTGACGAACTTTTGTATTAGCAATCCCGCCGTTGAATTGTAAAGAATATTCTCTCAAAAATTGAAAATATTTTCAGTTACAAAACATAACATTACGAATGCTGGGTCGAAACCTTTACCCTTTCCATAGCATCAAAGATTAGATCAGATCGACCGTAACTTAGTTGATCGGAATAAATTCTAACTTAAATTGATCTCGTCCAACTTTTGAATAAATTATCAAGAAGTTATTAACTTTTATTCAGAAGCTCTGACATGGTTTAAAAATAGAGCTCTTTGTTAAAGTTTGTTCGTTAGTTTGAGAATGTAATTTATGAAAAATCAATTTTGTGGTTCATTTATTTCATATAATTTGTTTCTTTTTGTTATTTTTGTCTAGAAACAAGTTAAAATCCATTAACATAGATACTTAAATGTATAATTTAAAAACAGTTTAATACAGTTATTTTTTGAAATGTTACATTATTGTAGGATTTTCTGTTTTATAAATGTAAAGCTCAAAGATCGAAAACGCTCATTGAGCGAAAAAATATCTCAGAAAGCGTTGTGTCTTCTTACAAACGGCCACAAAACGAATTCGAAAATTCAAAAAGAATTGCAAATTTTTGTCGGTGCCATCTTAGATTTTGGTTTTGACTCAATAATCGTTATTAGACCCCGAATACCATGAAAATTACTTCCATGACGAAAATATGGCAAATTGCCGTCGGCGCCAACACGAATTAGCGTTGTGGCGGTTTGTAAGAAGCCACAACGTGTTCAGAGTTAGATTTTCGACAATTAGCGTTTTCATTCTTTGAGCCTAACATATATACTTAATGGTTCCTGGCACTGAAGTTTGTATATTTACCTAAACTAAACGTTTGCTATTAAAACGACATTATTATAAAAGCCTATTTTTTAAATGCTTATTTAATTATTCATCACGAAGGTATAGTGACTGCATGGGCTACTGCTACTCATGAGGTTCTGTGTTCGCTTCCTTGGTCGGGCAAAATGTTATTGAAATTTTCCATCAGATCCTTTTTATGCCGCAGTCCGCAGGATTCTGTCATTCTGGATTTGTGCCCGGCCTATTGCCATCAATAGGCTCGCCCTATGACCTAAAAATAAATGGTGTTTAGTAGATATGTACATATAGATTACAGGCATATTGTTGTGTTACGATAATAATATGTAATTTATCCCAAACCGCCTCATATGTTTATGACGTCAAAACAAGCGATCATTTTCCGACTAATATTATATGAATCGACCTTGACATGTTTATCAAAATAGAATAACGTGTTATCCAGAAGGTTCGATTGTTTACCGTGAGGAAACCGATACGTGGGTCATCAAGAATAATAAGACGAAAACGGTCTTGACTTATTTTGCTTTTGATCAAAAGAAGCTATTTTATGTTGATAATGTAATAAAAATAGAATGAATCGTTTATCCTTAAAACATACTTATTTTAAGGAGTTCAGACTCTAGCCACCCTGGTCGCGGATAAATTTGAAAGAGAGTTACCGCAGCCCTGGCACAAGCAACTGAAGGAACACAGGTGGGTTTTAGTCAGTAAAAATCTAACACGCCCTCCCGCTTCACCCAGAGTGCGAGAAGTCATTGGATGATTCCCCACAAAAAAAACACCCTACCTAAGCAAACACTAGACTTATACTTGCGAAGCGAAATCTTCTCTGTTTGTTTATCTTTTCATTTGGTAAGTAATTTACTGCTGCTGATTATGATGTTTTGCGCGAACAACCCATTTATCATCACAGAATATAAAAATTAACTGATGTTTATGAGCTCCACGGTTACTATGTCTATTGTTAACTCACACATAAATGTGTCACAGCAACTATTACTATCAACTTTAATAATAAACTAATGTTCAAAGAAAACACGCGTTTTAAAATCTCTCCGACCTTACCAAAAATATAATTGGCGACGAGGACAATCTTGCCCACAAAAGGACAAAATAATTATATTTAACAATAGAATATTATGGTAATTACTTATATACATACTTCCTATAAACCTCAACGCTGCTAACTTCATAGAATTTTAAATGCAATGACATTGTTTTGATTAATCTGTTGAACATTTTTGCACGAGTTTTCATTTGACCGATTTGAACGAAATTGAACGAGAACGCTCGGCTAGGTCTTTCTAAACTTTAAGTCTGAAAGCATTAATTGCCGCAGTTGAACGCTCTTCAGTTTTATTCAGGCTTTCAGAGTTTTAATGGATAGATCAGTTTTTACTCACTTGAATCATAGATGATTCTGATATCAGATTATATGCATTTATTTAGTTTTTGGTTATAAAACTATGGGTGGGTTTACTAAACCCTACTTAAGTACCAACGTTTGACAGATTTTCAGGCTAGAATTTAAAAAATACTCAACTTCAAATTATTAATGAAAAAATCAGGCATATAATTAAAAGTCTTGACCGCAGCATCTCGTGATTCGCAAAGATATAAAAAAATAAATAAAAAAAATTGACCTCCGACTAATCTCTTTCGTGCTCTCCTATATATACCAATTGCCAAAAAAAAGTCTTATTACTATTAGACAGTTGATATGGTCAATAAAGATTTAGATCGTATTTCTGATTGGAGTTTGACTCACGGTCTGAAGGTAAATCCTACGAAGACTCAAGTCATTGTTGTCGGCAGTCCTAGGTTGCGTTCGAAAATAAACTGGTCGCAGCTCCCCCAGATTGTCTTTGATGGCTCAGCTATTCCATACAGCGAATCAGTGAAAGACCTGGGTATTTTAGTTGACAGGGACTTTTCGTGGGGTCCTCAGCTGCAGGAGGTTAGTCGCAAGGTTTTTGCATCTGCGGGGTCTTTGCGCAGACTGCGCAATTTCCTTCCAACTGCCACCAAAACTGCACTCGCCCAGTCCCTCCTTCTCCCAATCCTCGACTATGCCGATGTCAGTTATTTAGATCTGAATGAAGTGCAGCTAGATAAGCTTGAGCGACTCCAGAACTTTTGTATTAGATTCATATTTGGTTTACGCAAATATGTTTCTGAATTTAGAATTAAGCTCAAGTGGCTGCCAATCCGCCTTCGCCGGAATGCCCATGTTTTATCTTTACTCTACAGTATTCTGTTTGTTCCTACAACCCCCTATTATCTCAAAGAACGCTTTAAGTTCCTTCATGACACACATTCTAGACACTTGAGATCATCGGAGAATTTGAAACTTTTGATGCCTGCTCATTCCACTAAGTTTTACGACAAATCGTTTACGGTCCAGGCTGTGCGATTGTGGAATGAGTTGCCGTTGCCTGTTAGACAAGCCCAGTCACTGGCTTCTTTTAAGAACCTAGTTAAAAACCACTTCCTTTCTCTCTAACGCTTTTATATTGGGTCTAATTTCTTTCATCATTATTATTTACTTTTTTTTTGTCCCTCCTTTCTTTGAATTTGTTAACATGTAATATTATTAATGTATGTAAGTATATATCTTAGTATATGTATATTTAAGTTTATGGATAGTATTTATTGTAACAATATATTTTTGAATATATATATATATGTTTTAATGTAATAGCAGTACACCACAGACTACCCCCATTTTCATTGTAAGTTCTTTCAGTCCATCCAAAGGTTGTCTGGTAGATATCGCTGTCAGCGATAAGACCGCCTTTGTACCCGTATAATTAAGTTTTTTCTTATTAAATAGATGTGTAACTTTTATGGTGTACAATAAAGTATATTCTATTCTATTAAAACTAATTCCCTGTTTTCTCGGAACATCTCTATTTTCCAAGGACTTCATTAGTAGAAAATAATTATGGGCTTAGTACAAGGAATGGCAGCTTTTTGTCAAGATTGGCACTAATTAGATCCTAACTGAGCCTAAATAAAAGAGTACTGTAACATAATAAACGTGGTTTTAGAAACTTTTGTTAACGGGATCTTACCATTATTGATTAAAAAAAAGGCCTTGTCACTATGATATAGTTCTGATACAGTAGTTTAATACTAGGTTTCATAGTCCGTGTGAGTCCCGGTGAAAGTTATATCCTCCTCTTGCCTTCTATCAAGGGTGATGGCCCACAACTGCTTCCCATATTATAACTGTTCAATTTAACCCCTCTGTATAGTGTCTGACATAAAATTCTACAGGATATTGTTTACTGACTAAGTACTCATATATACGACCGCCAGAATCGTTCGAATGTAATGAGAAATTTTCTGTTCGGACTGTTGAGAGTCTTAGCGCCCCACTCACCCGAGCATCTGTTTTAATCTACCAATCAACGAGTATTTCAATACCGTACTATTTTCTTAATATACTTATAACCAAGGAACCAGCTAGTTGAAGACTCTTGCTTATCCGAGTGTTTTAGTGTCGAAGACTCGGGGACATTCACTATCCCACATTGGGCCTGCGCGGTATATTATAGCCAACTCCCTCGCATATAGAACAGGCCTGCGTACTGCATTAGGAACGTTACACTGATTTAGGTCCGCTTGTCTAACCAGGTTGACATAGCCTAACAAAAATAAGAATATTTTACAGTATACCAACCATAAAACTACAACAAACTGGGCTTACTGCCACTACCCTCCTTGCTGTAGTTCAATAACACAGCTCCGTTGTGCGAGATGATTGGCTTACTATTGTGTTCATTGACATGACCAGTTCTTTATCACACTAGTCATGTGCGCTTAGTCCGCCAGCACAAATGGGATGGTCTGATTAGTCTTCTAGATAGCTTTTGTATTTCAGTGGATGTGTTTATCTAGTAAATAGTCGGGCTTTAGTTATGCAAACTCGATTGCATTATTACAGTCTTTTTTCCCTTCAGCTGTAAGACTCATTAATCACTTACCTACCAAGGAAGACCTCGTTGTACAATAAGGTATTATCATATGCTATATCTATCTTCCATTTTATTATTCTATAATAGCACTTCAATAATAACATTATTCGAGTATAACACTGAATTATTGACTGGAAATGTCTAACTGAGATTACATGGGACTAATTAACACGCTATAGTTGCATCTAGGAATGAAAGTATGTCAAGTATCGGTAGTCTAGCAAAATTTCAGATCTAAGAAAATATATTCAGGTCGTGCTAGAAAACCAGGATGCTCGTTGCAAAACCGGTTGTTAGGTTTCATCTTCGTTCGGTCTTCTGCCCACCTGTACAACATGCCAATGATTCACAAATATCAGCTAGGTCAAGGCATGGAACATTCTTGGTAGGTATGTAATGTGTGACCATCCACCCACGGAATGATCGTGCAAGCCATCAAGATCGCCTGGTGCGGCTATTATTATTTGGCCACGGGCCCATTACTAGCACTATACAATACGTCGTACACACCATACAATTCGCTGTAGGTAAATATGCTTTTTAAAGAAGGAAACTGTTTAATACACATTTGCAACTCCTTTATCTGTGGTACTTCGTAACTTAAATCTGTAAACAATCTGTCCCGCTTAACCCAGCCAACATTCCGCAAAAGCACTAATAAAATCTAATGCATCCATTTCAGGTGGCGTAACAACTAACATTTTTAATTTTACAAAGGCGCGCGCCATTTTCTTTGGTAGCAATGGCCGTCGATTAGTTTTAACGGCGTGCCGGTGACGCTCTTGGTATCAATTAGCGGTTGGGAATAAGGAAGAGTTTGCTGTGATTTTCTTTGTAAGTATGGTGTGGGTGTGATAGGACGCAATGGTTATTCGTGAAAGCAAGGTAACAGACTTGTTTCTGCTTACTCTTCATAGCCACATTGATGGTATTAGAATTTTATATAAGGAATGCTTATATTTTAGTCAATTAAGGCGTCTTTCGGCTGAAACGCTCCAGCGCCAACCTCATATTACTTCTTACCAATATAAAAAGAACATTGTTCTAAGGGCCGTTACACAGTTCATCCGATTAGTGTCAGTGAAATTTCGATTCTGAAGTAGCCGTAGTACTTCTTGTAGAGAAGCTTACGTACTACATCCGAACTCTATCCGTCATAGTTCAGAACATTTTGAACTCGGAACTCAAATCATGGACACGGATCGTATGTAGTGCGTAACCACCCTAATTCTATAAAAGCACACGCAATATAATATGATGTAAAATGATACAATATAAATCATTTGGTGAATCCGTTTCCATTCCTAAAACTCAGAAGAAAATCGCAATCGAATAAAAACAGGTATAACCAGATTAGTGACGGACCAGCATTTGAAAATATTGCTTGCAGTAAGATTTATACAACCCAAAAACGTATTACAAAACCATCCTCTTTATTATAAACATAAGACAGAAACTGCACCGACAACGTTCAGTTACTAAGTTATTGGTCGTGCTCCACTTTTAGTTGAATTAGTACTGGTTAGAGCATTCCAACATGTTCATTACTTCGATATTGTGTTTGTCAGCTTCTATGTAGATTGTTGGTATAGTGTTTTAGCATGGAAAAACGGCCATTAACCCGCTTACATTTATTGACATTCTTAATTTAAGAAACGGTAATTAAGACATGAAATCGTCCTGACTTTTTATGAATTACAATTTTAAAGTTCGGGTTTCTACGAAGAGGTTTTAAGGAAAGGGCTATATAACCGCTTACATGTTTAAATGAAGCAAGTATAGTTGGCAATTGTAGATAATTCGTAAATACAGTTGCTTTTGAAGTAGTTTTGATACCCTCTTCGAGTTCTGATAATTAAATGCTCATAAAATACTTTTTTATGGGTACCATCATAATTGTTTGACTGCACTTAATGTATAAAATCTGTTTTTAACGATAATGTGGTTATAACTATATTTTATTCAGGCAAGGCCTAAAAACCATTTATTGTTAAGAGACGAAAACTAGAGTTCAAGACATCATTGTAAGTAAACTGCTTTATCTTAGGCACGAGACTAATGATTTATCTGAATTTTTAAGATAAGTGTGAGGCAGCTTGCCGAATTTCAAATTAAGAATTCCAACTCTGAATTCAGAGAGGAATTTAGAATATGTGAGTCCAGCCTTAGACACTATACTTTAGCATAGCAACTTCAACCTTGCTCTGTATCTACCACAAGTATATTGAGCTACGAAATATATTGATACAAGTAGCTAACCGAGCGATTTCTCAAGTTCTCTCAAAAGGGACTAGGGCCCGCCCCGCGAAAAATAAAATTTAATAGACCCTTACAGGGTTTCCATTTCACACAAAATATTTTAGCTACATTTGCATTACGAAAGCCTATTCAAATGGGTCGTTGTTGGGTCTACGTATGTATGGGTACTTATAGGTACAGGTGGATTTTTGAGACGTGGCAGTAAAGTTACCTTAAACTCTTGTAGCTACAGGAAAATGTCTTTAAGAGGTTTTCCTTAACTTTTTGAGTATTTGCTAATTGCATTCATAGATCTTGGAAAAAAAATACATTCGGCAAGAAAATGAGCACTTTTGTGAGCAATATTGGTTTTCGCCGCCAATCATTCATGTTTCTAATAGGGATCTGAGAAGTTTTTTGAACCATCTGAGGTTTAAGCTCTAGAAAAGACACAAATCGTAAACAACTTTCCTTATAGATTTCATTAGGAATTAAAGGGGATCTAAAATGTTTCAAATGCCCATCATGTATATTTCATCTTGAATGGGATCGATACCCCGGGGTTAAAAAATATCCTGTGAAAAAGTTTTCACAAGATAAATATTATTTCAATTTGTATTAGCGACCCAACACCTTAGCTATTAGAATTTGAGATGATTCTGTTGATCGAGGATCCTTGAATTAAAAACTCATATTTTGGATTATTGACTTGAATGCAGATAATTTTGCGTATCGAAAGATATGAAATTGCCCAATACATGCTAAGTAAAAACCAGATTCTTGAAAACTAATGTATACTTATGTACACCATATTTTTAAAGAAGTTGGAATGGACTAAAAATGTCTTGAGCTAGATCAGGACGTTTGCTAACTAGTTACGATATAAAACATCCAGAGATAACAATTTCAAGAACCTACCAATACCACTAAAAAAGCACAGTATTGAAAACCAAAAGGCATCTCCATATCCAATTAAAATATCAAAAACTTAATCTCGCAATCCAAACGCTCAGCTCACTTCATTTAACAAACTTCCACTTTTAATGAATCCGCATAAAGTTGTTTATCGTTAAAACTTCAAAACTTCTATTTAACTGAAAAACACTGATCGTGTTCCGACTTTATCTTCAGTAACTTTATAACTAAAGGAATATTGGAAGTTGCAACTGAACCTAGTGTTTCACACCAGTGGGAATTTTTTCAGCGTGACAGCGCTCGCGCTTCTCTTACGCGTCAGACTGTCCTCAGGGACTTTGGAATTCACGCTGTATGGCTCTTGTAATGAGATACTTATTCTTAATTACCAAAAGCGTCACACAACCATCCGACCAGCCGCGCATATCAAGCGTCGTGATTGCACAGTGCTCACGCTGCCTTCCAAATTCAATACACAGACATAAAGTACTAGCTTTTGGACAGTCCTTGTTTCTTTCTTCTAACCTTAGTCTGCACCATTCGGTCAAAGATTTACTCCAAAGATATCTCAGATCGAAGACTACCTGAATCAAACTGCCTCACTTCACAAGCAGGTTAGTTTGTCCTGATGATATGCTTCAGTTTAGCCTCGCCCACGTAATCCAGGAATACGCGGCTGTAGCATCTCAACGCGGTCGGACGATGTTAGCCAGTACCCCGTACTGCCCCACGCACAACGGAATGAATGGGAGACTATGTGCGGAAACGGGAGTCCCTACTACTACTACTCAGTTTACCCTCTCTATGTGTGGGTTGGCTTTAGAACGAATCTGTATCGGCTTTATTCTGCATTTTTTGTGCCGGATTGTCAATTTTGTTCACTAGTTTGTGTTATCTGCAATGTTTGGGAAAGTAAGTAATTGAGGGATTAGACTTCTCGGAATTTAAGAGGAAGTGTTTTTCTGTTTATATTTTGATAAGACTAAACTAGTTCGTGTATTTTGTACTTATTTAAGTCAGTTGGTTTGTGAGGTCGGTTGAAAACGAATTTGCATGAAAGTTATTAAATAATGAGTAAAGCTATATTAGCCGTAGAACATGTTCTTGAGTAGAGGGCGCAAATCGGTAAAAGTAAGGGGGGACGCCTTCAGGCTAGGTGGAGCAAGATTCGCAGGCTAACTAGTAGCAGCTGGATGAGAGTTGCCGAAAACCGAAGCAAATAACATACGATTGGAGAGTCCTTTGTCCAGATTGGACTGTTGTAGGCTGATGAAATTATAATGAGTAAGAAACATCTACGTACAGTGACTAGAAAGAGCGAGTCGACGAAATGTGTCTTCTTAATGTATGTAAGTGATCAGTTGGGCCCAATACCTACTTATCAATGAACGCTATTTAGAATTGCTTTTATTATTCTCATTTAATAATAGAATGGAAGAGATACCCCCATGTTGTGTCTATACACTCGTAATACTCTCTGCAACGTGAAGCACGACTCGTCGACTCATCGTAAATATAGCTCACCTAGCTTAACGATCGTTGGGAGGATACTTCGCTAAGAATGCTAAGTATTTAGTACTATGACCGACTTGTGGTGCACTTACTTTAATACAATAATACAGTAGCTATCTATATTAACGGGTTCAAAATGCATAAATATTGTTATAAACCCGACTTTGAATTTGTTTATTACGTGTTCATGTTGTAACGGCTGAACGGGTTTGGGTGAAACTTGGTGTATGGAAAGACCAAAACCTGGATAGGACGTTTGACCAATATATCACCTGATGGTCAGCGATGATGTGGTTGACGGTAAAGCTCGCTTGCCTAGGAGTAACCTATTCTCTCTTAACTTAAATTCCCCCAGGTATCAGGAAACACAGACTTCAGCACGGAATTCTACTCTAACACAATAAAAGTTGGGATAGGTTAAAGTAGCAATACCTAATTTGTAAGGTAGTCAATTCCTGAACCATTTCGCAACATGATGTGTCAGTAATGGTTCCTCGAACAAGCAAAATTTAATTTATACCGAATTTTAAAATTAAATCTAAACAAAGCATCCTACTAAAACCAGTTTATATGCTAAATTCCACAATCAATCAACCCGTTTTGTTTATAAAAAAGCCCAAACAAACCCCTTCAACGTAACTATGTAGGTACAGTCAGGCAAATTAATTGTTTATCACCTGCAGGTGGACGGTAGCTTGCACGTTATAAAATACAGGATACACGTTATAAAAATCTTACTGAAATTACAATTTACCAGGCATTGTTGTCAAAACTGGTAAGCAATACATTTTCCTGCCTTATACAATCTTACACTATTTTAGATAAAGTGACCACGAACATGACCTGGCTGATCTTGAAAGCCAGTGGTACTTACTTGATAGCGCTGCGCTGGCTTCTGCCAAACTCAGTCAGTACATTTGAATTTAGATAAAAAAAACCGGTCAACAATAAACAACCATATAAAACAACAATAACAATCCATGCCAAAATAAAAGGGGTCACTTGACCGTCGTTAATTTATTGAGTGTCTAATTGCACTACTGCAGGGAAAATAATACGAAAAATTAAAATTCGGACTCCAGTCTTACAAGATTAAGTTGGATACCAATATTTTACATGACCTCCATAACCCATTAACCGGGTAACACAATACCACTTGGCAAGACTGGACTAAATATCACGATTAAAATGAATAAAAAATTGCTTTATTGTGAGAATCCATTTTACAAGCAATATCATAAAAATCACGGATACCTCCAATTTTTATTCTAGATGCATACTTCAAGTCGGAAAGCAATATAATCTCGAATATTTTGCCATCTCTATTGTGGGTTCATTCTCTATTCATTACGGTAAATAAAATTATACGGCATGTTATTTCATTAAAGGAGTTAATCCTTTAAATATAGTATGCCAAGGATTTTTGCACTTACCCCACGCCTCATTTTAAGCGATGTTTACTTGTTTTTTGAGCCTTTTTAAGTTTGAAAAAGAATTCTAAAGTGTTTTTCTTTTAATTAATTTACTCCTACGCTTTTTACTAAAACGAATTCGATTTATGAATATTAAAAATAGATTGACAAAGTATTCAATTTTGGTGGGTTTTTATAAAAATATTTTTTCACTTGTTTTGTAAGTTTTTCATTGATTGAATTGATTAAATACGAATTGGTTAAATATTAGGTTAATATATTTATACTTGGATTACCCAAAACATTTACGCAAGAAAATAATTTTATTCATCTTAATTATACTGACTAATTAAATTAAAAAATAATATAGATTTTTAACTAATGTCAAAAATTAAATAATTAATAAAAATAATAAGAAATTCTAAACATTTTAACTGTATTTCATGTGTTATTATAATATATGTTTTTGTAGAATGCATAAAAGGATAGATAGGCCAAAATCGCCACGCAGTGGAGGCCGGCAGATGGGTGTCGTCGCCGGGGTTGGCCTAGGAAACGCTGGCATGACGACTTAGAGGCGTTTACGGGAGATTGGCAGGAGATTGCAAATAATAGGGAAGAGTGCAAAGCTATGGGGGAGACCTTTGCTCAGCAGTGGGACAATGTAGGTTGAATGAAAAGCTAAATTTGAATGTACAGAACATTCATATTTAGCTTTTAATTACGTTTATTATTACGTTAAAATTAATAATTATGTTATAAATCTATGAATGCAATTAATATATGCTTTATTATTATTTAGTGACTAAAAATCTTTGGTTTGGGCATTTCAAATGAAAAGATCGGTTTTCTCTAAACAAATGAATTTCAGAATTTTTTCAGAGTCATCGCATCTTTACAGACTGTTGATAATCCGTAGGAAAACGTCACCGGAAAGCTTGATAGGCTTACCCAAAAAAATATTAATAAGTTTTCTAGAAATAACTTAGTATTATGTATTCAACGTCAAAATACTGTGAAAGGTCTAGGTTTTTCAAATCTGGATTTTTTACAACAATTTGTGATATTTTTGTTGATTTTAAGTATATTATCGTATAAGTATTGCTATAGACTATGTATGTATCTAAGTATGCGCAATAAAACGAAGTACCTATGCTTTTGCTGTAAACAATCCTATGAATGAAAACAAGCTTGGTGTAGCTTAGCTCTCGCATCGGAACAACCTTTTTTTAAATATACAAACCTACCCTACGTACTTCATATTTTATTTATTTCCAACTCTGAATATAAAATTCGCGCAATCAATAAAAAATAGATTCGCGAGCAATGAAAAAGTTCCAGTGACATAGCACCAAATTACTCCTAAACGGGAAAGGCTAGCTTAAAGACGCCATCTGCAATATTGAAGTACATTTAACAGCGCATCAGAATATTACCAACTAAAAACGTAAATATTGTGTTCAAATTTTAAATTAAATGTTTTAAAAAATTGGGGCCATTTGGCAAATAAAACCAAATCTCTAAGAAGGGGTTTTATTCGGTGTAAACGTAGGTTTTGATAACTCAGTACTTGGTGTTTCCTCCATGTGCTCTCAATACAGCTTCTACGCGATTTGGCATGCTGAATACTAGATTCCTCAGCATATGCTGAGGAATGTTCACTCATTCTTCGATGATCGCGTAATTCATGTCACGAAGAGTAGTTGGAAGTGGAACTCGTTTTCTCACACGTCTTTCAAGCTCGTCCCAAGCATGCTCAATAGGATTCAAATCGGGGCTCCTTGCTGACCACTCCATTTTGTGGATTCCTACGTCCTGAAGATACTCATTTACAACTTGAGCAGTGTGGGTCCGTGCAAAATCGTGCATGAACACTGCATTGTCGCCCATATTGGCCAAAAACGGACCAGCATGTTCATTGAGAATCTCATTGATGTATCTGACAGCAGTTAGGTGCCCGTTCTCGATCTCTGCAGAGGGTCGAACTAACGCTGTTCGACTCTCTGCAGAGATACCAGCCCACACGTGAACGGTACCTCCGCCGTGTGACACATTTTCTTCAAAACATGCTTGTGCAAAACGTTCTCCTGGTCATCGGTATACTCTTTTCCTCCTATCATGATGGTACAGCATAAATCATGACTCATCAGAGAACATCACTCTGCCCCATTCGTCCTCACCCCATTTTGTATGCTAGCGGGCGTATCGCAATCGGGCAACTTTATGATGCCGTTCCAGTTTTGGGTCACTTGCTGGCCTGTAAGGCTTCAATCCTCTTTCGGCAAGACGACTCCTGACTGTCCACTCACTTATTGGTTCCCTTCAAACTTGCAGAAGTTATTGTTGAACCGCAACTCCCGTCTGATGTCGATTTCTTAACATGGCTGCTGCAATGAAAGGATCTTCTCGGATTGTTGTGCACCTTGGCTTGCCAGTACCTGGTCTTCTCAGGTTTAATCCAGTCTCTCTAAACCTTTGGATCACTCGTGGGACAGTAGTATGTGTGTGTTCTTTGGCAGTATTTAAAAGAGTTTAAGTTTGCATAATAAAATATATTTCATTATACTTTTTAATTTATGAAGCTAGGTTCATGTCTTAGGAGATATTAAGGTGTTTGTCGGCATTTTGTGGGTGGAACTTTTTCATTGCTCGGCAGTTTATTACTTTGATAAAAATGCATGGTATTGCCATTTCAGAATTTACTAGTATTTTGAACGAAATGTTAAAAGGCCATCTGATATTTGTAATATTTTTTTATAAAAACTGGCATATTGATACAGTTGTTTAACCTTAATGCAATAGAAGTCACTTAAATACAATATTTATAGCATCTTTGATATCAAACCCGTCTGTTTTCAATCGATTTGAAATATTATTAATGATAGTACCGGTGCGAACGAGCTCTGCTCGGATAAAAATAGAGAAAACGACGTTTTCTAAAAATAAAACTCGATGGTCAATTTTTTCGCCCCGTAACCCTCTGTATACTAAATTTCATTAAAATCGTTGGAGCCGTTGCTGAGATTCAGATTATATATATACAAGAATTGCTCATTTAGAGGTATTAGATTCCTTGAATAATGTCAAGTTACCCCAATGTGGGTCCCGGAAAACTTACGGGGACATCGCGGCAGACCACGGTGAAGATGATGGGATGAAGATGATGGGATGAACATGATACGTGCGGATAGGACTAGACTACACTTGTCCAAAACTAGAAGAAATAGAAAGAGGAATGGGGGGCCTATGCCTTGCAGTGAGACAATTCAGGCTGAAAATACAAGATAAATAAATGTGGGATGTTAGTTTAGAACACGCCAACTTAATGTTTAAAAAAATAATCTTTCCTGTTTATAACATTGGTTTAGATATGAACGCACCGAAAAGAGAATGAAAAGGGCACACGTGTGAGCGAGAGTGAAGGAGCGAGCTGTAATATGACTAAGATGTAAGACGCAAATGTTTTTTTTAAGAAATTTAAAATCAATGAAATAAGTTTTACAAGAAATAAATATTTTATTTTAGGTCATGATAAATGTCAAGTCAATGAAGATGAATTTGTTGTTCCATTCTCAAAAGAACATGGTTTCAGACAAAGGCTACCTTGTGATATCCCGTGCCTCGGCAAGCACTTGAAGGCTTTGGTCCAGCACTCGATTGTGTCAGATTGCCGTACCATCGGACTATGAGATTGAGGTTTGCGAAAGCGCACCTGTGTTTGTGCACAAACTTGTGCACTGTACGAGATTGGCTATCATGGCCAAAATTATGTACGCAAAACTATTCTTGTTGAATACAGGCCTGCGGATCACAAAGCAGAAAGCCGAACACTGGGGCCAATAGCAATGCTGCGACTCTTGGATCCAACCAGGTCTATACCCGCAAAACCACGGTACGTGGCAGCGATCGCTAGGGGCTATTCCTGTCAGGCAGGTGGGCAGTTGTACAATTGGTCAAACTTACCTTGGTCCTCGTGGTGATCTTCTATGTTCGCTCAATCCCGTGCCTGGGCGAGGATTTTTGGGATAATATATCTATATATATAAAAGAAAGTCGTGTTAGTTACTTCACTTATAACTCAAGAACGGCTGAATCGATTTAGCTAAAAATTGGCAGGGAGGTAGCTTAGAACCAGGAGAAGGACATAGGGTAGGGTAGGGTAGGGTAGGGTAGGGTAGGGTAGGGTAGGGTAGTGTAGGGTAGGGTAGTGTAGGGTAGCGTAGGGTAGTGTAGGGTAGCGTAGGGTAGTGTAGGGTCGGGTAGTGTAGGGTAGTGTAGGGTCGGGTAGGGTAGGGTAGTGTAGGGTAGGGTAGTGTAGTGTAGTGTAGGGTAGTGTAGTGTAGGGTAGGGTAGTGTAGGGTAGGGTAGTGTAGGGTAGTGTAGGGTCGGGTAGGGTAGGGTAGTGTAGGGTAGGGTAGTGTAGGGTAGCGTAGGGTAGTGTAGGGTAGCGTAGGGTAGTGTAGGGTCGGGTAGGTTAGGGTAGGGTAGGGTAGGGTAGTGTAGGGTAGGGTAGGGTAGAGTAGGGTAGGGTAGTGTAGGGTAGGGTAGGGTAGGGTCGGGTAGTGTAGGGTCGGGTAGGGTAGTGTAGGGTAGGGTAGGGTAGGGTAGTGTAGGGTAGGGTAGGGTAGTGTAGGGTCGGGTAGGGTAGGGTAGTGTAGGGTCGGGTAGGTAGGGTAGATAAATGTTTGGTCTTTTTATGGCAAAACAAAGTTTGCTGGGTCAGCTAGTATATAATAAAGGGGAATACGGGGCGTGGTCTGTTGGTATTCTCTGCAGACTTCAAGACACGCTCCCGGCAAAAGCACGGGCGAAGTACTACACCACTGGTGTAACGGTGAACGCAATTACAATAACGATGGATTTATTATTCAACAATTACAATATAATCAAACGAGACCCTCGGAATCACGGCGCTTGGTCACATTTTTACGAGTCCTAATGTCAAGTGTCAACTCAACCAACAACTGTCAATATCGATGACAGTGACTTGACTTAATGTGTCGTAGTAGTAGTCGTCGTCTTGTGTGTAAGTTCTACATACTAAAAAAAAGGAGTCGATTTAATAGAACTTCAGGTAACAGTTACAACCAACAACTTTGTAATGTTGATTGCAATCGGACGCAACTACACTGAACGCGAAAATAATTTAATTTGTGCCGAGCGCGGCAGGTGCCGCTGCCACGATGCGTTCGGAAGAACTTGTGGCGAACGACGTCCTGGCATTCCTGCAGTATCAGCTGGATTTCAACCTATTGAGCTGTTTAGAACACTTTTGTAACTTCGATAATAATGCAAAAATAAGTAATAATAATTATGATGACCATGGAGATGATATCATAATGAAGCCTGGAGGAGGTCATAGGAAATTCTCAACATATTGTTATATCGACCGATGTTTTTCCTATTTTGAAAAAGTGGCTATTTCAATTTTGAACAGAGGGTCGTTGACTGTTAGTTGAACTAGGCTTGTCACCACAGAATTGCCACAGTAAGCGTAGTTACCATGAAATAAACAAAAACAAATGCATTTAAATATATTGCTTGCTTTTTCCTCTTTTTACTCCACTCCAAGACAAGGCTGAATTAAAAAACATATTTGCATGCAACCTTGCCTGGCCTTGTCCTGACTACTTATCTCAGGCGGGTGGGTTTATAACAGGATCGTTTACAAATGACCCGACTACTAATGCCAGGGGTGTGAGTTTTAACAGGATCGTTTAATAAGAACGTTTTTATTTTGTTACTAAGTAAATTGCTGAAACAATTAATCGATATTGTTTCACAGAACACACGCTTGTTATCCGGAAAACATTCTCCATCACAATGTATTGACACGCTTTCTATTTTCGTTGTTTATCGGCCCATTTATTAGCAGTTAAAACGTTTAATTTGTTTGCGGTGGGCTGGTAAAGCGGTTTACGAGGCAACGTGATTACGGGATAGGTTTAACGATGCTCCTGAGATCTGGTTTGATATACACCCTTATTTATTGCCATCGGCATAGAGTAATAAAATCGTGTAGAAACGATAATCATGTACCTTTGTTTGAACGTACGTCGACACTGTAGCGGCATCTATGTAGGTATAGCAAAATGTACTAACTAAAAAAACACCTGACGTCTTACGAATCCTGCATCGTGCTATATAAGTTCTCCGCACGATTCAAAAATACGTAAATTCATCAGGTGATTAACCATCGGAAAAAGTACCCGTCAATATGGAGGATCCTCTTTTTTCCAGTTCTGCATACCTCTATAATGCTACCCATCGGTCGTTTAGGTTTGTCCTCCGAGCGCAGACCTAAAACATAAAGGACTTCAGCCTCCAGTAAACGTCATCAAACAAACGCAATATCTTGCCGTACATAGACCGTGACAACAAAGCAGAAGACACACACACGTCTGTGTGTGTCTTCAAAACGCTTAAATACTCTGTGATGTTGATGCCAGATGCATCGAGCATTTAAGACGGTACCCTGACCAAAAAATCGGCATGCGATATGAGCATTCCTATTGGTCTAGCGGCACTGGTGGCGCATGAATTACAGTAGTGAATACGCCCAGATTTTAGAATAAAATCTTTATAAAATCGAAATTAGGTCTTTTGAAAAAAAAAATTCTACAAAAATGTTCGTTATTAAATTGTCTATCCATTAGTGTTAGTACAAAAAATAATTAATGAACACTTTACGAGGAGATGCATAATATCAATAATTATTTCTCATTTTTATGTTTTTTTGGAAAGAGATTAGTGAAATATATACAACATTAAAAAAAAAACTAAATCTACCATTTTAGAATCAATATTATGTAGAATTTTAATGTATTATTATTAATTGATATTTCTTTATAAATAACGAGGAGATAGCTTCTAAAAACAGCACAAAAACGGCTTGCGCGGCATTTTGCTCGGGGAACCGCCTTAATAGAGATTCCTAGCAAGAGCCTTATTTAAATGCTTTCGTGGTCATATTAAGCATATAATGACTCGCTATTGGAACACAAGCCTTCTCTTTATGTGAGGTATTACACAAACCAAGTGATTTGGATTTTGGGTTGTGGGTGTGGGGGTAGAAGCAGATTGGTGAATGTCACATGTCTGCGAATTTTTTGATCTAGGACATACTAGTATACTAACAATGTTACAATATTCCTGCGATAGCTTTTCCTACAAGTACCTATACTTCTAATAGCCTGTAACTCCAGGCATTGAGATTGTCTCTGAATCGAAAGTTTCGCTTTTGCCCATACATTTCAATTCTTTGGTATCGGCCTCCTTTTATATTTTGAATAGAATGTTAGTCTAAAGAGGATTCGTGTCAGCTGTTCTAGTAAGTAAATGTTTTTGTTTTGATGGCCTAAATTGCTCTGGAGTATCCTTGTTATATCGTAAGAAACGAGGCTTGATTTCCGATTCGCGACTATTTGAAGACTATTGAACTGTACCGAGTTTTGCCGCACTGAATCTTATGTTTGTAAAGGAGGTTTTATTTCTTCTTCTTCTTCACAATTATTATTATTTTTTGTTCCGTGTTGGCAAATTCTCGAAGGGGTCAGACTCCTACTAACAAAAAACCACACCAGTGTTCCATCTTACACCAACACCGGTGGTCGTAGTAACGTACGATCAAGTGAATCGACCTTAATTGGTCTGTTCTGCCTACTGGGCTTGCTCGAGTTCTTTTCTGTATATCCAATACAATAAAAAACCATCGAGCAAACCACTAGGTCTAATGCGGTAGGCCTCTACCTACTTCTCTTTAACAATATCGTAATTATTCCTAGTACCTAATGTATAACAATATGTTTGTTTAATCATCGTTATTCATGTAGGTATCGTAAAAGTCACATCAAAATCTGTCCACAAGTTAGGGAGTTGTGGAATGAAAGTTTATTTAGTATTGATATGACAGGCTCGTTTAAAAAAAGATAAAATATGTATTCACTGAGAAAAATCTTCTTCAAGTTTCTATTAATAAAACCTAAACGTTGGTCATAGATAAGTGACTAATCTTTCCTTGTCATTGGCATGAACAGAAGTTTTGCAAACATTTTGTACAGCCCTCGTTTTTATTATTCATACTTATGAATCTTTGCTCGGTTATTCATTAGTTCTTGCCGTGGGAACACCGAGGCTAGATGGATTGCTCCCATTCGTCTCCGCATCGGCCGCTTCTTTAATTTGCACTACACTGCAGCGATAAATGAAAAACGAAATTGAAATTGTGCCAAAATATTGTTGTTAATTTTTGACAGACAGAGCAGTTTGGTATCCTTCAACATAAATGAAAGAAAAAGAAAATGAATGCCCAATATTATTAATTGTTTTTGACAGAATACACCCCTCTGATAATATAGTATTGGGTATTGTAAAACTAATGCAGACTTACTTTTTTACTAGATATCTTCACTGTAATTGCGGCATCAAGAAAATAATTTATCTATACTCAATATTACAAAAAGGTAAAGTTTGTGAGTTGGTTTGTAATAATCTCTGGATTTTCTGAACCGATTTTGATAACTCTTTCTATTCTTTCACCAGTAGAAACTACATTATTGCTGAGTATCATAGGCTAATTTTATTCCGAAAAAATAACGAGTCCTGCGGGATGTGGGCCAGGGAGCGAAGCTGCGGGTAAGAAGCTAGTAGAAAATATGTAGGTATTGCTGATAAGTATTATTAATACAAAAAAGGCATTCCTTGATTTGAGTTTCGATTTCAAAATATTCTGAATTATGACAGATTATGACGGATAGAGTTCGGATGTAGTGAGTAATAGCTTCACTAAAAGAAGAACTACGGAACTGAAATATAACGGATAAGGATCAGATGGAGTGCAGTAACCGCCTTTAGTGTCGTTATGTCAGCAATAATGATTGCAAAAATTCAAAATGAAAAAAAAAACACAGTATCTACATCACCATTATCATCTTCCTGCCTTTATCCCATGCTACGTGGGCTAGGCGTAACACGATTTACATGCGCTATTAAAATATCACTTGGTTAATCCCAAGCACTTTTGACAAATGTTATCACTGATTTCTGAGTTAGGCACTTTTCCCACCGCCAACGATTATCGAGCAGTAGGCTTGTGTAGTACATGTACTATGAACTATTAGGAAGCAATTCCTTTAGGTGAACGAGAACGAACTATTCTGTTTCGGTCATTTAAATCGTTCATCTAGTACAGTGATCCAAGCGACATCGGATCGCTCAAGTGCTGAATCAGCAGAACGATTTAGTACGGTACGAACTACGATTGTCTGAGCCTGAGCGAGAGAACGAGTTGAGAGATTTGAGAAGCGTGCGCGCGAGCGTGATGAACAATGTACTAGTACAGTTTGCTCGGTCTACGTACGATCTCGATGACCGACATGTCGCTTAAGAATATCTTAATGAACGGTGAACTAATAGAACTAGAAGACCGAACTAGTTCACTTCAACGATTGTACTAGTTCGGAGCGTTCCATTTAGTGTCCGAGTAAGAACAAGCCTATCGAGCAGCGAGTAGAGCTTGAACCTAGATATGAGTTAGCGAGAAGCAAGTGTGTAGTTTCGACAGTTTTACCGCTCGGCTATGAGCGAGGGTTTTGGTGCGACGGGCGATTACTCGCACCAATCGCTTGGTCGGTCAACCCTGCACGCGTTGTTTGGTTGGTATCTTGGCGTGACTTCTGACCGCCAAGGGAGCATCGCCGAGCGAGTATCGCTGAGCGAGTATTATCTTTGATAGCTATTGTCGCTGCGACAAATTTGTGGTGAGAGAGTACTCGCCGGCAGTGTGAACAACCTGCAATCAAATAATATTTATTTATTTATTAAATCTTTATGCCCAAGTTCAAAGGCGGACTTAAAGCATTAGGCATTTTCTACCAGTCGACCTTAGGGTGGTGCAGTGATAAAAAGTGCAGGTGCAAATAAATGAAAAATCAAATAGATAAAATAAATATAAATAAAACAATTAAATATATGTATAGATATATACTTAGATACATATTAATAATGTTATTAAGAAACCGAATCCAACAAATCAACTCTGCGATTAATATATTTATTTCTTTTATTGACACGGGATCTGTATCTTTTGTTAGTTTCTTCAGCATAAATATAGTCCATAGCTAATCGCTTCGTCGCCGGTTGTGTGACAAGTGCCTTAAGAATTTGATGTTGAATATTGTCAAACTCTACTTTAGCCTGAATACCTGTAAAATTTTGGCATTGAAGAAGTGTTTGACACGTTCTTAACTCCAAATACTAAACTTAGAAAACCGGACCTAAATCAAGAGCCCAAGATTATCAAACATATACAGCACGTTCAGTCTGTCATTCAATAATAAGAACCAGAACGGCACTTATGAAACTTCACAGTTCTTTCATTAGTTCCCTAGAACTAAGGTATAAGACGGATTGCACCCATTCGTCTCCATATTGGGCATTTTCTTTAATTTTGTCCCGTTACTATTGCGCTGCGACCACATTTGTTACTAAATCAATGTCAGAGGTGGCCTAGGAAATCCACTATGGGTGTTACTTTGACCGTGGAGTTCTTAAGGATATTGGGTTTTCTTGATCGCTTGCCTGGATTTTATTGATAACTTATTTATGTTGTTAGATAGGATTATGAAACATAGAAAACTGTAACGATATTTGAACAAAAAGTTAAGTTAATAAAAAATGGTTTTGCTCTTTTACTCACCCTGTTTTCTACTCACAAAAATCAACACTATACATTGAAAGAATCCATTAATAGCCAAAATAGGTAAAAGAAAAATATATGCTGTAAAATTCTTAAATGAGATTATATTGAATTTCACGGAATTTTGTGCGGGAAGATTATAACCGGTTTGTCGCCACAATGTTTGCTTCTAGAGGTAAAACCTTCATTCAGTAAAATCACTATTTCAGCTGAAAGTCGTCCACTGCTGGACATAGGCCTCCCCCAGGCGTCACCACATTGACCGATCCCGTGCGTCTCGCATCCAGCGCCTTCCCGCAATTTTAGCTAGGTAAAATCTTACTCTGATTAAATACCAACATTTAGTAAGTAGTCCCAAAATATTTTAACTAAAATAACTTAAACAAAATACAAAATTAAGTACCTATTGTAAAAGAACCGGTCAAGTGCGAGTCAAACTCGTGCGCCGAGAGTTCCGTACCCATTATACCGCCATAATAAAATTGGTATAATTTTTATTGCTGGCTAAGTTTTAAGTGTGTGTGTGTGCTATAATGGTTGAGTTGCTAACGTGTGGGAACACAGTAGTAGTAGTACAGGGTATAAAAATCAAGGTCCTCAGTTAACACGATAAAAAGATATGGGCAAATTTAGATTTTCGTGAAAACTTGTAAGTAACAAAATTTACCTTAATTTTCAACTTTTTTTTTTTTGGGGTTTTCCCTTTTTCCAAATTTTGTGATTCTAGGCCAACAGGAACTACCATATTGGTTTTCGAGCCAAAACTTATAGGGTACTTCCGGTTCACTTATAATGCTGGTATTCAACCTCATTATGTTAGGCTCAAAGTCAAAGTCAAAAATTATTTATTTCAATTAGGCCATTAAGCGGCACTTTAGAATGTCAACAATAACAATTTTCAAGTAATGATACCGTCCATTTAGAAAAGTATCTTGTAATGGAAAAGAACGGATTTGAAAATCCACACTTACTCTTTAAAAAAAAGTGTTTTACAATATTTACATACATTAATTTATTGAGGACGATGCACGCAGAATATCTTACTATTATACTACGCATGGCTGGAAGTCAACTCCAAAAGTTTTGGGAAATGGCTTGGCAGTTAAAGTGTCAGTACCTATATTCCGAACTTGCTCGGTTCCCGTAGAATAAGTCACATGAGCGAAGACACAATAAAGTGAAAGTACTTAAATATCATTCGCTATATTATTGAACTAGAACGATTTCTTAAGGTCTGCTCTTGTAGCTACAATAAAGCCAACAAACAATTACATTATATTGTATACTATGGACTAACAGTTCTAGTCCTTGCTAGTTCCAAACTTCGTTATTGATTTATATATGTCACGGAGCAAGTGATTAATCAGTGCACTATGTATAATGCCCGGGCATTAAAAATCAAAATTAAATCGGGCAATGTAATGAATACTGATTTAAACTTATATATTTATTACAATATCTGTTCATTGTGAATATTGCTACGTAATGGTTGGGCAATTCGATAATTATGGTAAATGCATTAGAAAAACAGCGAGCGAAGCGAGCTCGGGCACTTAGAGCATTTCTACACGGCGGAGCCAACTCCGTCATCTCCTTCATATTAGGTTACTTTAGACCGTGTAGATATTCTATATTAAAATCAATTTCAACATTAAAATAATTTAAAAAAAAACATATTTTTACTACCCGGCCCAATAAGTGATGGGCATTATTCAGAAAGCCTGGTCAATTTAATAATTTCAATAGTTTTAGTATACAGCCTGCTCAAATCGAGCATTTTTCAAATTGTCGGGGCAATATGAATAATGCCTTATTAAGCACTTGGTCCATAACATAAGCACAGTAAAACAAGTTAGTTGGAATTAGTACCTAGTTTAGTATTAACATGAATAGAGGTGTTACATGTTTGTTCAATAATGGAAGAAAGTGTATAAAATTGGACATAATGACGTACAGTTGGGCGAAGATAGGTTACTTTTTTAACTGTAGGAAAGCCTGCTTCACCGTCGACCACATCATCACTTAACATCAGGCCATTGCTTGTCCAAGCTCGAACATACATTTTAAAAATTCGAATTTCGAATATTTTTTTTTTGGCTGATTGTAATTTAGTCTTTAATACTTGCGTGTATAACAAAATTTGTAATGAGCTCATAATTTTTTTATTGCTTTTTGTACATCGTTTTGTGAATGCAACTTTAAACATTGCTTTTAAGGTTGAATTTGCATTAATGTATATTTA
The DNA here is from genome assembly GCA_949775005.1 of Orthosia gothica. Lineage (NCBI taxonomy): Eukaryota > Metazoa > Arthropoda > Insecta > Lepidoptera > Noctuidae > Orthosia > Orthosia gothica. The sequence continues at coordinate 11,932,500 of OX459034.1, read as the reverse complement.
TTCCAAGTAGAATTCTCAGAATTACCTAAACACAATTGGCGTCAGTTTTAAAGATGTTTTGTATAGGATCCTATATCTAGGTGAATTCTTCATCGAAGATTCTTGTACATTCTTCTGGGGAAAGAGATATGATAAGGAAAGTTTACGTGTTGTAGACAGCAATTTGAAAAGGAGTGTTATTGTTTATTGAGATTTTTTCAGCCATTCCATAAAAGAAAGTTATCGACTTTAAAGTTTTTTTGTTTTTTTTTAATTCTTTATATTTAAAAATATTTCTAGAGCTAAGGTTTTTTTATATAAAAGTTAGTGCATTTTTTAAATTGTGGCACAATTTTTGAAGGACTGTGTAGTTTATTACTAAATGCATAATAGTATGAAAGTATATACGGTCCTATTATATTAATATTTAAAAAAAAAACTGTCTGTTTATCTTTGTTTCGGGTAATCTCCAGAACGGCTAAACTGATTTTGACAGGACTTTCGCTGACAGATTGCTGATGTTATAAGGAGTAACTTAGACCGCATTTATTTAGAAAAGAAATAAGAGCCTGCTTTAAAAATAAAATCCAATGTATTTTATGTTTTACAGTTTTGACGCGGATGAAGTCGCGGGAAACAGCTAGTTTTAAAAAAAGACTGTTGACCTGACTTTTCAACAAGCATGGCAAAACAAAAATTGCCAATGCATGGAAAGTCTCCCTGTATCTTACTTTTATTTAAACGAAAAATTTAAGAGGAAGCTACCCTCGTTACAAAACATATAATCTTTATTATATAAAATATAATAAAGTCGCTTTTCTTCCCGCACTGTATAGACCTCATTATTTCTATGGTAAGTACAGTGCAACATAAAAGAGTAGAAGTTAAATATTTGGGAACTAAAAGTTTTCATTTTCTGGCAACATCTAAAATGAGTACTTGAGCTGTCAATTCATCTCGATCGGTTTTGATTTTCGTAAGAATTTTGGTTTTTGTGTGATATTTCTGTGTGTGAATAGAAAAACTGTGAAAAACATGAACAAGCTAATTCGTGGAGGTGCCCGTGATATAGTTTACAAAGTTTATATGCGGTGTATAGCCGAATTCCAAGCTGGGAAGCTTCTATCCAACTTAAAAGATGTTTACCATCGTACAGCAGATTTTACTGGTAAGTTACTATGGAAAGTTGAACTAAACGTTAATTACAAACGATTAATACATTCAGGGAGCAAAATTTTCGAACCAAATATAATTTACAATTTATTTGTTTACCATTTTTGAGGTTATGCTAAGATAAACAAATAGCGTTGTAGTTATAGTGCGACTTAACAACGTTGATAGTAAGGCAACAAAAATTAATGTAGTTTATTGCGGATACGAACGATTTTTTTTTGCTATACCATATTTGTTTATGCAAGCGACTAAATGGAAAGAAACAATTTTAAAATATATTCACGTTTATTTACCGCGGCACTTCGTTCGTCGGTCTGACAGTGATTCTTTTCTTTGCTTGTTTTAGGTGTTTCTGTAAGCACTGTGCGCAGAATCGTGCAACACGGCATTGAAAACGGTGGAAAATTCTGAACACTAGCTAAACACAGGGAGGCCGATCCCACCAAACTAGGGATCGGCAAGGTCTCATGCCGCCGGACGCAGGCTGGGGCTCGAATATTCGAGTTCCCGGGGGCCGAGGGTGGAGCACACGCGGACCTCTTCGCAGCCAAGCTGCAGGAGGTCATCGCGGACGCGGCCAAGGTGGCCAGGCCGGTGAAATCGGCGGCCATAGAGATCTCCTCCTTGGATGACACAGTCACCAAGGAGGAGGTGGTGGCGGCGGTCGCAGCCATAGGGGGCTGCGATATCGCAGCGGTGCAAGGCCGGGACATCAGGCCCGGCAGCGGCGGCATGGGCAGCATCCGCCTGGAGTGCCCAGTCGTCGTTGCCAAAGCCGTCCTTGCCAAGGGACGGCTAGCCATTGGCTTCAGCTCGGGTGCAGTCCGGGCACTCGAAGCCCAGCCTCTGCGCTGCTTCCGGTGCTTCGGCATCGGACACACCCGGGCCCTCTGTCCGTCCAGCGTAGACAGGACGGACAGTTGTTACCGCTGCGGCAATGACGGGCACAAAGTCGCCTCCTGCAAGGCCGCCACGCCGCACTGCACGGTATGTGCCGCCAGTGGCCGTCCTGCGGGCCACATTATGAAGGGGAGGAACTGCAGTCCTCCCCTAAAGAGGGGCAAAGTACAGGCGCCGACCCGGCCTGTTACTGCCACCGCCATCCAAGAGGCTGGGACCACGGCGGCTGTGGAGGAGGGGGGTGCGATGTCCGATTAATGCATAGAGTCGAACATCGCATCCTCCAGGCGAACACCAACCACTGCAGAGCGGCTCAGGATCTGCTGATGCAGACCGTGGCTGAGTGGTTGGTGGACGTGGCGGTGGTCGCTGAGCCGTACTCGGTACCTGGCAGTTGGCTGGGTGATCGAGACGGCTTGGTGGCGTTGGTGTCGCGGCCCGCCACGAACTCCCCTCCCCTCTCGCTTTTAGAGAGGGGACCGGGATACGTGGCCGCCGCGTGGGGAGAGATAGCCCTGGTCGGGGTCTATTTCTCCCCAAACCGCCCTCTAAGGGACTTCGAGAACTTTCTCGAAGTCCTATCGTCGGGAGGGCGGCACCACGCCAGGTCGCCGTGTTAGGCGACCTGAACGCGAAGTCGGTGGCCTGGGGCAACCCGGCCGCCTCTTGCAACGTCCGGGGACACGCCGCCGTATTATGGGTGGCTTCGTGTGGTGTGTCTCTCCTAAACAGGGGGGATGTTCACACGTGTGTGCGGCAGCGGGGAGGGTCAGTGGTTGACGTTTCGTTTGCCACCCCCGTGCTGGCCGCCCGCGTTGTGAACTGGCGGGTTGAGATGGTGGAGACCATGTCGGACCACCGTTATGTGCGGTTCGACATCTCCACCCGGGGCCCGCGGGAGGGAACAGCCCGCTCGGGCCAATCTCCCTTCCCGCGGTGGGCTCTCACCCGCCTGGACCGGGAGGCAGCTCAGGAGGCAGCATTCCTCCAGGACTGGCTCTCGCCCCCTGTGGAGACCCTGGACGTTGACGCCACAGCGGTCCAGCTCCGTGGGTCCCTGACCGAGGTGTGCAACTCCAGCATGCCTCGGTCACGCCGTCCGCCTCCCCGTCGCGCCGTCTATTGGTGGACGGAGGAGTTGGCGAGGCTTCGGGCCGCCTGCGTGGCGGCCAGGAGGGACTACACGCAGTGCCGGCGGCGCACAACCCGATCTCAGGCCGGGGAGGACCGCCTCTACGCCTCGTACCTAGAGGCAAAGACGGTCCTCAAGTCGGCAATGTGCGCCGCCAAGGACTCGGCAAGGGCCTAGATGCTGGAGGGTCTCGACAGGGATCCATACGGGAGACCGTATAAGCTGGCGCGGAGCCAGCTGCGGCCCTATGGACCCCCTCTGTCGGAGACCCTAGAGCCGGCGTTGCTGGATGGGGTGGTCCGGTCCCTGTTTCCGCGCAGGGCCGACTTCGCCCCTCCAGTGATGGATCCTCCGCGGGAGGCAGCTTCGCCGGAGGAGGAGATTCCGCCGGTGACGGTGGATGAAGTCCAAGAGGGGATTCTTCGCCTCCGCGCGAAGAAGACAGCCCCTGGGCCTGACGGCGTCCCTGCACGGGTGGTGGCAATCGCTGCCTCTCAGATGCAGGACAGGTTTCGGGACCTCTTCAGCGCGTGCTTTGCGGCTGGGAGGTTCCCGAAACTGTGGAGGGAGGGGCAGCTTTGCCTCCTCCGAAAGGAGGGACGCCCGGCGGACTCCCCCTCGGCATACCGGCCCATCGTTCTGCTCGATGAGGTCGGTAAATTGTTGCGCCTTTCGTCTGCATTGCACTGGTCACCACCCTCGACGGGCGGGAATGGCCGAGCACGTGGTCATTCCCGGGCCCCTCCACTAAGGGAGGGGCGTGAAGGCCCCGCTGTAAAGGCGGGCGGTCGTCGGCGGAGGACTGGACGTAAAGGCTCTGCCAGTTTCCCAGTCCTCCTCCACTCAGAGACGATGCGGGAGTGCCGCTGGGTTATTTTAGTGGGTATACTGGAACTTTCCGGGGAGTCCCACATAGCCCGTCCCCATTCCCCCAATGGGCGGGTATGCGTAATGCATTTTTTCCCAGCGTGATCAAAAAAAAAAAAAAAAAAGGGAGGGTCGTCCTCCAAAGGTATTGGACGACTTTGCTTACTTAGAGACTTAGAATGCAATTGATTATTAAAAATACTTATTTTTTGTGAAGTTGTTGTTTTATTTTCTGTTGAAACTTGGTAAGTAAATGTATTATGTGAACCGCATTAAGATTTTTACCCAAAAATAAAAATAAAACAATAAATTTTGGGGGTTCCCATACTTGAAACTAAAACTAAAAATATTTTTTTTCATCAAACCCATATTGTGTGGGGTATCTATGCATAGGTCTTCAAAAATGATATAGAGGTTTCTAATATTACTTTTTTCTAAACTGAATAGTTTGCGCGTGAGACTCTTCCAAAGTGGTAAAATGCGTCCCCCCCCCTCCTGTAACTTCTAAAATAAGAAAATGATAAAACTATATAAAACTATGTAAACTGCCAGCGAAAATTGGTTTGAACGAGATCTAGTCAGTAGTTTTTTTTTAATACGTCATAAATCGTAAACCGCAATTTACCAAGTACGGAACCCGTCGTGCGCGAGTCCGACTTGCACTTGGCCGGTTTTTTATTTCATATAGGCCTAAATGGGCACTTATAAAACGTCGACAAAAGGTGCACGATTCGGTATGGTCATTTCCTATGGAGAAGAACCGGCAAGAAACTCCATGGTTACTCTTTTAAAAAATCGTTTGGTTTTACAATATTTTCATGTTACAGCATTGATACTTGAGACATGGGAGGACAACGTAGGCCCGACAGTAAGTCGTAAGAAAACAAAAAAAAAAAGATTACATATTATATAAACAAAAGAAAATAAAACGAATTAAAAAGTTAACAAATGTTAACAAGCATCTAGAAGGCCTACAATGTTCACACATTTACAAAACAATCGGTAAAAAAATCTATACAAAGGTAAAATAAAAATAATAAAAAAAGACTAAATTTAACATGTGGCCCAAATGTTGTTATCAGTGCTGTAACTATTCTTAGCAAAGGGCAAATCATTTGATAAGTATTGTTACTGACTAGTAATATACTCTTAACAAATGGGTAGCTCGCCGTCCGATAAAGTCTAGGCCCTAGTCGACGGCACGTAGTATGCCACGTGATGTGAGATGTCAATAAAACTGTGTCCGTGATATGTATAAGGATATGCGCGGGGCGCAATAATACGACTGACTGGTACTGAGCTTCGTTTATTACTGACACAAAGATGGAGCTGGCGGGCGCGCGCGGCGGCTCACACACATACGTGTCGGCACACACGCACGCGTATACATCATTCCTTCACACTTAGATTTTGAAACCTGCTGACAATATTTATTCTTAATAAACTTCATATTTAACAATATATTTCATAATTAACTTCTTACCCACTATAATCTTATAAACTAAGACCACTTTATTATTGTACCCTCAAACACAGACATCGTAATATTTATTAAGGGGTAAGTGGGTAAGCAATATAAAAGTTTACACATAAACAAAACAAAACGGTTAAAAGTATTTCTTATAATCTACTATATTCCTAGTACGCTTTTGGCGTGAGGGTGTGGGTGCTGGTGGTACATCAACCTCGCGTTCCTCCGTAATTCGAGATTGAGAGCCCTCGGTATCCAAAACCTCTAGCTGCGCTGCCGGAGGTGGCGATGGAGATATACCATCAGCTGCCCTTCCCTCACTCACAATTGTCCCACAACCCCGCCATACCTCCCCATCACCATCTACGACACATTCCGCATCTGGTGATGGCTCGCTAGATACTGCTGGTAATGCAGTCATTTGGCCTGAACTCGTGGTAGCCAAAATGTCGGGCGATTGTTGCCGATGAGACACCTGTGCAGAACTAGTGGTTGTGGGCTCATTGTTGCCTGTATACTTCAACAGCTGATCTACATGTCTAATACAGTTTACATCTAAGTCGTTAATATAAATGTTGTACATTTTATTTCCTACTCTTTCTTTTATTGTTCCCAACTGCCATGTTTGTTTTCGTGCACTGTACCATCGGGTCCAAACGACATCACCAATCGTGAATTGTCTTCTGCCTCGCACCGCAGATGTTTCGTCATGAGTTGATTTACTTATAGGAATGACTAAATCGAGACGGGTTCGTAGATTTCTACCAAACATTAACTTGGCTGGCGTTTCCCCAGTGGTACAATGCACCGTATTTCTATAATTAAATAAATATCCCAGTAACATTTCACTAATTTGGTGTACCGGTAAGTTATCTTTTAATATACATTTCAACATTTTTTTACAAGTTCTCACCGAATTTTCGGCTTGACCATTGCTGGGCGGATGATAAATGGGTGACGTCATATATTTGATACCATTAGAAGAGCAAAATGTCTTAAACTCAACTGAATTTATCTTGACGTCATTATCTGATACCAACACATTCGGTAGGTATGCCAAACGTTGAAAAAACTTGTTTGAGTTTAGTAATTAGAGCTTTAGTTGAAGTTCCATTATGCATGTGTAGACATTCTACCCACTTACTATAAGAATCAACAACCACGAGATATACCCTCTGCCCTACAGTCATATAATCTATGTGTACACGCTGCCAGGCGGCGGCGGCAGCGGGCCAGGGAGCGGGTGGATCGCGCGGCGGCGCGGAGCGCACGCTCGCACACGTGTTGCAGGAACCTATCCAGCGCTCGATGTCACTATCGATGCCTGGCCACCACATCCTACTCCGAGCATTACTTTTTGTTTTTATTATTCCTAAATGTGTATCGTGCAATTCACGTAACATTTTCTCCCTTAGCGATTTCGGAATAACTATCTTATGTCCTCGGAAAAGACAATCATTTTCATATTGCAGATCAGACTTGCACATGAAGTAAGGGAAAATTGATTTGCAATTTATTTTTCGGGGCCAACCTTTTTGCATGTACCTACGGACAGTTTGTATTACGTTATCGTACTCTGTGGCCTGCCTTATCTCGCGGCTCGTAGTAGCGGGTGACGCATCGTCTAAGAATTTTAGCGCGTAATAGGTATCACTACTATCGTCTTCCAGATTAGGCGTGTACTTTAAAGGCGCTCGGGAAAAATAATCAGCCACTAAGTTTTTATTACCGGTAACATATCTTACCACGTAATTGTAAGCCGAGAGCGTTATAGCGTATCTCTGCAGCCGTAAGGCTGTTGTTACCGGTATACCTGTATTTTGGTTAAAAATCGACACTAATGGCCTATGATCCGTTTCTAAAATAAATGGGTCACTGCGACCGTACAAATACTGATGGAACCGTTTCACACCAAATATGATAGCGGTAGCCTCCTTTTGTATCTGGCTATAGTTTCGCTCGCTGGCGGTTAACGAGCGCGACGCAAACGCGAGCGGGCGCGCATGTTTGTCGTCGACCCCGCGCTGCGACAGCACGGCGCCGAGCCCTGCCGGACCTGCGTCCACGGTCAGGATGAGCTGCGCCGTGGGCTCGAAATGCGCCAGTACGCGCTCCGACGCAAGTTCACGGCGCACTGCCGCCATAGCCTGTCGCTGCCTATCACCCCATTCCCATGGTGCATTGCTTCGTAGCAACTCGTGTAGGGGATTTAGTAGTGACGAAGCGTTAGGAATAAAGTTCCTGTAGTAGTTTACGACGCCTAAAAATCGTTTTACTTCGGTGACATTTTCAGGCTCGGAGGCGCTTAATATTGCCTTGACTTTATCAGGACTCGTCTTTAGTCCTGCCTTACTGATCACATAGCCTAAGTAGATTACACTTTCTTTGAAAAACTCGCATTTATTTTTTTGAAGACGAAGGCCGGCATCGCTCAATCTACCTAAAACTTCCGACAGTCTTTTAATATGCGAGTTCCTATCGGGTCCTGTAATGCATATGTCGTCAAGCCAGACACTAACTCCGTCAATTCCCGCTAATAGCGTTTCCATGGATTTTTGAAAAATAGCGGGTGCGTTGGCAAGACCGTAAACTAGTCGCGTATATTTGAACAGACCTTTATGTGTGTTTATGGCTGTTAATTCCTGCGATGACTCATCTAGCAAGAATTGATTGTATGCATTTTTCAGATCAATTTTACTGTACAACTCACCCCCTCCAATCTTTGCAAAAACCTCTTCTATTCTGGGCAAAGGGTATTTTTCTATTACCAGATCTTTGTTAAGTGTTACCGAAAAATCACCCGCGATTCGGACTTGATTGTTATCTTTTAACACAGGCACTATAGGAGTGGCATATTGGGCATGATTTATAGAAACTAAAATACCTAAACCTACTAACCGGTCTAATTCTTTTTCCACCTTATCTCTTAGGGCAAAAGGTACAGTTCGTGGTTTGAAAAATTTGGGGGTAGAATTTTTTTTAAGTTGTAAGCTTACTTTAAATTTATTAAATGAACCTAACTCATCTCGCCATAGTTCTGGGTATTTTTCAAGCAATGCCAATATGTAATTATCGCTGCTTATTATTGAGTTAATGCTAGTTGTGACAATTAAATTAAAAGTGGACATGAAATCCCTACCTAATAATGGTGGGCCTCCGTTCTTAACTACAAATACTTTAATATTTCTTTGCAAATTATTAAATTTTGCTGTAGCAGTGAAATATCCTAGCGGAGAGATTTTATGTCCGTTATACAAGCACATCTTTACATTACAATTTTGTAACTGGAATTTCGGGTACTTTGCATTGTAAAATTTTTCGGAAATGACAGTGCTACCCGATCCAGAATCTAGTTCCATTTTAACAAGTTGGTCACCTAATACTAATTCAATTTGAATAGGGTTAACGGCATCGTACCTTATATTAAAATTCTGGCACTCCTCACAACCTTGGTCTTGGGGCTGGTCACCACCGTCTCTCTGGGACGAATCTACGTGATAAATACGCGTGGAGCCCCTTGAATTACCGCACACTTTTTTTAAATGGCCTTTTAACCCGCACTTTTGGCAAGTATAACCTTTGTAGCGACAGTTATCACCACTATGATTCTTCATGCCGCAAACCTCGCAACGGTCCGTATCGCGACGGTTTGCAGCACCAGCACCACCGGCTGCGCCACGTCCACGGCTAGCTTGTCCCTGGAACTTCGCGCGATAAACTGGTTCCTCCTTGATTGCGATGGGCTCCAAGCTGCCCAATATAGCCCTTGCCTCCTTGGCACACGCAGCCTGTTCCGCCATTTCAATAGCCCGCGACAACGTAAGCGTCGACGGGCTCTGCTCGAAAAGCTTGTCGCGTTCCGGTCCTGCACTCAGGCCGAGGACGAAACGATCCCTCAAGTTCGTTTCTAGAGCGGTGCCGAAGTCGCAGTAAGTTGCCAAACCTCTTAGTCGCGCCGCCCATTCTCCAACGGTTTCGCCTGTTTCTCTGCTGGCACCAAAGAATTTCGCCTTGTCCACAAATGTGCACTTTTTCGCTTTGAAATGGCCGTCGAGTAATGATAATAGCTCTTCATAGCTCAATGTTCCTAGCTCTTTTGGATAAGCTAGATTTTGCACCAGACGGTACGTTTCTTCCGTGAGATGACACAGCAAAATTCCATTTTTATTTTCTTGATCGACCTTGTTTATTTTCAAAAATTGCGTCAACTTCCCTTTATATATTTGCCAATCATTAGATTTGTGGTCAAATACAGTAAGATGTCCCAGGTACGTGCTCATTTTGGTTCCTTGCGTGGATCGATCACCTCGTCGCCAATGATATGTATAAGGATATGCGCGGGGCGCAATAATACGACTGACTGGTACTGAGCTTCGTTTATTACTGACACAAAGATGGAGCTGGCGGGCGCGCGCGGCGGCTCACACACATACGTGTCGGCACACACGCACGCGTATACATCAGTCCGCCAGGTCCGATGCCTCTCTGGGTCACGGATTAACCTGAAGTAGAGTTACCACAGCGCTGGTTCAAGCAACTGAAGCAACACGGGTGGGTGTTGGTCAGTAAAGGTGGTCACCACTGTTTATTCTGGCTTTCAGGAACTGTTGCAGTGGTTTGGTTTGCCTCACCCAGAGTGGGAGAAGTCATTGGACGATTGTCCACCATACAAAAAAGAAAGGTAAATATCTCATTAAAAGTATGCAGGCTTTTAGCATCATTTATTCATTTTTCCACAGTCCGATTTATTTCAACTTCCGTTTCGAGTGCATAACAATAAAAAAATTATAGAAGTTGTTAAAATGATTGAAAGTTATATTCTAACATTTTAAAAACTGTATTTTATTTCCATTGCCGGATTATTTCTCTGACTGACTCGTTAGTATAGCAGTCGCAAACGCTACTGCTGATCATGAGTTACTATGGTTTGTTGCCTGTTTTCTATCTGGAATATCTCAGGAGCTGCCCAGGCATGTGCCCGATTGATGGCAATAGGCTCGACTCAAATTCATGGGACTTAATAATAACTGACAAAACATAGGTAAACTGCAGAGGCTCTATACTCCGCTTGAATTGACAGTAGAATCTTTTACAACCCCTTTTTACAGTCCGTCTAAACGATTTTGAGTTCTATCCCGTAAATGTAAGGATGTCATAATATCACCAACGCAATAGAAGTCAAAATCGGTTGAACGGACTGTAAAATGGGATTATTTAAATGTATAATGTTATCTCAAATGGAGTATAGACAAGTGTCATTTTATGACAGATTGTTAAAGTAACTAAAATGCAAAGGATTGATCACATCATGATCTTTCGATCGCTGTCGGGATCGCTGATTCGAAGATAGACTGTCCCTTATGTAGAGCGTCTGCTGCACCACTGCCTTACCTTTCGCGGAACACAGGCCGGAAAAAAGTCTAATAATTTATTGGGTTTTCACAATAGTTCCTTTTGTAGTCATCTTTACTGCTACACATGCACTCCTCATTCCCGTTTCACCCATATTTATGCTAGTCCCACCTTGATTCACCCGATGTGCCTTGTGAACCAACGTTGCTTTAGAATTAAATACGTTTTATAGGAAGTGGTCACGCGGCCATAAGTTTTCGCCGAAGACTTTGCTGCACCCGCAGTAGACGTTATTTAGTGTATTGATATTACTAGTCTAGATAGTCCTTAGACTGCTTTACAGAAATTAAGGGAGATTGAATTCATTTTACGTTAATGCAATGGAAAATTTTGTATAGACGTTTCAAATATAATGCATAGTTTAAAAGGGAGGGAGGGAAGCATCCTGTCGTGAATACATAGGTGTGGAAGTGAGTTACTCAATAGCTTCTGGTAGAATGGTAGTTTACTTCAAGCTCACTTTACCTTTGTTTTCACGGTAAGCTGTTAATAAAATAAAAAAACTATTTTTCTTCCAACTACGTAGTAATGTTATCATTAATCACTACAAAACTGATCACAAAGTACGTATTTATTGCTTAGAACCAAAACAGTGCAGAAAAGTTATATGAAATCTCATTGTTGCACTGTTTTACTTTAATGCACTGTTTTGTATATTTTATCTAAACTAATATTATAAAGCAGAAGAGTAGGTACTGTAGTTAGGGTAGGTAGAGTAGGTAGGTAGAATATATAAAGTAGGTAGAGACGGTAGAGTAAGTAGGGTAGGTAGAGTAGGTAGAAAAGGTAGAGAAGGTAGAGTAGGTAGAGTAGGTAGAGAAGGCAGAGTATAGAGTAGGTAGAGAAGGTAGAGTAGGTAGGGTAGGTAGAGAAGGTAAAGTAAGTAGAGAAGATAAAGTAAGTAAAGTAGGTAGAGAAGGTAGAGTAAGTAGAGTAGGTAGAGAAGGTAAAGTAAGTAGATTAGGTAGAGTAGGTAGAGTAAGCAGAGAAGGTAGAGTATAGAGTAGGAAGGGTAGGTAGAGTAGGTTGAGAAGGTAGAGTAAGTAGAGTGGGTAGAGAAGGTAGAGTAAGTAGAGTAGGTTAAGTAGGTATAGTAGGTAGATTAGGTAGAGAAGATAGACTAAGTAGAGTAGGTAGAGTTAGTAGAGTAGGTAGAGTAGACAGAGTAGGTAGAGTAAGTAGAGTAGGTAGAATAGGTAGAGTAGGTAGTGTAAGTAGAGTTGGTAGAGTAGGAAGAGTATGTAGAGAAGGTAGAGTAGGTAGAGAACGTAGAGTAAGTAGAGTAGGTTGAGAAGGTAGAGTAAGAAGAGTAGGTAGAGAAGGTAGAGTAAGTAGAGTAGGTAGAGAAGGTAGAGTTAGTAGAGTAGGGAGGGTAGGCAGGTTAGACTAGGCAGGTTAGGCTAGGCAGGGTAGGCAGGATAAGCTAGGCAGGGTAGCCAGGGTAGACAGAGTAGGTAAGGAAGGCAGGGTAGGTAGGTAGTGGTAGGTAGATTGGTAGCCAGTTGACGGGAGCGAAGCCGCGGGGGTTAGCTACTTTAGATATAATTTACCACAGAGGTTTAATGTCTCCCATTAAGTTTAATATAAAATATATGCAGTAGATCAAAAAAGGTACTGGCGTGGTACGAGTACTGGCTGAGAAAAAAAATCGGCGTATAAAACCAACTAGGTGAAAAAAATGCCCCGTATTTTGTACCATTGTAAAACTTTGATAGGTAGGTACTTCATATTTAGCAAGAAAAGTATAAAAAAATGGAAATAGATGAGAGGTAGATTGGTAGTTGAAAGAAAAGTAGATTACGCACCTCGCTAAAGTGAGTAATTAATGCACTCGTGTTAATTTAGTGCCCTCGCGTGCGCTCGGGCACCAACATAACACTCGTGCATTAATAACTCACTTTGCGCTCGATGCAACAATCTTACTTTGTAGTTTCACATTTGGAAGTCGGTAATATTTTTTTGCAAAAAAGTTTTTTATTTTTCCCTTTTTAGTTTTACCTACCTAATAGGCAAGTTGTTTAGTAAGATCCGTATAACGCCACAATAGATTACCCGAATAACATGAAACTTAAACATAACCGGTGAAATGAGAGATCTGCGTACCCCTTGAGAGCGTACTAGCGTGATGTTATGTTATGAAATGGTATAAACAATAAACAGACATGCGATTGCAGCAATCCCGAGAGTTTACCCATGCGGCCTCTGCAGTTTACCCATGTTTTGTCAGTTATTATTAAGTCCCATGAATTTGAGTCGAGCTTATTGCCATCAATCGGGCACATGCATGGGCAGCTCCTGAGAAATTCCAAATAGAAAACAGGCATCATACCATAGTAACTCATGATCAGCAAAAAAATGTTGGAATATAACTATCAATCATTTTAACAACTTCTATAATATTTTTATTGTTATGCACTCGAAACGGAAGTTGAAATAAATCGGACTGTGGAAAAATGAATAAATGATGCTAAAAGCCTGCATACTTTTAATGAGATATTTACCTTTCTCTTTTGTATGGTGGACAATCGTCCAATGACTTCTCCCACTCTGGGTGAGGCAAACCAAACCACTGCAACAGTTCCTGAAAGCCAGAATAAACAGTGGTGACCACCTTTACTGACCAACACCCACCCGTGTTGCTTCAGTTGCTTGAACCAGCGCTGTGGTAACTCTATTTCAGGTTAATCCGTGACCCGGAGAGGCATCGGACCTGGCGGACACAGTTTTACTGACATCTCACATCACGTGGCATACTACGTGCCGTCGACTAGGGCCTAGACTTTATCGGACGGCGAGCTACCCATTTGTTAAGAGTATATTACTAGTCAGTAACAATACTTATCAAATGATTTGCCCTTTGCTAAGAATAGTTACAGCACTGATAACAACATTTGGGCCACATGTTAAATTTAGTCTTTTTTTATTATTTTTATTTTACCTTTGTATAGATTTTTTTACCGATTGTTTTGTAAATGTGTGAACATTGTAGGCCTTCTAGATGCTTGTTAACATTTGTTAACTTTTTAATTCGTTTTATTTTCTTTTGTTTATATAATATGTAATCTTTTTTTTTTGTTTTCTTACGACTTACTGTCGGGCCTACGTTGTCCTCCCATGTCTCAAGTATCAATGCTGTAATATGAAAATATTGTAAAACCAAACGATTTTTTAAAAGAGTAACCATGGAGTTTCTTGCTGGTTCTTCTCCATAAGAAATGACCAACCGGTCACCTTTTGTTGACGTTTTATAAGTGCCCATGTAGGCCTATATGAAATAAAAAATGATTGGAATTGATTTTGATTGAGTGGTGCCTGCTGCCCAAAACATGGGTAAAATATATAAAATTATAAATCGCCAGAAAGAGCTAGAAAATTCAAACAAACTGGGCCCCAATTATTACGTTTTAAAAACATCATGTTTCTGGTGTGCGAGAGAGAGATGGAACTATACAGGACAAATATAACTATCCCTTTTTCACTTCAATAGTACGGTCCTTGAGGTTATTATTTTCCGGAAACCATACAAAAGCAATTATGCCATTATGCCCATATATTAAATAGGTTAACGTGTTCCAGTTTAAAGTTTGAGAGTAGATACTAATAATTATGCCGTCTATTAATAATTTTGAATATTGATGGGCTTTAATGGAAACTATTTCCCTGCAACTGTGCCCACGTGCTCATATAAGTAGGTGTTCAGGTGAGTAGGTATAAGTGGATGTTCTTTATGATGCGATCAGGCAAAGAAATTCTAAGCAAAGCCCTTTCCATTGGTCTTCGGGTTACTTTAAACCTTCTGATGAGGACCATTGTGAGTGACCACGTCTCAGTTCCGTAAGCAACATACACTGGTCATAGATTTTCGTCTTAAGACACTAATGGGTATACCACATATTAGACGAGAAGTTACCACGCAACTTTCCGAACGCTGCTAAGCCTGATTCGATGGTGGACCTCTTTTTCAAAGTTAAACCTACCTAACTGGACCGCTTGCGATATGCTTTTATCAAAAGTGAACCAGTTTTTGAAAATCTTGCCATTTTACTCAAACTCACGACTAGCGAAATGGTGACCTTTTATACCACAAACCTACACGGCACGAGATATGATATCAAAGGTTCTTCGCATAATTATAAGATAAAAATTATAATACATTTTGAGCAAGGTAATTTTCTTTAGTGATCCTTTTATTATAATTTTATTTCATGTACTTACCATAGAAATAATGAGGTCTATACAGTGAGGGTAGAAAAGCGACGTTATTATATTTTATAAAGATTATATGTTTTGTAAAGAGGGTAACCTCCTCTTTAATTTTTCGTCTAAATAAAAGTTGCATAAATATATAAAAAGTTTGTTGCATGCCTTAAAACTAAATAACTTTAAAAAATATACTAGCTGTCCCACGCGGCTTCGCTCCCCTCAACTGGTTACCTACTTATCTACCCTAGCTACCCTACATACATGATTGTTGACTTACACATACATGAACTTTAACCGTTTACGCAGCGCACGCAACGGAATCTCTCAAAAAGAATAAATTTTCCCAGTTTTTAGAACATTTTTCATTTAATCTTCTTTCCTATTAGTCGGAGCGTGATGTTATAGCCTATAACCTTCCTCGATAAATAAACTATCCAACACAAAATAAATTTTCAATTCCAACCAGTAGTTCCTGAGATTAGCGCGTTCAAACAAAAAAAACAAACAAACTCTTCAGCTTTATAATAAAAGTATAGATAGATCGATACTGACATAAATTGATTTTTTTATTTCAAAACTCTGACTTTTATAGTTCAGGAGAAATTGGGATTTCAAAAGTGGTGTAAGTTTTGAAGACCAGTGTATTTTGACATTTCAATATTGCATAGAAGATGTCCTTATTAACTCATGTTGACATTTTGACGCACGTCTAAATGATGTGAATCATACATACATATATTCATGCCTTTTCCCATAAGGATAGGCAGAAACTATAGAACGCCACTTGCTACCATCCTTACATACGAGAACATGAAATGAATCATCGTATTCGAACTATATACCAAATTCTATTTGTTTCAATACACATAACATAGATAAGTATTCAACATCAAATCTCTAAACAACACCATTACACTTTGATACCCCTATCAAAAACCGACCAGACAATTTTCTTTTCGACCAACCTCACAACATTATTTTCCGTGTATTACCTCATCAAACTGAATGGCCACCTCCCTATGAGGATAATCAGAGCTCACACACAAAAAAAACAAAATGTCTTATCAAATATCAATATTACGTCATATCCGGATTCGATATGGCAGTTTTCAATTTAGGAAATCCGTGTACATGTGTGTACTTTTTGTTGTTGTGTGTTGCACGGATTATAAGGCTGCGTCCACTAGTGATGCTTGCTGTCAATATTTTTAACAAGTAAAATTTAAAAACACCCGATTTTTTTTTCATACTTCTTAAACTATATAATTAATCTAGTAATAGACACAGATTTTTTTATTGCATCACAAATAAAAAAAACTAGATACTATGAAGTACTATTGCATTTTGCTCTAGCTATGTAGTGTAGTGTGTTTCAGATGAGGCTATAATGTCCTATTTTCTGGACTGCTTTAAATATCCATTTACCAGCACCATTCCATCTAAATAATGTAATAAACATGACCACCTACTGGGCCCAAATAATATAACAGTATTTACATAATCATAATCATAATTTTAGCTGAAAGACATCCACTGCTGGAAATAGGCCTCCCCTTCAAGTATCGCCACTTTGACGGGTCCTGTACTTCTCGTATCCACCGAATTCCCGCAACCTTAATCAGGTCATCGGTCCACCTAGTGGGAGACCTTCCAACGCAGCCATCAACATAATGTACCTACATTATTAGTAAAATTTTGGTTTATTTATAGTACCGTCCAATTTTTGGTCGCAGGATGTGCGAGCCTTACTGATCATGGTCCATGCACCGGACATATGAAAAAAAAAATTACAAAAAAAAAACTTAAATTCTTTTAATAATAATGTTTTTAGCAACCTATGTTACGCCAATTTTGATTCAAAAGACCCCAATATAAATTACGGCACGTTGTTTTCTACAGTTTGCCAAGAATTCAATAAAACGTGTCCTGTAAAAACAGTTAACGTCAACAATTACAAATCAAAATTTAGCGAATGGGCCACTGTGGGCATAAGAGAAAGCCGAGATATCTTATATAATTTATATTACGAAAAATCTTTGACTTCCGATCAAGTTTTCCACACTTATGTTAGAAACTATTCCAAAATATTTAAAAGAGTCTGCGCTCAAGCAAAATCTCAAATAATAATTAACAAAATTGGTGTTTCTAATAATAAAATAAAAACTGTGTGGCAAGTAATTAATAGAGAAACCGGAAAGACACAACTACGCGATCAGAATGAGTTGTCATTGAAAATAACTAGTCAAACCATTTCTGATAAGCAAGAAGTCGCTGAGACATTAGAAAATTTCTTTACCAACATTCCGTTAGAGGTTACGAAGTCTCTTCCCTCCTCATCTAAATTAGCTGAAGCTCTTCTTAAGGAAAACTTTACTAAAGACTTACCAACCTTTAGATTTAAACCAATATGTATTGATACAATTAAAAACGCGTTCAAAAGTCTCAATATAAAAAATACTGAAGACTTATGGGGGATATCCGTTAGGGTTCTTGGAGATATTATTGATTCAATTGCTCCTGTCCTAACAGGCATATTCAATCAATGTTTGGACAGCGGCACGTTTCCTGACTTAATGAAACACAGTAAAGTAGTACCAATTTTCAAATCAGGTTGTAAGAGTGATCCCTCTAATTATAGACCTATATCCGTGCTTCCAGCATTGAGTAAAATCTATGAAAAAATCATGCTGGATCAGATGTTGTCTCACTTCAAATCAAATGGGATCCTGCATAGTCAGCAGTTTGGTTTCACGAAAGGTAGGTCGACAACGGACGCGGGAGTAAAACTCATCAGTCACATTTTGGAATCTTGGGAGAAGTCCCAGGATGCCATTGGCATTTTCTGTGATCTCTCAAAAGCGTTCGACTGCGTCGACCATAACACACTGATCTGTAAATTACACCACTACGGAATTCGAGGACAAGCTGCTGATCTTGTGCTTTCCTATTTATCAAACAGACAGCAAAAAGTAAATGTTAATGGGGCGACGTCCTCCGGGTCTCTAGTCAAGATGGGCGTGCCTCAAGGTTCAATTCTCGGCCCATTCCTCTTCCTTGTTTACATTAATGACCTCCCTTTTTTGATGGCCAAATTATCGGATATAATTCTATTTGCTGATGATACTTCGCTAATTTTTAAAATAGATAGGAAAGATACGGATGTCTTACAGGTCAACGAAAGTCTAATTATTTTCTCAAAATGGTTCGCAGCTAATAATCTTTTACTGAATGCGAAAAAAACTAAATGTCTTAAGTTCTCTTTACCAAATGTACCACAACGTGACCTAAATTTAAATCTTGACGGCAAAAATCTTGAAGTTGTAGCTGAAACTGTATTCTTAGGGATTACTATCGACTCAAAACTGCAGTGGGGCGCGCACATTAGAACTCTTTCGGGTAGGTTAAGTTCAGCTGCATATGCAGTAAGGAAAATAAGGCAGTTAACCGATGTAGCCACAGCTAGGCTGGTTTACTATGCTTATTTCCACAGTATTATGTCTTATGGCATTCTGCTGTGGGAATCAGCAGCAGACGTTGACTCAATTTTCATATTACAAAACTTTTTACAAAAAAATACCACCGACTTCCAAATAAAAACACTACAAAGTAAAAAATAAATTCAATTTCGGAAGTCGGTGTTCCTGTTTTCGTTTCTTCGTTTTTTGACACCGACTTCCGAAATTGAATTTATTTTTTACTTTGTAGTGTTTTTATTTGGAAGTCGGTGGTATTTTTTTGTAAAAAGTTTTTTTTATTTTTCACTTTTTAGTTGTGTTACATAATGGACCAGTTCTATAGTTCTATAGGTTAGGTACCTATAATGCCCAAAGTGAAGCCAGAATTGATTATCACAATAACATGAATCTTAAACAAAACCGGTGGAATGAGAGTATACCAGGGTTAACTGTTCACACCTGCGTACTGCTTTAGAGCGTACTAGTGTGATGTTATGTAATGGTAAAAACAATAAACAGACATGCGATTGCAGCTATCCCGAGTGATTTGCCGTCATTTATTGAAGAGTTCTGATGTATATCTCCAAAGTTCTTCATCAGATCTTCATAAAATTTAAATGGGACCACATGACAAGCACCAGCTTTCAAATAAAAAAAGAATCATCGAAATCGGTTCACCCAGTGAAAAGTTCTGAGGTAACAAACATAAAAAAAAAAAAAATACAGTCGAATTGAGAACCTCCTCTTTTTTGGAAAGTCGGTTAAAAAGAGGGCAATCCGCGCGATCTATAAAATGGGTCCTCGCGAGACCCTCAGAGAAAATTTTAAAGAGATCGATATACTGACTCTACCTTCACTTTATATTTTAGAATGTATTTTGTATGTCCGCAAAAATCGAGGGCTTTTCAAAACTAGAAGCGACTTCCATAATTTAAATACACGCAGTAAACACGAAATTGTATTACCCAAATTCAGATTAACGAAAACTAGCAAGTCTTTTCTTATAAACAGTATACGCTTTTATAACAAGTTGCCAATGTCAGTTATAGAACTGACCGACGGAAAGTTCAAAAATCACATCAAACGTGTCCTTATTAAAAAAGCATATTATAAAATCAAGGACTACGTTGAAGATAAAAATATTTGGTTTTAGCTCCTTCTGCACAAGCGGCTTCCCTGGTAACTCATAAACGGCACAAATATGTGGATGTCTCTAACTATTCTCAATCTAATTTTTCTTCATTTAATAAGACTTTTTACAATGGTTTTCAATTATCTTTATAGCCCTTTGCTAAGAATAGTTACAGCACTGATAACAACATTTGTGCCACATGTTAAATTTAGTCTTGTTATACTTTGTATAGATTATTTTACCGATTGGTTTGTAAATGTGTGAACATTGTAGGCCTTCTAGATTGTTAACATTTTATCTCGTTTTACTTTTTTTTAATCTTTTGTTTATTTATTATATAATCACTTCTTGTTTAAGTTTCTTACGACTTATTATCGGGCCTGCGTTGTCCCCCCATCTAAGTACTGCTGTAACATGGAAATATTGTAAAACCAAACAATTTTTTAAAAGAGTAACCATGGAGTTTCTTGCCGGTTCTTCTCCATAGGAATCGACCAACCCGAACCGTGCACATTGTCGACGTTTTATAAGTGCCCATGTAGGCCTATGTGAAATAAAAATTATTGATTTTGATATGAATAGACCAAGGATTACCGATATGAAACTTGACTGAATGAAATCGTTACGTGTATTCGATACTAGTTTTGCGGACTTTTAACGAAGTACGAACAAGTTTCCTAAGTAATGTTTTAAGTTTATGTTTTGAAATGATTTTGCAGGATTGTAGTACCAAACCAGTTTTGCATTTCCAGGGCTTTTTTGAACAGGTATTCCTCTTTGGAAAAAACGCTAAAAAGCACTTCAAAAATTTTGCAGTCATTTGAAAAAATAGTAGGTACCAGACGAGAATCTATACTACACACTAAATCCCTTATATACAAGAAAATGTCGCAATTGACCACAGTGCGGGACTACGAAATAGCCATTAATGGTGTGCAATCAATAGCTAATTTTATTGATGTTTGTAATTAATACAAAATAACTATTAAACACTGAAAACACAGAAATAAATCATGAGAACTTTCTATTTGTAGTTAAATTCATCCTTTGATTGTAATAAAATATGCAAATGGTAACATCTTGAAAAAGTTATTAGTTAATTCAATTTTATGGTCAACACCAATAAATGTTTTGATTAATTTAGAAAACATTTGTCATCATTTTCACTTAACGTACCTACTCTCATTTTATTAATAATCCGTTTTAGCTAGTTCAACCTAGAGTTTGGGGAAATGAGTTGAAATATGTAGTTTAAGAGCAGTATCACAATTAATGTAATACTAGTGCAATATTCATAATTGGTCAATAGTTCAATAATGTCGTGGAATTTAATAACCGTAACAAGCGTGTCGGTTTGTATGTCCAATCATAATGAAGCCTAATTGCAAATAATTAAACATTGTGTTTGTCAATTATTCAAGTGGTTGTTACAATTATTCATATTATATTTCGTGTAAGTATCGAAGGTTAATCTTTTTGTGTCGCATATCTACCTAGCTTCATATTTACTGTTTTGTTTGAAACTAGTAATACTGAGTTCAGAGTAAAAATGCGAGATCACCGCGCGACCACGATGAGAGACCGCGACGCGCGACCGATGCAGTAGACACTACTTGGCTTTGTATGGGAGTGAGAACGCGTGCGAGACTACAACGCGCGTCAACATACCGCTAGCTGACGTGCGAGCACGGCCTACTGTGACAGGCTTAAATCATACATTTTTATCAAAGTTTGGGCGCAAAAACCGTGATGAAATGCGTGACTCAAGCCAGAGGCCGTGCTCGCCCAGCTGGTCTTCCTCACGGACGAGTGGTCTCATGCGTCGCTCGTGAAATGCCCAAACATTTTGTCATTGGATGGACGTCAATCAAATTTCTTTTTTAATTTGTTGAAAATGATATTTTCTTACTTTTGGCAACCGTTACTGCTGATAAAATGTATATCTAGAGCCTCGAAGCCTCAGTCTTTCTTGTATTCGTATTCGCAAGACATAAATCAAAACGTCATTATTTTGTTATTACAAAGAACGATCCATGTTTGCAAAATAAGGTTGTCAACATGAAGCCTCATGAACAGGTAACCACAAAATATTAAGATAACAACAGACTATTCAGCAAATAATACATGTATAACTAAGTGATTGTGAATACCGGTGCGTGTACCGGTACTGAGTCACGGGACCATTCCGGGAACGTAATGTAATCGGAGCGAACGGAAGGGGAGATGCGGTGCCGTATTTAAAATAATGCGAGATGTGGAGGCTTTTAGAAGGTACGATTTTTGAGTTGATTTTAGTAATATATTAAAAGATTTAAGAAATATTTTGGTCAGTGGGTCGTCTTAGGTGCGGACATTAAATTATATCAACGCTAATTCAGCAATATCTTACTCAGGAATCTGCCACACCACAACAAACTCTTTAATATTGTGATTATCATCTGGCGTTTTTATTTAGAATCGCTAACGGTTCAACCGAGCTGCCCGAATTGCTGAGCAAAATTGGACTGCGGATTCCTTCTACTTTTTGGCGCTATCCCTGTCTATTGCATACTCCTGCGGTAGGAACGAATTACAGACGAAATGCATATTTAATAAGAGCGGCTCATACATATAATGCGATCTGCCGGGGTGTCGACATCGATGTTTTCAATACTAACACATCAAAATTAAAAAGGACTCTTTGTAATCTCTTCTTTGATACTGTAAACTAATTTAAAATTCTTGCTGTTTGAGTCAAGTTTTTAACCGACTTCAAAACGAGGAGGTTCCCAATTCGTTTTCTTTATGATTATGTTACTTTTTTACTTAAAACACTGTCTACCTTCTATTTTTTTTTTGTTTATAAGCTCTCTTCTATCTGTGGAAACTTTTTCTTGTTACTCTTATTTGTATAAAATTTTTTAGCTGTAAGTTTTCCTAAAACTGTAAAATAAAATAAAATAAATAAAAATAAAATATCAGCGGCGACCACTACTGGACATAGGTCTTCCCTAAGTGTCACCAGAAGTTACCACATCCGACCGGTCTTGTGTGTATCGCACCCAGCGGACTCCCGCAACCCTTATCACCAGGTCAACGGCACAGCTTGTAGGTGGCCTTTCAATGCTGCGCCTTGCAGTACGCGGGCACCACCAGAGAACCCTTAACCCCGTCGCGTCGGCCATCTATTCTGCAAGTAATTTGCTCTGCCCTATTCTAGTAAATAAATATAGGCACTAAATAATGCATACCATCAACAAGATAAAACTATCAACAAAGTCAAAATTGCACAAACCGAGGCCCGTATTGACACAGATTTTATATTATTTGAAACGTCTTAAGTGGACCATGAGTGGTATAACAAGGAAACGTTAATATGTTGAAGTTTCTAACGATTTATTGGCTTAATGGGTCATGAATCAGACAGATTGACTGTACCCATCAACAAATCTAATTAAAAGATCTTCATTCCTGAACAATTTGATTTAAGAACACGGTTAGCGTAGTGGTTGAGCGATCGGCTGCAGCGCGCGGATTCAATACCCGCACGGAAAAAAAATGGCCCACAGATTGTTGTTCCGGATCTTGACGTCTTGTATATCTGAGTTTAAATGTTTGTAAGCACCTACGATACTGTTAGAAATTCTTAGTGTGGGTTTTTTTTAAAAGAAAGAAAGAATTTGTGATTTTACAAACTAATGAAATACACGATTCAAGATTATATTTAGCATCAGCGAATTTGATTGACCACTTAATTCACAAACTTTAGGGTGTAAAACCTAATAAATATTAAGTAACAAATTGGAAATGTTTTTGGCGAGTTCTCCATTAATTAAAAGGGAACCTAACCAAACTGTGTTAAAAGTTATTAACTAATTTCGTTGGCGCCATCTTCGTTTTTATTATTTTTGCGAAAACGTTAACAGCTGATGCAGCATGAAAAATACGTGTCCAATATTATTTGATAATCTCACTGACAGACTAAATAAAATTATCATTTTCTACCCAGGAAACATCCCTATTAAAATATTATCTAAAAGAACCACTGAGATAGTGACACATTGCTGCAGACCAAAGTGTCGATTGCGGAACAAAATCGACTCCTATAAAAAGGGCTGGCCCGCACAAGGAGAACATAGAATTATGTGAAAATGGTCTCTACAAACGATGACGGTTCGGAGAAAATTTGTAGAGACCATTTTTATAGATAATTGCATAAACTACAATTTTTCCTGATCTATTTTTATCAGAAAACTAACCGTTCGGCTAAAAACGCAAAAATCTAATATTTTCCTTCAACTTTGACCTTAAATAATTTTTTTTGCAAGTGTGGGATCGATTGGGACTTTTTACATTTCATATAAAATGGTGTTCCAAACGTTCGTACCAATTTTCAGCTCTATGCGAATTAATGCACTTTTATATATCTAATTTGACCGGACTATATAGTGTATAAGAAGCGACCTTTACCAATCGGTTTAATGGACGAAAAGCATTTTATATCAAAATTATATGTAAAAAATATATCGCGATTGGGTTGTCTGAAAAATGCCTGTCAAGACTATAAGTAATTAAAACTTGAAAAATGCATTTGATGAGTTAAGATAAACTAAGTAACAAACAATAATGTGGTTCAAATTTTCTGGCAGTACTACTTCTGTTCTTCATTTTATGTTAAAGAAGCTTTAGTCAACTGCGTCCCAATTTTGCTCCTGGTCTAAGAAGTACTCCCTTTCATGATAGCAAATAAATAATTTTCATAATATATAAGTTTTGTGGTTATGTACACAAAAACAACGCTACAAACTGGGTTTAAAACATTTTAAAGTTGCTTCTGCATCTGTGTCTCCGGCACTGCGGGAAGTGCAACCCCTTCGCCCTTATGTAACAAAGGATTGGCACACATGCACTTCTTCCCGGTACTGCCCACCTAGCCTGTGACAGATTCATCTAGTCTAACGATTTTAAACGGTTTTGAACGTAAAATGATGTGACATGGTTTTTGTACCTACTCCAAAAAAAAAGAAAAAGTGGTAAGTTGGTAGGTACTCCGCTTTTCCAATAGCGGTAGGAATGGCTATAATAACGACACTTCATTCTATACCTTACCGTTATCTTAATAAATGCAGGTCCCTCTTTTACTGGCTGTCGTCCTCTGATTTACAGCATCCTTGAGAATCAGATGGATTTATGTGTCGTAAGAAAATGGCCGAACACTAGTTGAATGAAAATTTCAAAGAATTTATTTGGTTCCTGGGAGTCAATTTGGCCAATGGCCTTAATTTATTTACTGGCTGAGGATAAAAGCCTTTCAGCCTCATTACCTTATCAATAAGTTACTAATTCTTTCTTCCCTTTGACATCTTATGTAGGCAGGGATCAAATACTCTAGACAAAACACCATTCTAGGTGGTGATTTTAGAAATGCTGAAATGTCAGTGATTGATCAAAAATAAAATATATACTAAAATATTTTGAGTTTTATTTGTATAACTCACAACACGGACAAAAAAACTAAATCGCACCAAAAACAAAAACGTGTTTTATCCCAAAGAAAATTTAATTATCTACATTTTGATAAAGACTATTTTTTACGGACTTGAAAAAATAAGGTAATCAATTCGACACTCTGATGATACTCTGTATGGGCTTCTAAACACATATGCCAAATTTTATAAGTGTAAGTTTTTATGTTTGTATGGTTTGCCACGCAATTTTCCCAAATTACTTATCGGATCGTGATCATTCTTTTTTTCAGATTAGGTATCTCTCAACTTAGGGAACAGTGCAAGTTACATCAAAATCGGTTCAGCTAATTTCAAGATAATAAGGAACATACAACCCGAACTCCTTAGCGACAAACAGTACGAATGTGTAAATTAAGTTACTATGGATATTTTGTCGATCCTTTAGTTACCTTACTATAGAACTTTCTCATTTTTTGTGATTGGGTACTAAAACTAAAAACAAAGAAATACAAACTTTTACACAAAAAAAGTTTTGAAAGTCAAAGAATAATAAGGAAAGTACAAAATACTACTGGATTTTGGGTCGCGCGGGTGTGAAACGAGTGTATGTTTTGTCCTCCCATACATTTTTAATCGTTTGCCAATCGCTATCGTGACGCTTTCGTTGGTAGACGGTCACTCGTCTAGAGCCTCATGCCTACTCTTCTGCTATATTGGCCAATATTCATAATGCCCGCAAAAAAGAAAGAGCTTTCAATACTGACTCATACTCTATTAATAGCTTCGCTGATAAACATGCTGACAGATAGCTGATTATCTTAACACCCAGTTAGCAGCTATCTCGTATACTCATAGCATGTGGTACTATCTTGTAAAAATTAGGTTCACAATCAGCTAACTTGATTAATCTACGCAAAAAATTGCATAATAAACCCAAAGTCTCATTCAACTGCGATTTAATTAAACAACTTACTTTGCAGCAACAATACCGCGACACAGGATTATACGGAAAATATCACGAACAGTTGTATTCACAGACAAAAACAAATGAACGAACTAAATACCAACAGGAACATTTCTCCAAAAAGCGGTATATAATTTCAATTAAATAATGTTACAACGATGCTGCACTAGCTTTTGCATATAAGCTACACCACAGAGCAACAAAATACCATGGCAGCCAATTACTAGACAACGTTTTCAAAAATTTTCATGGAAATTGAAGGTTTTATTGCGTAGCTAATTGCAGGTAATAGCAGCAACCTAGCAAAAGCGCACGCTGTCATTATGATAATTCAACAGTATTCATTCCTTTTTTATGCTGTCGAGTGGGCAAATTTTTGAATATATGAAGCAACGTATACAAAGTAAGCGTGTGCCATTCTTTGAAGTTACGCAATTAGCGGTGACTTGTCGCCTGCTGCTGTCACTTGCAGAAAGCTTTGGAATCGCACACTAAACGTGTCACAGAATGTCACCGTCTACTAAGAAATTGACGATCCGTGACAATTGTGACTACGGCTTTGCCAGCCTAAACTTGTGCTCAAAATAATTGATCGGATACGAATACTAATATAGGTTGTTTCATAGGTAATGACGTCTACGAAATTTGGTTTTCACAGTACCCCCCGTTCACGTTCGTTCCAGTTCACTATCCCTGACTCTTGCTGTCACATGAATTCTTCTTCTTCTTTTCGAGTCGATGGAAAACACGTAAAATATTTTGGGCCCAGTAGGTGGCGACGTCAATTGCAGCGTCAGTGGCGATAATAAGGTCTTTCAAAGGGCACTTGAGACACTCCAGCAAGTGTTTCTGGGTTTTAAGAAGTCTGGTGGTGATAGTGAAATTTTTCCACAGCTTGCTTC
Source organism: Orthosia gothica (assembly GCA_949775005.1). Lineage (NCBI taxonomy): Eukaryota > Metazoa > Arthropoda > Insecta > Lepidoptera > Noctuidae > Orthosia > Orthosia gothica. The sequence continues at coordinate 11,905,463 of OX459034.1, read as the reverse complement.
TCACTTTAGGCGGCAGGTATTAAATGGCCTGTGTGCATCAAAAAAATCTCTGCCAGCTCTTGTCTACCCGGGGCTATAGTGTGATCATAGAGGTGATGTCGGAATCGGTTCTCTATTGTGTCACCTAACTTTTTTATCCATAATTTAAAGTGCCAATTTTTTTTTTTTCTCCTAATCATCATTTGTCCGAATGATAACTTACCCGAACTTAATATCACAAGTATCACATGCCATAAAAATAAAAGCCCAAAATATAATATGTCCTAAATTCGTTTGTCATAAAATTACAATCAATAATATACAAAAGACATAAAACCGTTTTCAAATTACTTAATGTTTATTTATAATAATAATATCCTTAGAACAAATTTGGTATAACAAAGCTGTTGCTATGAACTTCTCTCAGGCGTTACGTAGATACTAGCGGGCAATATTTGTTCTTCTACCGACTTGTTTTGAGATAGTGCAGAATTTGCCTCTGCACAACAACTCACGGAGTGCTCCAAGCCGTCAGTAGGTTTGATTCTACCTGTAGCATTGGCGTGTCTAGTCGGTGCCGAAGCGACGACGCGGCGACGACGGGCCGTTCTATGCTCTATGGGCTACACCAACTACCGAGCTTGCGGTTGCACCGAACTTTTGTAATGGGCACAATAGCGATTTTATACGTATGGACTGGTTTTGCGTCTGTTTTATTATGCTTTTTGACGTTTTTATTTGCGTGAATTATGACACAATGTGCGATTGTAAAATGTTGTGAAAGTAGAGGAAAACATGTTTCATTTTGTATACTTATTAAATTTTAATATGATAATCTGCTTGCTTATACCTGAATATTTTTAGCTTAACATTTTTAATTATTTTGGTAATACAAATGCACATGCACCAGCACCGGTTTAGTACAATATAAATAATACGTTCGCTGAAGATAAATACAATTTAAATTTTTATGAATAAACAACTTTATCAAGTGGTAAACCAACTGCTACTACAAGCACAAACGCATGCCATATATCTCAGCCTCAACTTCACTTTCGGTGTCGTAGCACGTCGTAGTGTTTTTGAACTCGACACTGTAACTATTAAGGCCGGGGTTCCTGTTGCTCATTTTTTCATGGTCATGCTTAACTCAACTCAAACTGGCAATGGATAGTTGTGATAAATTCACAAATATACAATTGAATATAATAAAACATGCCCATATAAAGGGGAGAGGGAAAAGGACTAATGTGCAACAAAATATTCGTCTACATCTATATCAATGGGGAACACGCCCTTCTGGGCACTGGCAGCATTGCCACGTTGGATAGCAATGCTGATTATCTTACTGAAGAAAAGGCTAGCCCTTTGGTCATGTGAAGAGTCTACAAGCTTTGTGCTAATGTCTTGAAAAACTCGATGCGCACTCCGACCCCATCTTATCTTGTGGAGGGGCCGAGCCAAACTTGGACACTTTGACCCATTGCGATCTATTGTGGTCAACCATGGACATGGACCATGGACCTAATTTTTTGTCCCCAAACGGCTCAAACTATCTGTTTACTTCCATTATGGTCGTTATATTTGCACCATTTGAGTTTTTCTGCACCAGCAACAGCCGCCCGTTAAAATTGATTGGCTTTTTTTTTTTAACACCTTAACTGCCAAGTGACCGACAAACAATACATTTTCAATTGTGTCTCATTGCCTGGCAGTTAAGGTGTTAATTAACTTGCTTAAGTCCTAGACGCCCCAAACGTTACCGAACTCTTTTAACACAAAATCAGTGGAATTGAGTAGTGTAATTAGCATGTACTTGGAACTTACTCGTACTTGCTTACTTGGACTTTCATTTTCATTCAATACCATCCACACATTTAGTGTTAAAAGAGTTCGGTAACGTCTGGTGTGTTTGGGCGTGCAAATAAATGTCAAGTTGAAGAATCATATGCCAAACTCGAGAGTTGTGATTGGTGGGCAGTTGATTGAAAGGTGTGACCAATTTTGAGTTTGAATCGAGTATGAGCATCCGGAATAAGGGCCTTAATAGCTAAACATCAGTAAATAATTAAAATACCTACTTTTTGAGTAGGTAACTCGTACAGGAAATTTGTTTTATTTATTCAGGAGTTTTTCCTGCAGTTTCGCTCCCGTAGCTTAGACCACAGAAACCGACATTTTTCGAGTTATATAGCTCTGGCCTATAGCACTCAGTGATAATATGCCTTTTTAATTTTTATTCATTTAACGATAGGCTCGCGTTTGAACACTATCTCACCTGATGGGAAGCGATGATGCGGTCGCCGGTGAAGCACACTGGCCCAGAAGTAACCTTTCTATCAGCAAAAATTTAGGCTATCCAATCAGAACTATCAACGATTTGCTTTTAGAAAAGAAAACCACCTCCATTTAGCAAATTATGCGTAATTCTAATTTTCTATACAAAACAAAAATTTTGAATATTTTAGTCAATTGCTAAATATCGTTAGATTTGTCAAGTCCTTAGGTGTACAGTTATGATTAAGATTAAAAGAAACAAAACAGCATTTGCTTATATAATGCAAATAAAACTAAAAGGCTTGTTTCCTCCTTGGAACCGGTTTCCTATTGAACGCTATTTTCTCGGATCCATAGAAGGGTGAGGAGTAGGAGTCGAAGTATCTTCTGACTGGTCTGTCGCCTTTCCCCATCCGAAACACGAAAGATTCCAGGAGGCTCACCAGATCAGCTGTTCTGGAACTGTAAAAGAACAAAAACGTTAATTGTATCAGACAATCTAGCATTATGTCTTACTAGGAGAGTGCTCAATTTTCTAAAACCTGCAGTCAAAGCGATCTATGCGTTGCCACTGACAATACCGTGCAAGCGTTGGGTGAGGTACAAATCACTGCCATGGTCAGATTACATGTAGAAGAAAATCGTATTTTAGATTTGAATGGTATCGATTGCTATACAAGGCACTGAGAATGTTTGCCGGTGGCTAATGGTGGATCCACACTACACAGAATTCTGTTCTGATAGACCGACATTTATCTGTACTGCTGTGCTGCACAGACAAAATTCTAAAGAAGTTGATGAAAGTCTGTGTGGTATGGACCCACCATAAGGTATCGCCACTCGTGCTGGTCGTAGGTTTGGGCAAGTACCATTTTTTTTAAATTCATATGTACTTTTTAAGTATATCTAGGATACCACTAATAATAATAATAATAACAATAATAATACTAATACATAAAAACTTGGCAACCCCTCAATTGTCAACATGTCAAATTTTTTCCTGCACTATTTATTTAATATCAAAATCATACAACCATCAAACTTAGAAAAATTATACCATAGAAGAAACCAGATCAAAAATACCTATTTATAACATTCAGTTTGATAAATCCACAACAAATCCAATAAAAGTTCAGAAAATTACTTGAAACCAGTTGACGCCGTCACTGACAGACGTCAACCAAACAATTTATAGAATGGAAAAGTGTAAGGAAAAAGCAATATAATGTTGACGAGAGCAGCTGCCTGTCGCGCACGCCATCCACCCCCGGACTCGTTGCTCAGCTCCGCCTCGCCACCGCCGGACCTCGGATCACCAGTGTCATCGGCGGCTACAGTTGCGTCGAGCTCGAGCGACGAGTATTTTTCCCCGCCGACGTCGCCAACACCTGTACGTCGGCAGGGGAGAGGCCGGCCACCGAGGAGCTTGGGATCTAGGGGCCAACCGGCCCCGAGCCGGGTCCCCGCTGCCGGTGGTTGTGTGCAGCGCATGAAATGGACTCAAGGTATGAATGAGAACGTCATGCGCGCATATTACGGGTCAACAGAGGGGGGAACTAACCTCACTGCGTACCGTGTCAGGATGCTGTCTCTGTTTCAGGACCTAGAACCAACTGTCAACGTCTCGGCCCAACGATTGTCGGATCAGGTGCGGGTCATTCAGCGTAATCACAGGTTGGACGACGCCGCACTTGATAGGCTGCGCTCAGAAGTGCTGAGCAACCAAATCGTCTCAACCCCGACACAGACCGCGGCACCGCCAGCCACTATTGTGATCCCGCCGCGGTCCAATCATGTTAACGATGAGGCAGATGATAGGGTTGCCACAGTAAGTAGCCAGTCCAACGAAAGATTGAGGAGCGCACTGGAAGATGCGCTTCGCGAGTATAGGTCAAAACCGACTGAAGTTCGACCCCGATTACCACGGTTGCCTATGCACAAGAAGAATAGGGCGCTGGTGTGTGCTTTGGACTCGCTGCTTCAGAACATCTTTGAAAGCAGCGAGAACCTCGTTGATACGCATTCAATCCTGTATTGCGGGGCTGTTGCGGCATGTCGTTTAGCTAATGTTAAGTTCCGAAATGAAGCTATTCGACCAAAGCCTGCCGTGCCAGCCTGGCAATGCAGGATCGAACAGCGTATTGATAGGGCTAGGGTACTCATCGGCAAACTATGCTGCTTCAGAGAGGGCAATACACGACCACGTGTGATGCGCTTCGTGAGGCGGGCATTTTCGGGGACTGGGATCAGTCCTCAAGAATACATGTCCCGTGTCACGGAGCGCATCGACTTCTTAAAGCAGAAAGTGTGTGCATGGGCCAGCCGTATTCGGCGGTATAAGCGGCGGGTTGACCGGTACTCGCAGAATCGCATGTTCCAGAGCGATGAGAGGTGGGTATACAGAGCTTGGGAGCGACCTGAGCAAAGTGTGACTGACGTGTGCCGCCCGGATGATGTCGCTACGAGTACATTCTGGCGTAGCATCTGGTCGGTACCCGTCTATCACACTGAGGGTGACTGGATGCGTGATGTCGAACGCGTGTGTGAAGCTATACCAGAAATGGAAAAAGTTATAATTAGTCCCTCAGATGTAGCCAAAGCAGTTCGTCCACTACCGAACTGGAAGTCTCCAGGACCGGACGGACTGCATAACTTCTGGCTCAAATGGTATAGCAGCTCACACGCGTTTCTGGCATCTCAATTCCAGTCATGTTTAGAATCTGGGTCGCTTCCGCAGTTTTTAACAACAGGTGTTACCCACCTGCTCCATAAGACAGGTAGTCCCGCGGAACCCAAGAATTATAGACCAATAACATGTTTGTCGACGGTTTATAAACTTCTTACATCCATCCTGAGAGGAAAAATTAATGTACACATTGAAAGTAACTTAATAATGTCTGCCTCTCAGAATGGATGTAGGAATGGGTCCCGCGGCACTAAGGAGCTACTCCTCATTGACATGGCCATAAGCCAGCAGGTTCGTCGATCCCGCAAGGATCTGTCGACATGCTGGATAGACTACAAGAAGGCCTACGACTCTGTGCCGCATACATGGCTCATGAGGGTGCTGGAGTTGTACAAAATAGATGCAACTCTACGCGCCTTCCTTGAGTCATGTATGGGGCAATGGAAGACGGTCCTTCGATATCCAGGATGTCGACTGATTCAGGGGGATGATGAACCTGTATGGATTAAGCGGGGAATATTTCAGGGCGACAGTTTGAGTCCACTTTGGTTCTGCTTAGCCCTGAATCCTCTAAGTACACTGCTGGAGGATTCAGGTCTAGGCTATCGGCTGAGAAGAGGTGGTCAGGTTATATCTCACCTCCTTTACATGGATGATCTGAAACTCTTTACCCCCAACAAATTCCAACTGACGGAGCTACTGAAGGTAACTGAAACCTTCAGTGACTCCATCAGGATGGAGTTTGGTGTGGACAAATGTGCAGTCATGCATGTAAAGCAAGGGGAGATTATGGAATCCGAGGGAATTCAACTCTCTGATTCCATACACCTCAGACACCTCTCCTCGACCGAAACTTACAAGTATTTGGGTATGTCGGAAGCGTTGGGCATTAACAGTACTGACATGAAGCAACTGCTGAAGGAGCGTTTCTTTGGCCGCCTGAAAAAGGTATTAAATAGCCTTTTGTCAGGTGGAAATAAGGTGCGCGCCTTCAACAGTTGGGTCATGCCGGTTTTGATGTACTCTTTCGGCATACTCAAATGGACTCAGACTGAGCTCGACGCCCTTGATAGGAGGGTCCGGACACTGCTGACCGCAAACCGGATTCATCACCCACGATCATCAGTGATGAGACTGTACATCCCGCGGAAATGTGGGGGTCGAGGCTTTTTAAACGCCAAGACTCTTCACAACCGCGAGGTGTGCAGCCTCAGAGAATACTTTTTAAAAACTGAAGTGGGTATGCATCGGGATGTGGTCGCAGTGGACAAGGGACTCACCCCGTTGACCATGGCTAAAGAGAACTGGCGCAAGCCTGTAATACTAACTACTGATGAACGCAAAGATGTATGGCAAGGCAAGGAACTACACGGACGCTTCTATCGGGCTCTCCATGGGCCCGATGTAGATTTCCAAGCGTCTGTATCCTGGCTACGTTTCGGTGACCTTTTCGGGGAAACTGAAGGTTTTGTCTGTGCAATTATGGACGAAGTTATCCTGACGAATAACTACCGGAGACATATAATGAAGGACGGAACGGTTGACGTGTGTCGGGCATGCCACCGTCCGGGTGAATCCATCAGACATATTATCTCTGGTTGTTCTCGTCTGGCTAACGGCGAGTACTTACACAGGCATAACCAAGTGGCCAGGATTATTCACCAGCAACTTGCTTTGAAGTACAATTTAGTGGATTCTGAGGTACCGTATTACAAGTATGTGCCCGACCCAGTTCTCGAAAATGACCATGTCACGTTGTACTGGGATCGGTCTATCATCACTGATAGGACTATTGTTGCCAATAAGCCGGATATAGTGGTGATAGACCGATTAGCGCGCCGCACAATGATAATCGATGTCACCATCCCACATGACGAGAACCTCGTGAAAGCTGAGAAGGAGAAACAAATCAAATATCTCGACTTGGCACACGAGGTTGTCGACATGTGGAATGTGGACTCGGCGATCATTGTGCCGATTGTCGTTACGGCCAACGGCCTGATGGCCAAGAGTCTCGACGACCATCTGTCGAGGCTATCATTGCGCGGTTGGATCAAGGGCCTGATACAGAAGGCAGTACTCCTCGATACGGCTCGCATTGTGAGGAGGTTCCTGTCTCTGGAGCCCTAACCACCGGTAGCTTGGACCCTGTTCCCGATACCGGTTGGCCTCTATTTTTTATATTTTTAAATGTTTTTAAGATTTCTTTTTTTTTTATATTTAAAAATGTATTGAATAAGAAAGAAGAATAAATAAATGAATAATAATCAATCTTTATTCAGATATTACAAAAGGTAAAAAAACAGTTTAAATCTTAGATAACTAATCTATATCTATAAAAGCGAAAGGTGACTGACTGACTGACTGACTGACTGACTGACTGACTGACTGACTGATCAATCAACGCACAGCCAAAACTGCTAAGCCTAGAAGCATGAAATTTGGCAGAAAGGTTCTTCAAGTGACGTAAGTGTGCACTAAGAAAGGATTTTTGGAAATTCTACCCCTAAGGGGGTAAAAAGGGGGTTGAAAGTTTGTATGAAAAATCTAATTCCTGCGACCAAAATTCTTGAAACTTAGCACAAATAGTATTCTAAGTAAATGATAAAGATTGACATTATTAGTTTTTCTAAACTACCCCAAATGATGATTTAGGGGGTGTTGAAGTTTGTATGGAAAAATCAGATTTCTTTGATCAATAAACTTGAAATATGCCACAAATACTTATCTAAATGAATAATAAAGGTTGCTACTATTATTTTTTCAAACTACCCCCAAAAGACGATTTAGGGGTGTTAATTTTTTTTTGAAGAATCTCATTACTTCAGTTAATAAACTTGAAACTTTACATAAATACCAATCTAAATAAACAATAAAGGCTTTCATTGTTGGTTTTTTTTTGAAGAATCTAATTTCTTAGGTCAATAAATATGAAACTTGACATAAATACCATCCTAAATAAACAATAAAGGTGGTCATTATTAATTTTTTGCAACTACCCCCAAAAGACGATTTAGGAGGTATTACAGTGTTTTGAAAAAAACTGATTTCTTGGGTCAATAAACTTGAAACTTGCCACAAATACTAACCTAAATGAACAATAAAGGTTGCTTTTATATTTTTTTTAAACTACCCCCAAAAGACGATTTAGGGATGTAATTTTTTTTTTTTAAGAATCTAATTATTAAAATAGACAATAAAGGCTTTCATTGTTAGTTTTTCGAAACTACCCCCAAAAGATGATTTAGGGGATGTTAATTTTTTTGAAGAATCTGATTTCTTGGGTGAATAAACATGAAACTTGACATAAATACCATCCTAAATAAGCAATAAAGGTTGTCATTATTAGTTTTTTGCAACTACCCCCAAAGGACGATTTAGGAGGTATTACAGTGTTTTTGAAAAATCTGATATTTAGGGTCAATAAACTTGAAACTTGCCACAAATACTAACCTTAAGGTTGCTATTATTATTTTTTGAAACTACCCCCAAAAGACGATTTAGGGGATGTTAATTTTTTTGAAGAATCTAATTTCTTAGGTCAATAAATATGAAACTGCTTAAATACCAACTTAAATAAACAATAAAGGTTTTCAATATTAGTTTTTCGAAACTACCCTTAAAACACGATTTCGGGGTGGTAAAGATTTTTGATTACTTTTACTGCACATAGCTCCTTTTTAAGATGTAGGGGAGCACTTAGGAGGGATTTTTGGTAATTCAACTTTTGAAGGGGTTAAAAGGGAGTCATTTATTTGTATGAAAAATCTTATTGCTTTGGCAAAATGATTAAGGTTGGCATCATGAGTTTTTCCGAATTATCCCCAGAAGACGATTGAGGGGTGTTAAAGTTTCATTGAAGAATCAAATGGCACTAATACGGGGAACTACCGAACTGGACCGTTTGTCTCAGGTAAACATAGTTGTGAGTGACGTTTTAGTGTTGCGTAATTTACGCTGTATTAGGTTTTTGTGTTGTGTCACGTAATTTACGCGGAATTCGTTTTCATACTAAAGTAATTTTTGGTCCACCCGAAATTATGCGTCTCAAAAAACCCGACCAGTCTTCTGCTCCATATATCTTCTTCTATACATATAAAATGCTTTGTCCTGAGTGACTGACTGACGGATCAACGCACAGCCTAAACCGCTGATCGTAGAGACCTGGAACTTGGAGAGTATGTTTTTGTATGACGTAGGCATCCGATAAGAAAGGGTTTGCCTAAATTCTTCCCCTAAACGGGAGAAAAAGGGGGACAAAGTTTGTATGAAAAATCTAATTCCTTCAGCTAATATTCTTGAAACTTGGCATAAATAGTAATCTAAGTAAATGATAAAAGGTTGACATTATTAGTTTTTTTGTAACTACCCTCACAAGTCGATTAATGGGGTATTGAAGTTTGTATCGAAGAATTTTATTTCATGGGTTACTAAACTTGCACAAATACTAACTTAAATAAATTATAAGGTTGTTATTATTAGTTTTTCGAAACTACCCCCAAAAACAGATTTAGGGGGTGTTAAAGTTTTTTTGAATAATCAAATTACTTGGGTTAATAAACTTGAAACTTAAGCAATAAAAGTTGTTATTATTAGTTTTCAAAACTACCCCCAAAAGACGACATTTTTTTGATGAATCTTACTTCTTGACTTAACTTTAAACTTGACATACATACCAACCTAAGTAAACAATACAGGTTGAAATTCTTAGTTTTTTTAAACTAACACCAAAATACGGGTTTTTAGGGGTGTTAAGGTTATTTGAAGAATCTTATTTCTTGAGTTAATAAACTAGAAACTTGACATAAATATCAACATAAGTAAACAATAAAGGTTGTCATTATAAAGTTTTAGAAACTAGACTCAAAAGTCGATTTAGGGGGAGTAAGTTTTTTTTGAAAATCTTATTTATTGGGTTAATAAACTTGATACTTGACAAAAATACCAACCTAAACAAACAATAAAGGTTGATATTATCAGATTTTCGAAACTGCCTACAAAATACGATTTAACAGGTGATAAAGTTTTGTTAAAGAATTTTATGTCTTGGGTTAATAAACTTGATAGTTGACATAAATACCAACCAAAGTAAGTAAACAATAGGAGGTTGTCATTATATTTTTTCGAAACTACCCCCCAAAATAGGATTTAGTGGGTGTTAAAGTTTGTTATGAATCATACTGGCCAAGGTTTCGTTTTTGATGTAGGGATCTAGGGGAGCACGAAGAAGGAATTTGCGGCAAATCAACCTTTCACCATCATCATAATTTCAGCCAAAAAACGTCCACTACTAAACATACGCCTTCCCCAAGCGCCGCAACACTGATCGGTCCTGTGCGTTTCACATCCACCGGCCCGCAGCCTTGACCAGGTCGGACTTCCTAATTTGCGTTTTCCGGTTCGCAGTCGCCACTGAACTGTCAACCTTTAAGGGGGTGAAAAGGGGGCAATTTGTTTGTATGAACAATCTCATTCCGTGGAGATAAAGTAAATAATCAAAATTTACATAATATGTCTTTTAAAACTACCTCCCCCCTGATAGGGTTAAGTGATTTTAGTTTTTTTGAGACATCTTACTGAGCAATCTAACTAAAATAAACAAAAAATTCAAAAGAGAAAAAGGGTATATTAAGTTATAAGGGGCGGATTTTACTTAGTAGCGGTATCCTAAAATGTATTATTCTTTAAGTCAAATAACGAATCGTCCCAAACCTATAAACCGTAGAACTTTACGATTCCACATTTTTATTTGGTTTAATAACAGCTTATTTTTGGTTGCCATCACACGAACGAAGTCGCGGGCGGAGTTAATATTATAAATGTCAAAGTAACTCTGTCTGTCTCTCTGTCTACCTTTTCACGCTTAAACCGCTGAACCGATTTAAATGTAATTTGGTTCGGAGATATTTTGAGACCCATAGGATAGTTTTTATCCAAACATACTTACGGAAGTCATACTTAAGGGAGTGGAAAGAGGGGTAGAAGTTTGTATGGAAAACCTACAATATTAAGCCGCGATATAAAAAATAAGCAATTCGAATTACTAATGCTTCGCAGACGAAGTCGCGGGCAACAGCTAGTGTAGGTATAATAATGTAAGATGCCTGTACTAGGTAATCCTGTATCACAGGCTGTAGGAGCTCTAAATATATGCTTATCGTAGGACAACAGAATTTTAACAATATTTAACATAATATATGAAGTCTAAAAATAGTGGTAAGATTTTATAAGTTTGGAAATTAATTTTAATTTACTTAAAACTATAAACATAAAACTAAATTACTAGGTCATAATATTACATCATGTCTTATTAACCTATATTGCAAAAAAGTGCACTTTGATTACACATAACTAAAGATTGAGAAATATTTGCTAAGCAGAATTGTGAAGTCAACATTGCAAAATTAAAACATAGGCACTTAATTTTTGCAGCCAAAGACTAATGAGCTTAGCCAGCAACAAATTGATGGTTAGTAGGCCATTGCAGTGTCAGCCGCAGACGTTCAACGCGTGTGACCTTGAGTATGACGTACTAGACGCCCTCATAGTCGATAGAGTTGATGTGCCTGTATTCCGCTATTTTCCTAGCAGGGCACTCAGGGTCTCCCGTTTTGTGATTGTTGGGCTTTTTAAATCGCGAACAAGTTGCGCATTTCGATGAGTCCGCTTTCTTAGTGCAATCAGACACCGAGTGTCCAGCTTCACCGCAGTGAGCACACACAGAGTTGACCTCTCTGCATATTTTTGCTGCATGACCATATAATTGGCATTTGTAGCATCTGGTAACCAGAGTGAAGTCCCTAACAGGGCAGGACGTCCAATTTATAAACAGCCTTGATGTGGAAATTAGGGCTTTACGTATATTGGCTGGAATTTCAATAACGTAATTACAGCTCGACGCATCTTTCCTTCCAGATTTGTGGCTTAATTTAACAGAGGCCAGAAAGGACTCCATGGACATCTCTGGCAACTTGTCGGGTATGTTCTGCTCGTAAATGCACCTAAAGACTTCAGTTTCAGCCAGGGAAGACGGCACTCCTACAATAACGATCCGTGGTTTGCGCTTGTTGGGCTCATCGGCGGTTAGTCCAGATGTAGAAAGCTGGACGGCGTTCTTGATTTTCTCGGCGTCTTGCTTGGTCTCTGTGCTGATAATAACACCTCCATTTTTGGTCTTGCGGACACCTCGTACATGCAGCTTCATTTGATCAGGTCGTATGATTTTTGTTACCATGTCTTTTGTTTCGTCACTGGACTTGAGTTTGTCACTAGGATAAATGACCACAGAGCTTAAATTGTTAGGTCGAACGAAATCATTTGATCCCTTTTTCACCATGTCGGCAAATGAAACATTACCCGCAGTGCCAGAGTCCTTAATCGTCTGCTTGAGCTCTGAGATGTGTTCCGTCAAATTGCGCTTTTCTTTTAAGGCATCAATCATGTCGTGTGCTACAATTGCTTTCTGCTTCAGAGATTGGTATAGGACTGCCATCTGAGAGGTGCCAGATCCTATTTTACGACACAAGTTAGAAATTTTCAGTTTCTGTTCCGAGTTTAGTTTGCCATCCGAGGCAATAGAGCAAACCTCATTTAAGTGCTGCTCTATAGTTGACATCCATCTTTGTATGTCGGGCGTGGATGCGACTTCAATCGAGAAATCTGATTGGGCTGGGATTTGCGTCGTCCACTTCGCTGGCGAGGTGGAGGCTTGAACTCGGCCGCTTGGATTACAGGAACTGTTATCCATTTTATTTGATAGTCACTTCACTGTTTCTAAGTTTTCATTATAATGTTTACAAAAGTACACAGTAGGCACAAATGTATACAATAAAGAAGGTCACTATTATAAATGTTTTAATTAAATATTGCTAACGAGCACGTCTGTATGCTACTAGCGAGCGCGAAAAATTGAATAACCACTGACAATAATGAAGGAAATATCGTGAGCAAACAGTTACTTTATTACAAGTTTATGCTCCATTGTGGGTTTTTGCTGCAAGGCGTTCCAGTGCGAGGATAAACGAATAAATAAATAAATTATTAACATCTTCATCGTCATCTGCCTAGCCTTTTTTCCAACTATGTTGGGGTCGACTTCCAGTCTAATAGGTTTCAGCTGGGTACTAGTGTTTCATATGTAGCGACTGCCTATCTGACCTCCACAACCGAGTAACTGGGTAACACGATACCTCTAGGTTAGAGCCAAGAGGTATCGTGTTACTCAGTTACTGTGTACCAGTTACTGTGTAACGGTGTCAGATCTCAGGATACCTAGGACTACCCGTAATGACTGTCAAAGATCTTCAAATGACAGCCGGGACCAACGGCTTAACATGCTTTCCGAGGCACGGAAGAAACTCACTATGAGAAAATTGAGGATGTTTCCCCTTTTCGTTATTAATAAATTCATTGCGTAAAAAAATATTAATACATTGCTTAAATCATGCACACTCAGAGCCTTTTTCAATGCTATGCATTGTTCATAGCTACCTTTGACGAAATCCTGCTTCCTTTAATAAGCTTACGCTTCTCATTAACGAACGTTCACTTACAGGTACCTAAACCAATCAATCATGTGTCTTTAAAATATAATACGAAATGCATAAGGTACGGGGAACAAATAAATCAGGGATTCTACGGTTTCCTTTGGGAATAACAAAATCACGAATGTCATGGAACATTTGGCTTGATTCCGCATTTACTGAGCAAAATTGGCGAATTAATTTGATTTTCCTTTTTTCTACGCGACCAAATTGGAGAATATGAACTGTATTAAACAGTGAGCTATATAACTGTATAGGTGTCTACAGGGAATTTGGTTCTTTGAAAATGAATGACGCAAGTTTGACTTGAGCAAAAACTGAAAGAATGATACAGACCTGCATATGCGTAAATTAAATCAAAGTTTCCATCACAACCGAAAGGAGTGTTTTTTCCCCCTTGCCCCATCCAAATCTATGCTATATATGCCATACTATTTACTATAATATATAATAAAGAGGAAAGATTTGAATTTTTTAATGTTACGAATAAACAAAAACAACTGGACCGATTTCAAAAATTCTTTCACCGTTGAGATATTACACTATCCCCGAGAGACATTTTTTTTATAACCTACTAGCTGACCCGCGGCTTCGCTCCCGTCAAAATTATAGCCTATGTTACTTGGGAATAATATAGCTTTCCATAGGTGAAAGAATTTTTAAAACCGGTCCCGTAGTTTCGGAGCCTATTCGGTACAAACAAACAAACATACAAACAAACAAAAAAATCTTTAGATGGATGGTATAGATAGGCTCGCGCTTGACCACTATCTCACCTGATAGTAAGCGATGATGTGGTCGACGGTGAAACACGCTTGCCTAGAAATAACCTATTCACTCTTGCATAGACATATGCTACTTTTGATCCCTGTATACCCACGGGAACGGGAACTACGTGGGTGAAACCGCGAGGCGTCCGCTAGTCTAGGATATACTCGTATTTAAACTTACATACACAAACAGTCAAACCCGAAACCACTAGATCATACAAATATTTGTTCCGTGCGGGAGTAGAACGGTCGAACACACAACGCAGCAGTCAATAGCTCAGCCACTGCGCCAACCGTGCGAATCCAGCCAGTAGATCATATTTTGTTGTGAAATAAATTAATGAAAGCCAGGTTAAAGTACCATGTAGGTCCAATTACATACGTGATATTATTATATTTTTATTACCAAATACGTCAAACTCGGGCCGGATTAAATTAAAAGTTGGTCGGTAGTTTTCTTTGGGGGACGTTAAAAAAATTGCAAATATTAAAAAGTTTTAATTGCCAATCCAGCGCGCGCTATGTTTAACGCTTGGCAGTTTACACACAAACGTGGGTGTTCATGCATATTGTGGGAAAATAATGCATATTTAATTCTACAGTGACATGCTCTGTCTCGTGTCCATGCAATTAACTGCCAGCAAGCAAATCAAAACTCAGCGATGCTGTTTGACGTCCTTACTTCATTATGATATTTATCTATAGTTAACTTAAAACATTTATTTCAACAAAACCATTTAAAGGTTGGTAGGTAGGTACTTTTTTATTTTCAAGCAAAAGGTCGCGTTAGTGCACATTCGCAAGCGTAGGTCTCTATGGAGAAGACCGTGCAAGAAACTCCACGGACACTCTTGAATCAATAAATAATGATTGCAATGTATTTGGTTACGTAGTTTTTGTAAAAAATCATATAAACGCAAAATTAGATAACGCACTCCACACATCATAAAATGTGTGGAACTGATGCTTGAATGAACGTCTAGTGAAAAGAAGAAAGAAAAGACCTCGCTATCACTTTCAATTAATCACTCACTTCAGCCTATCGTAGTCCACTGCTGGACATAGACCACTCCCTACGCCATAAAGCCATGGTTCTTTGTCTTTTGTATACAGTTTCTTCGATCTATCTTTTTGAGTTTGTCAGCCAGTCTACCTGGTACTCGTCTGTCGATACGCGATCTAAACAGTAATTGGTACTCCCCCAAAGTCAACGTGGTACTGGTCTGCGCCCACTCCGTGCCAGATATTGAACCTCCCTTTGGAATTTTGTTCACATTTTTTTTATATATACTATGCAGGTTAAGAAGAAATTCTAACCATTAATTTTTCTGTGTAAAAATATTTTAAAACAGTCATGTTGTATACAAAAGAAGCGAAAAATGAGGGGTTTTTTTGTGCTCGATGATGTGGTCGACGGTGAAGCACGCTTGCCTAAAAAAACCTATGCAATCTTGACTTAAAGATCTCTAGATTGTAGCTGGGCAACACAGATTCCGGCAGGGAATTCGACTCTTTAGCTGTACACATTATCAATGTGTTCTCAAAACGTTTTGTGCGTATGTGTGGGATGACCACTATGTACCGATGGCGCATCGTCGTACGTCTTGGAGTCCGATAATGAATCGGGCTAGGCGGAATTAGATCATGTAATTCCATCGCACACTCCCCGAAATGTAACCGATAAAAAACGATTAAAGCAATGAGGTGACGATGTTCAAGGCTTTAGTTCAAGGAGCTTTGACCAGTGCCGTTTTGCCGATTAGTCTCTTGGCCCGCTTTTCGATTGACTTTAGTGCATCAAGCTGGTATTTGGCAGATCCGCCCCAGATATGAGAACAGTACTCCATGCATGATCGAAATTATGCTTGATACAAGTTGAGCAGCTGTTTCGGCGTGAAGTACCTGCCCACTTTTGCAAGGATCCCCAAGTTTTTGTCAACCAGCTGAGCCTTTGCCTCAATATTTGAGCCAAAAATTAAAAGCAGATGTCAACATAACCGTAAGAAGCTCGAGATGGTCCTTATTCCAGGTCCTATCTCGAAAAACTGGAAATTGGCTCTTTTTAGCGGAAAACCCTAACCAGATTGGCATCGCCCCATTTGGAAACTGCTGCAAGGACATGTTAAAACGCTCCACCATGGCCTCACGGAGAAACTGGATCTGCGGCCCGGTAGCCTGTGTGTTGGACAAGTATCTCTCAGCAACAGTTCTGTCGTCTGCATACATAAAGTATGCAGACGATGGGTTTGTAGCACATATGGGCTTTAGCAGATCGTTAATGTGCAGCAAGTATAATGTTGCTGGGATTACCGACTCCTGAGGGATCCCGGCATTAATATCCAATTGTTCCGACAAGCAGCCATCGATAACCACTTGAATGGAACGATCTCTCAGGAAGTCTGCAGTCCAATCACACAGACCACCGGGCAGACCAAATGAAAGAAGCTTACCAATAAGGCTTTCGTACCAGACCCTATCAAAAGCCTTCGAGATGTCGTGACAGATGGCAAGCACTTCCCCGTGCCTCTCGATGGCCTCACTTCATATGTGAATGGCAAACGCTAGGAGATCCCCAGTAGACAGATTTCTGCAGAAGCCGTATTTATTCTAGGTATGCCAGGAGCTTCGTGTTAAGCACACATGCCATAATCTTTTGAGATGGGTCTGTAGTTGGCCACGTCAGCTCGACTGCCCGTCTTGGGCACGGGCTGTACGTTAGCTTGCTTCCAAGCATTCGGCACATTTATAGTGTCATACGAAAGGTGCAATACGCGTGTTAAGATCGGAGTCAGTTCAGGCGCACAGATTCTAGTAACTATTACTGGTATCCATCAGGACCGCTAGTCTTGTTCACGTCAAGGTTGCGCAACATCTTACGGACGTCCTTTTGATAGATGCAAATGTCCGACATACGCGTATCGAAACCATCAGGAGAAGGAAGGGGCCGCGCTTCACCAGGATTCAGACGTGAAGATGACACAAAAACAGAGGCAAATAAATTTGCCTTTTCCTTAGTAGAGTGAGGGACGGCAGAAGTTCGACCCGACCTACTTAGCCATGGACCATAACGCACTACTACCTGCTCGGTAAGAAGCGAGTCTCGTCTTTATTCAGCCAATGTGGGCGCCGTTTGCAACACCATCTTCCAGGATTTTTGTAAAGCAAAAGTATTAGTCATACGAAAAATCCATGTTTCCCATTTTTTTTTTTTTTTTAACCTTTTAACCCAGCCGTAAGGCCGCGTTTCCACTGACGCGGAGCTGGGCGGAGACGTGCGGAAGCGACCAATTACAATGGTTGAAATCCTCAATCGCGCCACTCGTCTCGTCTGTGATTGGTCGCTTCCGCACGTCTCCGCCCAGCTCCGCGTCAGTGGAAACGCGGCCTTAAAGGGGTACGCTTTAGAAAACTGCTTTACGGCACTAAACCGGAGTAAGGGCCTTAGGATTGCTATCTGCACCCTTTGCTAACTTGCTAATATTTATACTCCGGTACTTTAATTTTTGTATTTTAGTTTGTAAAAGTTACCTTATCATAACGGTATCCATTTCATTAAAAAACTTGTTTGTATCGTTTGTTGCTGCCACGTCAGAAGCCTGCATACCAATCTGAAAGCAAAACATTGTTTAACTAGATAAAAATATATTATTATACAGTTTATATAATACTATAACTGCCTACATACAAATAAACTTAAATAAAAAAACTAATAACTAAACCTAAAAATAAACTAATCTAAAATATGGTTTCGAAAAACTCCTCCACATCTTTGCCCACTGGTATTATAGCCCAAAAAAACTGGTAGCATTGCCACGTTGTATGGCAATGCTTATCCTCTGATCAAAGTAAAAGCCAGCCCTTGGGTCACGCGAAGTGTCAACTAGGCGTTAGGAAAGATCTTGTTATCACGTTCGCTACTGTAATTACTGAAACAATGAAAAAGTCATTGGGCCTCGCGTGAGGCGAGTCCTTGGCAGCGAACGTGTTAAACAAAGAGTGAGCATTCGGACCCCACGGACCAAGAGGTGATTATACCCCAAATGGCTCAAAAATATGCCGATGAGGTGATTATATTGCCGCCGCTTGAGGTTCTCTGCAGTCGCAGTGGCAGCGCCAGCACACCACGTCAAGCTAGGAAGATAAGATGGCACAATTATAACATCGAAACAAGTAGCGGTCCACACTAAAGGTCACTAAGGGTCTGTAAGAGATTGCCTAGTGCGATAAAACCGCCTAATGTAGACTTGTTTTTGTAAATGTTTGTCCAGTATGTTTAAGTGGTGTACAATCTTCTATATATTTAAAAATCAATGCCACTTTTCGTTGTTATTTTATAACTCAAGTACGAGCTCACCTATCAAAAAAAATCTTTAGGCTTTATTCGGACTATTTAGCAGATGGTTTATAAGAAGAAAAAAAAAAAAAAAATTGAAACTTAGGGTAGGGTAGGGTAGTGAAGGGTAGGGTAGTGTAGGGTAGGGTAGGGTAGTGTAGGGTAAGGTAGTGTAGGGTAGGGTAGTGTAGGTTAGGGTAGGGTAGGGTAGTGTAGCGTAGGGTAGGGTAGGATATGGAAGGTAGTGTAGGGTAGGGTATTGTAGTGTAGGGTAGGGTAGGGTAGTGTAGGGTCGGGTAGCGTAGGGTAGTGTAGAGTAGGGTAGGGTAGGTAGTGTAAGGTAGGGTAGGTAGGGTAGATAAATGTTTGGTGTTTTTATGGCAAAACAAAGTTTGCCGGGTCAGCTAGTAAAGTATATAATAAATAAAGGATAGTTTTTGATTAGACATTACATAAATGTATATTGTGGCAAAGGAACTGCGGCTCTAGACAGGTGACATCTTATTAACAAAAGCGACGAGATATTAATTGGAATAATGTCAAGAATAATAAGATTGTCAAACGCTATCGAAATGTCATGAACTCTATTGAAATGTTAATGGACACATGCTGTTCCTGCTCCGTATGCCCTATGTATCTTAAGTGCAGAAAAAATCTGTTTTTTTAAGTTGAGTTTGTCACGTGATCAATCCCTTAGTGCTCGTTCACACAGAGGTCCGTTTTACAGGTCCAGCGCTGACGTTTGTGGTTGTATGAGCAAGTTCACACACATGACAGTATTCCAGATCCAGTAAAAAATACCGATCCGACAAAATATACAGCAGTCCGTTTAACAGGTCCGCTTTATCGTATACGTTTTGTTTCAAAATTGGTGGTGAACTGACTGAATGCGGTGTCAAGATTAGTGCCAGTAGCAACGGATCCGTTAAAAACGATCCTGGCAATAAAAATGTACTGAGTTAACATACGCTTACATTTTGGCGTTTCGACCATCGTCATCACTTATAAAATGGGCCAGAGCCTCTGGTTAATCTCAGCTTGTATTTTGGCAATTTTTAAGAGACGTGTTATATGTCTGAGTTTAGGCGAGGGTTGAGCAGAACTGAAATATCGCAACGATTATACGAGTTTTCCTAGTTCACCCTAGTTTAAAAAAATCTCAGTATAAAGATTCTACGGCATCTCTTTAACTCTTTATGCGCCGGCTAGGTTATTTATAAGGTGTAGGAAAGTACGTAGGCGACCTTCGTATACGTTTACTTTCGTGATATCGCAGAAAAATACAGTATGAAGTAAAAACCCGTTTAGGAGTTTACATATTTAATGCAATCGGTATAGGTAGCTCCTTGAGAAACTTGGCAGACAATGGCACAATCATGCCTTATAAGAGCAAGCTATCGTTTGTGTTTTATTTGTTTTAGCTAGTATTTTAAAGAAATTGTCGAAATAATATGGTGGCTATTTATATAACAACCTGTGCTGTAGGTAAGACAAGTGTTTTGCTTACCTGTGATGACCAAAATCGAATCCTTGCTTTGTTTTTAGTGATATTATAAATTAGTTAATAGTATTGCTTGCTTGAAGGAATTCGTAACGTTCGCCGTACTTTTAGTACTTCACTGATAAAGTAAGTCATAAGCTATTTTTTGTATCCCGTCAAAAAAAACCGGTGTAGTGGAATATGCCACGGGAGTAGATCCGATGTAAGCTAGCAAATAATATTATTTTAACAATTGCGAAAACAAAGTAAATAGCTATGTTCTAGACGTACTGGTCTAATAAATAAGTTCAATTTCTTTTACCACAGCAAATAATACAGCACTTTGAGCAATATGTAATATTTTGATCTTCATTTTTACACACACAATAATTCTACAAACAAAACGTTTGTAGAATTCTTTCTTCTTTTTATTATTAACATTTTATGTACGTTTTATTTTCTTTGTAATCTATGTATATAATATTGCGTCTAAGATTTTTTATAGTTTATATTCTTTATAGGTAGTAAAAGAGTTATTATTCTCGAACTTGTACCTAAAACGTGTTTCTTTTGTTAAAAAACGTGAATTTTCAGAAACGAAACAAATAGCTTTTTGTTCCCAGAAACTTGAAAAAAAAACCGGCGAAGTGCGAGTTGGACTCGCGCACGAAGGTTTCCGTACAATTATCGCAAAAAAAGGCAAAAAAAGCCTTTTCTTGTGTGGGAGCCTCACTTAAATATTGTATTCTGTTTTTAGTATTTGTTGTTATAGCGGCAACATAAATACATCATCTGTGAAAATTTCAACTGTCTAGCTATCATGGTTCATGAGATACACCCTGGTGACAGACAGACGGACGGACCGCGGTGTCTTAGTAATAGGGTCCCGTTTTTATCCTTTGGGTGTGGAACCCTAAAAGTCATCGATATATTATTAACTCGATTATGGTAGTTTTTGGTCAGCTTTGGAGATGTTCTTACACTGAATCGACAGTCAGTCTCTTGTCACCCTTCTGCCAGGTTATTCATACCACGACTTGAGACAGATTTGGATGGATGGAGAGAGAGGGGCAAGCCAAAGAAAAATATGGCAGGATTTTGTGACGAATTATATAAAAAACAAGGATTCAATGATAGTGTGATGTTTGACAGAATGGAATAGAAACAGAAAACGTGTAGCGCCGTTTCCTAATAACATGAAACTAGTTCAGGAAGGTGATCCTGCTTTGAGCCATTCATGTTGGTACAAAAATTTCGGGTTCGATGGAAAGGACAGTACCCTATAGCAGAAGCTCGTTTCTATCCCAGTCTATTTATAAGTTCAACTTTATCAACTTTGCCAAACTCGGTAGCTAGCATGTGTAATCTAATCAGACACACGACATCACCGTGACACCTACTAAAAGGTGTATCCGAAAAGTTAGGGATAAGTATCATTTCGAGACAAAACCTGTTTACGGGTGAGAGTATTAGTTCTCTTGTGATTAGGGGCGCACATAATTAAACTTGAATTTGTCGTATTCGGGTATATAATTTAATCTATATAATTAGAACCAGCGCTTTGAGAAATGATGAGGAGATTGTTTCTGCAACTGTTATACACGCACGCATCTGGTGTAATAATAATATTATCTTTGCATTATGACTTACTTGACTTAATTCCTTTATCCCGTCCACAGACCAAAGCCGCCAACGCGAAAAAATCAAAATCAATAATTTTTATTTTACATAGGCCTACATGGGCACTTATAAATCGTCGACAAAAGGTGCACGGTTCGGGTTGGTCGATTACTATGGAGAAGAACCGGCAAGAAACTCCATGGTTAATCTTTTAAAAAATTGTTTGGTTTTACAATATTTCCATGTTACAGCAGTACTTAGATGAAGGGACAACGCAGGCCCGTAAGTCGTAAGAAGCTAAAACAAAAAAAGATTATATAATAAATAAACAAAAGATTTAAAAAAGTAAAACGAGATAAAATGTTAACAATCTAGAAATCTAGAAGGCCTACAATGTTCACACATTTACAAAACAATCGGTAAAAGAATCTATACAAAGTATAACAAGACTAAATTTAACAGGCACAAATGTTGCTATCAGTGCTGTAACTATTCTTAGCAAAGGGCTATAAAGATGATTGAAAACCATTGTAAAAAGTCTTATTAAATGACGGAAAAATGAGATTGAGAATAGTTAGAGACATCCACATATTTGTGCCGTTTATGAGTTACCAGGGAAGCCGCATGCGCAGAAGGAGCTAAAGCCATATTTTGTTTCGAAGCTTCTTGAGCTTCACTTCAGTCCACGTTATCTCTATGCTCTTCGCTTTTGCTATTACAGTGCAACACCAGGTTTGAAATATAATATCTGTGCAGAATTTAAGAAGACACGTATTGACAAAGGTTGATAAAGAACTCACAATGATTACTGATCTACGCATATAAAGAAGATAAATTGTGGTTAGCAGCCTGGTTAATTCTCATAGTTTATTATGATTCAGAGTATGCCCGAAAATTCACAGTTTCGCCCATTATAATATTTGGTATTTATTTTAATCCACGTGCTTTAGGCACCGCGATATTCTATCACCGTGAAAGTATTTGTAATTTTACACGCGACATTTGCTGATAGAATAGAATAGTGTAGTATATACTTTATTGTACCCTATTAAAGTTACACATCTCTTTTATAGACAAACTTAATTATACGGGTACAAAGGCGGTAGAATGTCACTTTGACCAGTCTCTCTTATTCCAGGAAAATAATTGTAACTGTCATTATGTTCCAAACAAACTGCTTCATTACTTTAGTACTGTCAGTGAAAATAACTGCTAGTTATATTTCAGTATCGTTAACTTTCTCTTTTTCCGTATTTTAAGTACCCAAAATAGATAATTTTTCTGTAAAACATATAAACACACCAGAAATCGTCATTTTGAATGTTAAACGGCTCTCTTGAACATTAAAAACATAATTTAACCAGCCTAAATTACCATACGCACTGCTTATTATTCGTTATCATCATTACTGAAGTTCGTGCCCGTCTTGGAAAGCTGCTCCCAAGCTACTCTGTCTAGAGCTCTTCTCAGGGAAGTCGTCACTGTGAGCCCCGTAATCGCCCTGATCTGAGGCCTTAGTGCGAGTTTTTACTCACGCTCAATCGCGTTAACGTAAACGTCAATTTGTATTGAAATTAGATAGGAGCCGTCTAGGGCCGGCTCCTTAGTGAAACCATTTTTTTTTGTATACATTTTGACATAAGAGATCGTTTACGTTATCACGAGTGAGTACGTTAAAAAACTCGCACTAAGGCTTCAAGTCTAACCATCGAGTGGGTGAGCGTCCGCGTGGACTTTTTCCATCCACATTTCCCACAACTGTTGTTGTATCTCAGTTTCAGTAGGTTATCCGGCTGTCTTCGAGCGATGTGACCAGAGTAATTTATGACTCTTTCGTAGCAGTTCGTAGTCTAGTTTTGATGTTCAACTGGTCCAGAATGGACTATTTGTGCGTTTTGCCCATAGTATGCGCAGCATTCTTCTCCAGCACCACATCTAAAGAACCTCAATCTTTCTTTGATCCACCGAGCGTATTTTCCAAGATTCGCAGACGTAAAAAAATCGAGAATATCAGAGTTCTAACGAGTCTCTTCTTGGTGTTATTAGAGATGTTCCTATCTTGCCTTATTCTCGACATCCTGCTCATAGCAGTTTTGCTGCGTATGCCTGTGAATTTTCCTATCGCAGCCCCCTGATCGCTGATGGATCATGAAACCCACGTACACAAACTCACTCACGAACTCTAGATCTACAAACCTTACCATACGCACAGATTTAGTTGAAAAATAAACACAAAAAATATGTGTATCTTGAAAATTTATGAACATTAGTGAATCTTATGAAGGTCTTTTTATGGATCTACGCATATAAAGAAGAGAAATTGTTGTTAGCTGCCTGGTTAATGTTCTTATTCTATGATGATTAAGTGCATGCGTGAAATTTCATAGGTACTCTGAGTCAGAGTTTCACCCATTATAATATTTTTCCACATACAATGTTATTTCGGGTACCTAGTTCAATTCAGGGGCTTTAGACACCGCGAAATTCTATCACCGGAAGTTGTTAAAAAAAATTGGAATTTTACACGTGACATTTGCTGATTAAATGTCACTTTGTCTACTCCATAAAAATAACTCTAACTGTCATTAAGTTCCAACCAAACTATTTCATTACTTTAGTACTGTCAGTGAAAATCACTGCTAGTGCTATGGGTTATATTTCAGTACCATTAAATTTATCTTTTTCAGTATTTTAAGTACTCATCATAGATAATGTTGCCGTCAAAACATAAAAACATCATTTTGAATGTTAAACGGCTCTCTTAGACATAAATAACATAGTTTAACTGTCCTAAATTACCAGACGCACTGCTTCTTATTCGTTATCTTCATTACTGAAGGTTGCCCGTCTCGGAAAGCTGTAATGGAGTCATTGATGAGCTGCTTCCAAGCCAGTTTGCGGATCTTCTCAGGACATTGGTCTCCGTGAGTCCCTTAATCGCCCTGATCTGGTCTGGCCATCGAGAGGGTGAGCGTCCGCGTAATCTTTCCCATCCAATTGTCGAGTTTATTATATATATTGTTGTTGTTATTAGAGATTTTCCTGCCTTGCCATATCTTCAACATCCTGCTCATATCAGTTTTGTCTATCTGCGTACGCCCCCCTGATCGCTGATGGATCATGGAACACAAACTCACTCACGAACTCTAGATCAACAAGCCATACCATACGCACAGAATAAGATAAAAAAAAGAAAAAGAATATGTAATATAGTGATTTTAAGAAGCACTTTTTTGTGCACAACTGAACAAGGAATAAACTTACGCTAGTACAAATTGCAGTTAAATCAAAACTTTAAGAGAATTAAGCGACAAACTGATTTTTGGGCCCTTTGACACCCCATATTTTGTAGCTAAAAATGGGGGCAAAATTACTACTTCTATAATGAACATTATTGCGGTGAAACTACTTAGCTAGTGTTTTATCGCAACAAATGTCTTTATTTCCTCATTTGCCTGGGCTATTCTGGTTTCTACCTGAAATCTACCAATCTAAATATAACCACAATCGCCCACAACTTTATCAACTTATACCCTTACCGACTGCGAGGATAACAGCTCTATAACATAATATTGACATAACGCAAAAGAAATTCATATTGTAACGCCTTCCTTTTCAAACGAGGAACGAACAAAAAATACCTTAAACTGAGCTGAGCAAAAAAAACCAAATCCGCTGGAATTGAGCATCACCCTAAAATCGTGATGACAGTTTGATCCGATGGATCGGTGCATCTAGTTTGAAAGAGGGGTTTACTATTGCTTCTGTTACGTAAGTATTACGAGTAGGTGTGAGCTGTGACAGTATAATGCCGAAATTGGGTGTCGAATTCTTTAGTGCGAATTTTCGATGTTAGACAGGAGGTGCCGTATTTTGACAAAGTGATTTGGTTGAACCAACAAGATGTAGATGTGAAAAACAAGGCAATCTCTTAAATCTAGTTTGTCTATGCTTTTTTCTGTTATTTCCATTCAAAGGTTGTATTTAAATATCGCTTTAAGCAATAATAATAAAAAAATATGTGTGACTAGATGCCGCCCGCGGCTCCACGCGCGTTATAATCGTGGTATTAGTCTTTCGCACAATATTTTTATAAATAACAACCTGTTATTCTGATGTATAAGCTATATTTCTGTAGTTTCATCAAAATCTGTTCAGTAGTTTTTTGCGTGTAAGAGTAACAAACGTCCATCTATCCATCCTCGCAATATTTCACGGTTATAATATTAAGTATAAACCCACCGCACTATTCACAAGACCACTGCAACTCCTAAAATCCAGAATCAACAGTGGTGTAAACCAGAAAAGTGCCGAAGCAATAAAGCTCGACGAAATCCCGCAAAATCAATTTAACAGTCTTGGATCCCGCAACGAAATTAATCAGAAAAGAATAAAAGAGGAGTAGGAAAACAAAACGTTTATAACAGTATTAGAATGTACAGAATAAGTCAAAATACAAACTGTGAAACTGTAATTCCCAAACTAAGCAGCAATAAGGCCACCCATTGTGTCACCCAATGAAATGGTTCCTACAATTGTATTTTCTGTGTTTTACATTATATCTTAATTTTAATGAATAATAATTAATAGTATCATAACTATCCATCTATCTGGTAATACGGTATATTACCGATAAATAACCGCTTTGAAATCCATCAGACAAACTATTCTCGTAGTAAAATGTTTTTCTACCGCAAAAAATGGCATATTCTTCTATTTTTTTGCAGTATTTCATAGAATTCTAGACGGCGGGTTTTCATAATGCGTTGCATTTTCTGTACGAGGACGAGAAGTCATTAAAATCTGCTGGAGCGAGATAATTATAATTAGTTATGTGTCACACCGGGAACACCATTCCCAGTCGAGAGAATCGATTAATAGATTTGGCAGGTTTAACGGGAGAGAGATACAAAAATGGATTTTTGTGGCTTTCTAGCGCTGAATATTAAATTCAAGCGTGTGTATGGCCAGCACAGTTCACTCGGTCTTCTGTGCTAACAAAGATAGCAGTGTCGATTTGTTTTTAGTACATTTATCGTTTATTGATGCATGCGTAGCAGTTCGCATAGTAAAGTCGAACTATAATTTGTTTTATTTATTTAGTAACAGTTCTTAAACATTAATAAAGAAAAAGTCACTCACAACTGGGCGTTTGTGTATGACAGCATGTGCGTGTGTGCGTGTGCGTATCCAAATTAAGAAAAAGAATCGTATCATAACGAAGTAAAAGAATCGTTACAGCTGGTGTTCTGTTGTTTCCCATTGTCGAACCCCATGGGAAAAAGGTGCGTTACTTTATATAATTATTGTTGTATCTACTTACAATCATATTGTTTTGGAGATACGTACTTCATATGTAATTTATTAAGCTTAGTCGGTATCCGTTGGTTCTGTATCGACTAAAAACAATACTAATCGTCACATCCCTAGCAATAATGATCACGACTGCAAACGTTCGCCGTGTTATTGATATTTAACGAATTTTAAATTATAATGGCCTCCTGAGACTTCTCACACCATTATATCTTATGGCATTATTACGTACCTACTTATCATAACGAAGGCCTTTTGGGAATGTTATCGATATAAGAAAATTGAAATTGAAATGTGAATTAGAGAGAGCTGTCATTTTAGAGATGCGTTGGAGATGTAGAGAAACTGTTGGGCCTATTATATATTTTTTTAACGTTAGTTTTTGCTTTGGTTAGGTACTAACAATGTTGGTCTCGCATGTCATTGAAATAGTTAAATACAAGTAATATTTAAAAATTTATAAAACCCGACCCATGTTTAATTCACGCTACATAATTTATCTAGTAGTAAACATGCTACGATCATCAATATATTGAACACGTAATTATGACACGACATCTTGCTAAAACTTCCCGACTCAAACAGAAAACACCCATAACTTTAGAACGGCTGAACAGATTTTCATCAAACATAGCTAAGAACACTCTCGATATAGTAACCACACAAAAAAAAATGAAATTGGTTCATCCGTTTAGGAGCTAATGATGCCACAGACAGATACAAAAAAACCTGCGTTATATATTCCTTTTATCAATACATTCACATTCAGTTTTCATTCAGCATCTGTCTAAGTTTACGCAAGTGAACCAGTTTCCAAGTTTGTCAGTTCTGAACTGTTCCCTAAATGCACAGTCGCATTTATCAAGCGAGATGTATGTGTTTCTAACACTGATATGACAGTCAAAGCTTAGGGGGATGTTTCTTGGGAACTGATTTGTATGTCTGCCACCTTTTCCTTTAGGGCATTCAACTCAACTAACAAGCTTATAACCGTACACCCTATTTTCTTATACGTCATCTTTACAATATTATGTACAATACATACAATAGAAATAAACAAACTAAAGTTACTGTTCGTAATTATATAAATATAATATATTTTTTATCACCGCCGGAAAAAGAGAGATTATTTATTTATTCAGTAGTACACTCATACAATATAATTAAGTTGATGCCAACATAAACTCACTACGAGTTGGATGTTATAAATTTGACGTGTGTAAATGTCTTTGTGTATTTGTTTATCTGTCTTTGCTCGTAAACATATGAACCGATTTTGATTTAGCTTTTTTTGTTTGAGAAGTGACTTTATCGAGAGTGTTCTTATATGTTTGATCAAAATCGGTTCAGCCGTTCAAAAGTAATGCGCATTTTACTCTTTGAATCGGGGTGTATTTTCGCAAGATATCATGTTATAATTACGTGTTTCGATGGATTGTCGCCCGAAGCGTGTTTACTACTAGATATGGGTATATACTACAGAGCCAGGTTTTTTTATTTTACTATTAGTAAATGCAAATTTATTTTTATTTATTTAAGGCGACAGGGTCAATATAAAATAATTTAAAACTAAACATATTGTAATTACGGTGTTAGTAACAATACAAACTTATACCTATGTTAGAAGCACAATAACAACAGATACTAAAGAATAGTACATTACTGCCGCGGTCTATAATGACTACTTTGCTGGTCGCGCTGATTATGGCCGACAGCGCAGCGTAGCGCAGCTCCAGGCCGACACAGCGCGGTCAGCGTGCAGCACTTGATGGACGAGCTGAGATAAAGGCCGAGGTAGATCGAGGCCTTTACAGCGAGGACAGCAAGGGCTGCAATGATGGCCAAGCTGAAAGGCCTAGATTGTAGCTAGGCTAGCTCGAGGCAATCATAGCATGACCAGCGAAGCAGTCATTGTGGGCCAAGGTTTGTATAGTGCTTTACTCAAAAATACAAGTACCTAATCTAAATAAAACCAGCAGGTAATTTTAATAAAAAATATATTAATTAACAAGAATTTTAATTAAAATGACAATTATGAAAAGTACAGTTACTAAAATTCAACACCGACTTTCCCGGTTTGATATTACTAATAGTTTGCGATAATTCTAATGCGGTGTTTGACTGCTGTATTATTGAAAAGAAAAACATTTTCGGATAAAGATTTAGATTTCCTACTGATTTTCCACTGCTCAAATTTTTCATATGCAAGCTTCGCGGTATCAAATTTTCAACCACTAATTTAGCTTCATCTTTAGTGTCTGGCGGTGTTAAACACATTGAATCGGAAGAATCGCTTTGAGAGCTCATTTTTATCAAAAAAGTCACTAAATAAAAACAAAATTTTCGCTGAACCGCTTCTTTGTTTTTTTTTTTGTGCAATGGTAGTTGGAACTATACAGCATAATAAGGAATAAAATCTTTTTGTACCTATCTCTATAGATACAAACAGCTGTGTTTTAAATAAAATCTTTTTGGATTTGATTTTTTAAAACGTTGAAACGTCAAAATAGCGGCCGGCAAAACATTGCCGGCCTGTTAGAGCGGCCAGCAATACTTTGCCAGCCGCTCCTTGAAACAGAACGGCAAGGTCGACTTTGCTCAAACAAGGTTGTCAAAATAATGACCACATTACATGCATTTTTGAGTAAAGTAAAGAAATGTATAAATTATTATACGATACATATCAATTTATCAGTCTGTCTGTTCCAGCGGGACTTTCACTGGCAGATAACTGACGTTATAAGGAGCAACTTTGCCTACTTTTATTTTCGGAAAATAATTTGATCGTTTTTTTTTTGACGCAGACGAAATAGCGAGCAACATTTAGTTATATAATAGGTAAGGGACGAGCGTGCTTCAATGCAATTCAAGATGGTTAAACCCAATGATAGTGCAGACGTGCCTTTTTACCCGACTGCCAAAGGAGGGTAATGTGTTTATCAGTCTATGTATGTATGTATGTATGTTTGTTCCTATGTGGCGTTCCAGAGACCAAACGCGTTGGCCGATTTTGATGATTCATACGTCAATCGATTCGTCTTAACCCTGCGAGTGTCATAGGCTACATTCAAATTGGTTAATAGAAAAATGGCGGATTTTGGGCGCCATATTGTAGGGGCCCAATTTTATTTTTTCTTCCAAACCCATCGTGTGGGGTATCAAAATAAAGGGTTTAAAAAGGTGATTTCAAAAATATATAACACTTATATGTTTAAATGTATCTAATTCGAAAAAAAACTTAACTAAAAAGTTATAAATAAAAAAAGTTAAATCAAAAAATCAAAAAACCCGACTGCTTCAAAAGCGAACTAAAAAGTCGTAAACAAGGAAAAAATCATGCTGTGCAGGAGGAGGATACATCTGGTTTTGGTCAGACAGCTCGCGCATATGTATCCTCCGACTGTCCCAGCAGAGGGCACATTAATAGGCTGATGATGTGTGTAAACAATTTTTTTCTTGATAAGACACGTCTATGTTGCAAAATATCGATTTTGGGTGGGATTCATTTGTATTGGTAATTATCTCTTCACAATAGATCGAGAATTTATAATATCACAAATGCCAAAATAATTTTATTTGACGTATTAAATTTAGTATGTGGAATTATTCAATAAATAATTAAACTAAAAGACCTAAAAACCGCGCACAAAATCACTCAACTTTTATCTTAACTGTCATTTACATTATTTCAACTAAGTTAAAGTAGTGCTACATATACAGTATCGTCTGTGACGTCGCTTAACACGGCATTATAATTTTAAATCCGGGATCCTGGAGTACTCGTAACTTTAATAAGATTAAATTTTATGATAGGTCTACTGCGCGAAAAAATACTATAGTTTACAAGTAAAATTTCCAAATTTAAAAAACCCCCGTCACATTTTTCTTGCGAAAACACTCTGATTCAAACAGTAAAACGCCTATAACTTTTGAACGGCTGAACCGATTTTAATCAAACATAGCTAAGAACACTCTCGTCAAAATTGCCTGTCTAACAAAAAAAACTAAATCTGTTCATCCGTTTAGA
Organism: Orthosia gothica; assembly: GCA_949775005.1. NCBI lineage: Eukaryota > Metazoa > Arthropoda > Insecta > Lepidoptera > Noctuidae > Orthosia > Orthosia gothica. The sequence goes on along the minus strand of OX459034.1, from coordinate 11,874,435 downwards.
CGCTGTGATGCCACAGACAGACACACAGATACACAGCAACACACGTGAAACGTATAACACCCTTCTTTTTCCGGCGGGGGTTAACACCCTTCTTTTTCCGGCGGGGGTTAATAAAATATTTATCAGTTTCATGCTGCACTTATTTAGCTTTATACATAAAGGAGAATAGCAAAAGGAGAATCATCTACATCAATACACTGCAATTTCTGTACATTATGATCGAATTTGAAACAAGTAAAATTTTAAAACCACTAAACAAATTAATCTTGGAACTATATAATTTATCTAGTAGTATACACGGTCGACAATCCATTTAAACACGTTATTATAATATGTTTCTTGCGAAGAAACCCCGGTTCATGCGGCTAATCCAATTTACATCAAACATAGCTAAGAAAACTTTCGATAAATTCACCTTTCAAACGAAAAAACTAAATCAAAAGTGATTCATCCGTTTAGGAGCTATGATATACAAAAATAAACAATCACACAGATACATACTTGAAACTTATAACACCCCTCTTTTTCCGTCGGGGTTTAAAAAAACCACAAGAATATCTAACTACTGAAGTTCACGAGTATCAGTCTATAATAGTCCCACTGCTGGGACACAGGCCTCTTCTATATGAGAAGAGGTAGGATATGCGTCATTTACTACAGGCTCAGTGCGGATTGGTAGGTGTCACATGTATTCATAATCCTATACAGTTTGTAAAGCAGTAGTGACGACATTTTTTGCTCGCATTTGAACCCACGATCAATCTAAATCACTTCCACAAATAACACGTCTTGACAACGGTTATAAGAGAATACTTAAAATCATACATCAGCAACCAATAAAATGAAATCCTATCAATATTTGAATACCTCAAAAATGATTCAGAAGGAAAATCGACGCACTCTGAATACGGTATCGCCATTCCTTTGATTCCAAAATTTTTTGCACAATTCTACTACCAATTTATTTCAATCTGACTGGCGTTTTGATGAAGGCACAAAGGATTACTTTAAACTCATTCGATTATCTGACAGTTACAAATATAATTGAGAAAAATCAGCAGAATCATTAGTGCGAGTTTTTATACGTACTCGATCGCGTTAAGGATTGTTGGTTCATTTGTACGAGTCAAACTCGCACGACATGTGTGAATTTTGCGTTTTGATATTTTTATCTATACCAATATTATAAAGAGGAAAGATTTTTTTGTTTGTTTGTTTGTACCGAATAGGCTCCGAAACTACTGGACCGATTTGAAAAAATCTTTCACCATTAGATAGGTACATTATTCCTGAGTGACATAGGCTATTTTTTAATCCCGAAAACTGGTTGTTGTTTCTAGGATCTATTCCTACGTCTAACTTTGTATATTTCTTAACAAAAACATAAATCTCATACTCGATGGTGAAACCGGCTTGATACCCGCTGCCCTGAATAATTTCATTCAAATTGATTTTGAAAATAATATCGTAGACTTATTGTGGTCGGAAAGTATTTTAGTATTTGTCCGTCTGGTAATTATTGTGAAGCGTGACTTTCAAATTGACTAAAGTCTGTATTTTTTACATCTGAGACAGAATTGACATATGCAAATTAAATTGTATGTAATTAAATTATACACAACATTATCTATTATTTTATTAAAATCAATATTCTGGGCTGGTCTGCAATCCCACGTTTTAAGCTTTAAGTTAGCAGACTAAGTACTTACTTATTTTAAGCACGTTACTAAAATAGAAAAAATAATATAATCCAAACCTCTAAGTACCAAACTCGGCTTATTTATTTTCAAGTACACTCTTAATCTTATCCTACACTTAATTTATCAAAGTTTTTTTAACTTTTTCAAGGTTAGCGACGTCTCAAATGATTTATTACAGATTCTGAGATTATTTTGGATTTCTAAAGTCCAAATACCGGACTAAATAATATTTGATCATTCCGAAGCTTTATTTTTTCCGCTTTTTGTATAAGTTTTCATCAGAAACTTGGTTTTTCTGGCACTGCTACTGGCAATTTTAATTATGATATTATTTCTATTTTTATTATTGCTTTGTGCGAGTACATAGCTGCGGGCGATATTTTATTAAAGTTTTGTAAAAAATATCAAAAGCAAAAAAAAAAACTTAAATCGAATGGATGTCATGCTGGACTGTTTTTTTAATATTACACTATCGCTAAGAGTCTTTCTCTCTTTCTCTTTATTCTTTATTGTACACAAAACACATTTATACAAATACAAAAGGACAGCTTATGTACAAAGGCGAGCTTAACCCATAATTGGGTTCTCTTACAGCAAACCTCATTGTCATAGGGATTTTTATATTGTCTATGTTTGGTATATCAGATTTTATATCAACGAAACAATGATATTCAAATAAACAAATATGTTATAAGCGCGCGCATTGTGAAGACTCGAATAGGACACAATTGTGACCTTTAGTCTTTAGTGTATGTCACGCATGGCGAAGAGCGATAGGCTTTGTTGAAACAAAAACAAAATAAAAAAATGCCATCGTGTGTATTTAGAAAGTGTACCAATTATAATATCAAGGTAAATAAAACAGAAGGGATCTCATACCATAATGTAAGTAGGCAATACACCTCAATTTACTAATTTAATTCAATTTTTTTCCTAATATTCTGATATTTGGAGGTTAGAAAAAGAATAAACATTGCTGGTCAGAATAATGTTTGTTTCCATTCACACGCGAGTGACAAACACTAGCTGTCTCTTTTTTTCTTGTTGGTTTGATTAAGCCATCCCTTTCGACTTGTAGTGAAATGTCAGATGAATGAAAAGTGTGTATGTGTGCTGCCGCTGCTGCGCGGAACACTTTTTTCAATTGTATTGTGAGTGTATAACGTATCTGTTTATTTGAATATCATTGCAACAAAATAAATAAAAACGACCGTCAAACATCCAATGTCCACGTCGAAAATAAAGACAGAATTAAAAAAAAAACACAATTGCTTGCATCACTTTACGAGTTATTTTCTTTAGCCATCCAGTAACAATAATTCAAATTAAGAACAGCTCAAAAATTATCAATTATTCACAGGAAATTTGAACTTCGAAACACAATATAACTTACACAAAAACTTGCTCGTGGCAATAAAAAAATCATCATGACACGAAATTGCTTCTAACAAGGGTGACCCGTCCACGAGGATGTCGGCTCCCTCATTTGTCAAGAGTGACATGATGAAATAAATATATCGTACACGTATCGTGTGCCTAGGAAAGCGAGTTCTGTAATGGTGTACAATGATTGGGATTTATGTTTTATGTTGTTGAATGACAAATATACGTACGCTCGGCGATGCACCATCGGTACACGGTGGATATCCTAGTCATACTAAAAGTAAACGTTTTGGAATTACTATCATGGTGCTCTCGTTTTGGGAGTATGGAAACATACTCCGGGAGGGAGCCGGAGTATGTTTTGTTGTATGTTGGCAACTGATAGAAATCCGATGACTGACGAAACACGAAGTTTGCCGAGGGACATTAAGAAAATAGTTGTACTGTATAAGATGCGGGTAAACCTTCTTGGCACTCTCCAAAGCAAGCGTACTACAGCATTTCCTATTGCACCAAGATCTGGTTCATCTGGGAGTTTTTCTGAATTCTTTTGTCCAGAATATACCTCAAACTTATCCCATCAAATCATAAAGAACATTTAATTTGAAGCCCCATTTGTGGGGCTTATTGGGCAGTTACTGTTTTGGAAAGTGCCTTATTTTTGTAGATCACATCTGTTCATCCACAGAAAGTCTTTGGTCCAAAGGAACTGTGGCAAAACCTCTCATTGAAGTGCTTGATTATAGGGCAGATTTATAAAGCCTGTCATTTTATGGATGGTCTATAGGTTTATGAAGTACATTGTTGTTGAAATGCAATTATAACTTTATCTACTCAAATTTGTTTAGTGGCATTTTTGAAGTAATCGGGTCATAACCAAACTTTGGTGACCAGTATGATTTTGTGCTAGGAATTTTTTGTACTGACATGTATTACAGCATTTATTTATTTATTTGTTTACCCTCGCAATGGAACGCCTTGCAGCAATTACAGCAATGGAGCACAAACTTAAAAATATACTTACTATAAGTCCAGGTTTCTTCTCGATGTTTTCATTCACCGTTGTCAGCGACGTCCAAGATAATCTTAGAAAGTACATATGAATTGAAAATGTCACAATCATACCAAAGAACTTGTTCAAATCATATTCTGTAAATGATAAAGATGAACTGGGATTACTAATATTATATAATTATAAATTCGTTTGCTCCACTAATCTATTGATGAAATCTTTTGTGATGAAATGGTTGAAACACTGATATGGAGGTTTTAGTTATGTTATCTCATCTGAAGCAACATAACGCCCCAAGAAAGTAATCTTATCTTCATCATACGAAATATTCCTTTTAATCCATATCAAATTTCTATTGTCGAATGAAAAGGCAAATTGGATACAGATGCTGAGGGAGAAGGTTCCTGGTCTTCTGTGATGTCCTCTTCTACAAGAGGAGGATCAATGTCAGCAGTTTCATCTACCACATCATCATCGTCATCATCCTCCTGCAACACTCTTATAATTTCATTAGCATCACGGTTCTCGTCGTCGGAATCTACGTCATCAAGGCCAGCTTCTGGTAGCCAACCGACTTCTTATTGACTCAAGTAAGCTTCAATGTCCCTGCCTTTCAGGTTTCCCTACAAAAACAACAAAAAACATTTACTAAAAACATTTTCGCCATACATACAAGTGAGGTTACTGCATAGTGATGTAAATTTCTGTCACTTAAAATAAAAGAAACACTTAAAACAAACGTTTTATCATTCATTATCACTTTTGTTCGCAGATAAATCTCAGATTAGTTTTATAAACAAATTGGTATAATCGCGCGTTTCTTCCAACCACAACAAACAGCGGGATGAGAAGTCCAAGCATTTCCTCTATAAGTTAAAGGCTTGGTAATTGACAGTCACGTTTGTTTTTTTTGGACAACTGAGTAAGCAAGTAGGTATGTTTCACCGTCAAATACATAATCGCTTATCATCAGGTGAGATAGTGATCAAATGCAAGTCTATCAATAATAAAACACCGGCCAAGTGCGTGTCGGACATCGCAAATTTAGAGTTCTGTTCCTAACCACAAAATCAAGTTGGTTGTAATAGAAAAAATGAGGGAATTTCTAATAAAATCTAGATTATTTTTGTATTTGTTGAAACTATACGTAATAATAATTATTATCACCAAATTTCAAGTTTATCGGTCAATGGGAAATCAATAAATTCTTCGGAACAAAATTTTGTAAAAAAAGTTGACTGGCGGCTTCACATTCCTTTGTTTTCTAATATGTTTTAGCTCTATACAATGATACTTACTCGATACTCGATACAATCAATAAATTAAAAAAAATATGTGCTCCCCTTTTTGCTGTATGGGCCCTTAAAAAAAATAGATATTATGGTCAACAATATTTTATGATAATTTGTATGACTTTGGGTCAACAAGATGCAAAAACTGTAAAAATTTGAAGACTGTAGCTCCAACAGTTTGGCTGTAAAACCTGTGTGACAGATGACAGACAGACAGACGCGTGAGTGACAGCAATAGGGCTCCGTTTGGACCCTTTGGGTACGGAAACCTAAAAATAAGTTGGATTACTTAATTTCGTAATAATCCTTGCCTCCTACAGTTAAGCATAAGTATAGTATCATCAGCCTATAATGTTCTAGCTGCTGGGACACAAGCCTCTCTGTGAGATGGAATGTACCATAATCCAGCGATGACAAACTTGGGTGACATACCTCTTACTCAGACCATTTGTTTAGTCTGAGACCTCATACCAGTTTTTTTTAAACTTCGAGGTCTTTATTTACATAAAATTACAAAGGCAAACACATACTTCTAAGGCTGACTTACCTTTACAAATATTTTGCACTGATTTCATTATACACTGTGAATACATTTTTAGTTGATTAAAACACAATATTATTAGAAAGCACAAAATTCTTAGCACTGATTTTAAATTCATAACAGTACTGTTTACCTTCTCAAGGCCATGCAGTTAACTTAAAACTAAGCCTAATTAAAGCGTAGGATAAGACATTACAATAATGTAAACATAATAAAGCATTTAAAACACAAAGGCAGGTCACTACAAAGAAATGGTAATTCTCAACTGTGGGTAGTTGAATGATTGAACGCAAAGTAATTCCTACTGCAGCCGTTTGGGGGCAGCACAGGTGGTAGATTTTTAATTTACTCAAAGACTAGTGATACCTCGCCGAATCGGCAAAAAACAATGGTAATTTCTATTGTGTCTGCTAAATGATACTTGACAAGATAAGGCGGTTACGCACTACATACAATCCACGTCCGTGAAATTGCGGTGCCGAAGTAGCCGTAGTACTCCTTGAAGGGAAGCCTACGCACTATATCCGAACTTTTCCGTCATAATCTTTCATAATTCAGAACATATTGAACTCGGAACTCAAATCAAGGACACGGACGTGAAGTGCGTAACCGCCATTACACAGAGCATCATTATTTAAGTATTTCCTAGAGGTCAAGGCTTTGGTGAGAGATATCCACCAGTCCGCACTGGGCCGGCGTGGTGGATTAATGCCCATTCTCTCTCTCACAGCAGTGTCCCAGCCGTGGGAACGTTAAAAGGCTGATGACGAAGGCAGAGGCACACCCACATTTCGCCAGTAATGAAAAGTAGTGATGAGGGTAAACGGTAACTATTTTCACGGTAAAAAAATATACAGTATTCTATCTTCATACAAACGGTCGGAACGCGAGTAATGCCTACGTGACTCGATCTCAGCCCACACTCGTTATACTACTAGTCGCGCCGCTGTGACGAACTAACGGTGTGCTGCCCGGCGAGCATGGCCTACTGTGACATCGCTTAAGTCACACTTTTAATCACAGTTTGGGCAATAAACTCATTTTGTCTTAAATGCTAGCACGGCGGCGTGAGATATTTTCTTGTGGCATAACTTCTTGACGTTTATTTTTTTCTTTTTCGGAAATTTTCCAATTTAATTGCAGTTTCGGTTTAACCTTGGCCATAAAAACCATTTATGTTCTGAGAAGCATAGCCCTACGACGCACTGTTTCCGAATTATGGGCCTCCGTATCTTATTTTATTTTGCATAAAACGCTCTATATTTCTAAAACGATATCTCCAAAACGGTATGTCCTAGGCAAAAAATAACCAAAATTTACCCTAAGAACCAAAAGTTACCCCCATGTTAGCAGCATCCCAACATGAATTAAAGTTTTTTTTTTTTTTTACATTGCTTGGTTTTCGACTTGAACTACGGTCATGACAAGTTATGATAGAATATGTCATGTCTTACAATTTGTCTTAAATGCTAGCACGGGACAACCATGTGACATAGTGTGCAGTCGCGACTTGCTTTTCTTGTTGTTGACTTCATAGTGCGACATAATTTGAATAGACGACCAAATAAAATAATACATAAAAAAGTATGCCGTTCATACAGCCAAACAACTTTTTAATTTTGTTGGGAATAAATTAATATTTGACCCACGAGCATATACTTATGCACACTTTATTTTTCTTTGTTTGTTTGTTAACATATTAAGTGTTTGTAAGAAAGATTTACAAAAAAAATATAATAGCTTTTTTTTTTTTTTTTTTTTTTTTTTTTTTTTTTTTTTTTTTTTTTTTTTTTTTTTTTTTTTTTTTTTTCTCGTGGGTAGTTGTACTAGTAACACCAAAAAAAAAACGCTCTTGATTAAAATTTTATATAATTTAATATAACAATAATTTCAGTGATTTTATGTCATATTTTAAATGCTTATAATTGTTACCTGCTGGTGTGGCGTTATCTCCTTGCAATTACTTCTTTTCTTTCTGCAAAACACTCACTTTCATTACAATGGATTCACTGACGAACACATTGAGTGATCTCAAGGAATTATTCCAAACGCGCATGTCCATCTTCGAAGCTGAACTGCACAAGGCCCCTCCATCACCTGTCACAAGTTCCAGCCTGGCAGCTGAGTTTACTACGTTCAGGACATTCATCTCGCAAGCTCTCAACAGCCTTCAGCGACAGGTCGAGCTTCTTGCCCGAAGTATTGACCAAATGGAGATGCGAGGACGGAGGAAGATCTTGCTGTTGCATGGCGTGAATGAGGTGCAGAAGGAGGATACTGCCAAGGTGTTAGCTGAGGTGGTATGTAACAAGCTGCAGCTTAAAGAATTCTCCGTTGCTGACATCAGCCGATGCCACAGGATGGGACGAGCAGTGCCAAACAAGACCCGGCCTATTCTGTTCAAGGTTGGCAGCCTCGCAGTCCGAGACAAAGTCTGGTTTGCTAAAACCAAATTAAAAGGCTCAGGCGTCACCATGTCTGAATTTTTAACTAAGGGGCGGCATGACTTGTTCCTGGCTGCGAGGGATAGACTCGGCGTTTCCAAGAGTTGGACTAGGGCGGGCTGTGTGTATGTCCTTGGTCCGAACGATACGCGGCATCGGGTAGAGTCTCTCGCCGAGTTAAACAAGATTGCGCCGATTTCCAGTGAGCCGGAGCAGTCTGATCCTAGAGCGGCAGTGTCAGACTCTCTTCCAGCCGCTGCTACTATGAAGACAGCAAGGTTAAAGCGTGTTGCTGCAGTGAGAAAGTGATTTCCTTCTTGGTATTGTTTTGCTGAAGGTCCGGGTAGTGGTATTGTCTTGTTTTGATTTTCTTTCACCTTCACGTAATTTTTAGAAAAATAACTTCCAAACTTGTTTACTAAAAATTTTATATGACACTTCTTGTCAACTGTCACTGTCACTTCACTACTGTCAGTTTAATGTCATGCGTTCTTTGCGGTGCGTTCTGTTTTTGATAGCGGCGCACTGTTATGTCATAATTTCAATTCTATATTTTATTTGTTTTTCTTGCTGTTAAATTATTTGTTTTTATTTTATTAGTTTTTCTTGCTGCTGAATTTCTTGTTTCCCGGACTCATCTAGTTTTTATTTTATTTTAAAGATTAATGACGCTACCGGCAGGTTTACTGTTTATTGGTTTTTAGTTTTAAGATAGGATTTTATATATTTATATTAATAAAATAGGAAAATTTATGTCTGATATAGATGACAGCAGTGATAAAAGTATTTATTCTTTGACAGGTAGCGATGACAGTTTTGTGAGCGTGCCATCTCTTTCAGATAATCTTGGGGCGCAGTTTTCTGATGTTCCTAAGAATTTTAACGTTATACATATCAACGCTCAGAGTATTCCGGCTCATTTCCACGATATGCTGGCAAGTTTTGACTGTAAAAACATTCATGCAATTCTTATTTCCGAGTCATGGCTTAAACCCTGTCTCCCTTCAACTAGCTACTCTCTTCCCGGTTTCGTGCTCATAAGAAACGACAGGGCGGTTGGTGGTGGTGGTGGTGTTGCCATATATCTCCGCGCATACATTCCATTCTCAGTTGTCAATGTGTCAGCGCAGCCACCGCCATCAAATGCTGGTGAACATCTTTTTCTTGAGGTTGAACTAAATCATTCAAAAATACTTCTTGGTGTTTATTACTGTCCCTCTTTACGCATCAATTTCTTTTCATCTTTCGAAAAGCTCTTAGAAATCTTAATCCCTTCTTACAGTCATAGCATAATCATGGGTGATTTTAATACTTGTCTCCTGAAGAATGACCATCGTTCGTCTTCCCTGACTAATATTTCAGCTTCTAGTAATATTTCCATTCTTCCGCTTAGTGCGACTCATCATTTTCCAAACTGTACTCCTTCGCTTCTTGACTTGATTTTTGTCTCCTCTCCTGATCGCGTCGCTAAGCATGGCCAATGCTCAGCCGATGCCTTTTCATATCATGACCTGATTTTTCTCTCTTATAAAATTCGTCCACCTAAGGCTAAAGCCAAAATTCTTATGCAGCGCAATTTTGGTGGTATGAACGTTGACAGTCTTTGCGGGGATGCCAGCAGTATAGATTGGTCTCCTCTGTTTGCCTCTGCGTCGGTCAATGAGCAAGTGAATATCTTCACAGCTAAACTTGTCGAGCTTTATAATGTCCATGCACCTGTTCGAGCAGTTAAAGTTAGACATTTGCCGGCGCCGTGGCTGACGGATGAGATAAAGAGGTTAATTAACAAAAAAGTTGCAGCAAAGTCCAAATTTAAGCGACGGCCTACTGATGCTAATAGAGACAAATATGCCGCTATCCGCAACCTATGCAATAAGGTGTGTAGGAATGCTAATCGCCAACATATTCATAACTCAGTCCAAAACAGAGACACATCCGAAGTTTGGAATTTCCTAAGATCATTGGGAGTCGGAAAAACCCGACAAGAGTCAATCCCTAAAGATTTAGACATAAATGCATTGAACATTCATTTTACAGCTTCGTCCGATTTTGATAGGACAATAAAATTGAATACATTGAATTATCTTTCATCTCTTCCGACTCCCAGTTATTCTCCATTTGCTTTTAGTCAATTCTCTGCATGTGATGTTAAGAAGAGCATACTATCGATTACTTCCAATGCTGTAGGATGTGATTGTATCAGCCGTAAAATGTTACTCCCGGTGCTGGACGTTATCCTTCCTGTCATATGCCACATTCTTAACTTTTCTGTGTCTAGCGGTGTCTTTCCGTGCTCATGGAAAGATGCGCAAATAATTCCTTTACCTAAAAAGTCCAATCCCACCTCCTTTTCTGAATACCGTCCAATATCCATCCTACCATTCCTATCCAAAGTCCTAGAACGGTTAGTCCATAATCAAATTAGCAAATTCCTATCCAAAAACAATCTCCTCAATCCCTTCCAGTCCGGTTTCCGTCCTGGTCACAGCACCACCACAGCTCTTCTCAACATTACGGACGATATACGGTCAGCCATGGAAAACAGTAATCTGACTGTCTTGGCATTGCTAGATTTCAGTAATGCTTTTAATACTATTGATTTCGACGTTTTGCTTGGTATTCTATGCTCTCTTAATATATCTCCATCGGTGGTTGACTGGTTTCGTAGTTACCTGTTCGGGCGCCGGCAACGTATATGTATCGGAGAGAACTTGTCTTCCTGGTGCAGTACATCTGCCGGGGTACCACAGGGTGGCGTTTTATCCCCTTTACTTTTCGCAGTTTTTATAAACTCAATCTCCAATGAACTTATTTCTTCCTACCATCTTTATGCAGACGATCTACAGTTGTACTCGCGGGCACCGCTCGGGAAACTGTCCGAGGCTATCGTAACCATTAACCTTGATCTGACTCGCATTTGCGATTGGAGCAGGAGGTATGGGCTGATGGTCAACCCTATTAAGACGCAGGTTATTGCTGTGGGCAGTTCTAGAATGGTTTCAAAGATCAACTGGACGTCTCTTCCCCAAGTTCTTTTTGACAATTCAGTTATTCCATTCAGTGAGAAAGTTAAAAACTTGGGGATATTCATCGACAAAAACTTTTCATGGACTGCCCAACTGCAAGAAGTTAGCCGCAAGTTGTTTGCATCTGCTGCAACTTTGAGGAGACTGCGGCATTTTCTTCCGACTGCCACCAAGATTGCGCTTGCACAATCTCTTCTTCTTCCCATCCTTGATTATGCTGATGCCAGCTATCTCGACCTTACTCAAGAACAACTCGATAAACTTGAGCGACTTCAAAATGTTTGTGTAAGGTTCATATTTGGTTTGCGCAAATATGACCATGTTTCCGAATTCCGTGTAAAGCTCAAGTGGTTGCCAATTCGCCTTCGCCGGAATGCTCATATTCTTTCTCTTTTGTACAATGTGCTATTTACTCCTTCTACCCCTCTTTACCTCAAGGACCGGTTTCAGTTTATCTGCGATTCCCACACGAAATCTCTTAGGTCATCAGAAAACTTGCGACTTAAAATGCCAATGCATTCCACTACATTCTTGGATAAATCATTTACTGTCCAGGCTGCTCGTTTGTGGAATGCATTGCCTGACCCAATAAAACGTGCTCAGTCGTTGCCTGTCTTTAAAAAACTTGTAAAGGAACATTACCTGACTCTGTGATCCTGTCTTTGTGTTATGCTGTATTGTTTTCTTATTTGTTTATTTAGTTGTATGTATGTATTTATGTATCTATTATAGTAGTTTGTTTTTAGTACCTAATTGTACTTAGTACCTAATACTTGTGGGATTTGAAATTGGCACCAAGTGCAACCCCATATCGTGTCCAGGCTATCTCTATCCATTCAAGGTTGCCTGGAAGAGATCGCAGAGCGCGATAAGGCCGCCTGTTGTATGTTTGTTTTAATTTTAATGTTTATTTTTGTATTGTTTTATCTTGGTGTACAATAAAGTATATATAAATAGCTTGGACCAATACCGGTGGGCCCCTATTTTTTATATTTTAAATGTTTTTTGGGGATTTTATTTAAGAAACATTTAAAAATGTAGAAAGTAAGAAGAATATGGTATAAAAGAAAATAATAATAAAAAAAATAATAATCAAAACACAAAAAAAAATTACAATTATGAAAAAGTAATAATATACAATTAATTAATAATCCTGTAAAATTTCAATTAATTAATAAGCATTGATACACACAAAATGAATTTATTGCCATTTGGTGCAGTATTAGAAGGCAAATATATTTATTTTCAACTGTAAAATTTTATCACCACCTCCGAACGAAAGTGATATTTTTTTCTAAATCATCTATCAAAATGTGACATTTGTGACAAAATGGGTGCGCCCGTATTAGCAATTAAGACCCGATGAGTCCCAAACAAACGTCAGGAAATTTTCTCACGCCGCCGGTGCTATTATTTAGGACAAAATGGCGTTATCGCCCAAACTGCGATGAAATGTGTGACTCAAGCCATGTCACAGTAGGCCGTGCTCGCCGGGCAGCAACAAGAAAGGCATGTTGCACCTTTAAAATATGTCACATGTTTGACCCGTGCTAGCATTTAAGACAAATTGTAAGACATGACATAATTTATCATGCCTTGTCACAAATGTCTTGGGTACGCCCATGCTCGCTAGGCTGGTTTTGTAAGTAAGCGTGCGATTTGTGAATATTTTATTCAAATACGTACAAGTACTTACTTACTTAATATGTCAGAGAGCAATTATAGCCTATATTGTGCTGTTTTTGGTTGCTTGAATTCTTCTATAACGCACCCAGAGATAACATTTTTTAAATTACCTGGAACCTCCGAAAGACAAGAAAAAAATTCCTAATAATACGTAATTTGTTTATTTTTTTAATAGGTAGGTAATTTGCTTTTTCCACCGAGTGAAATACCTGGATCAATAAATATAAATAAGTGGATTGGGTGATAAGTCACACACGAGTCACCTACCTACGCTCAGGCACAGGCTCGGTTTAAAAAAAGCTAGTAGGTAGTTTTCCAGGCTAGGCTATCTACTTACTTATGTACTTAGCTACTTATGTATATTATTGATATAGGAAAAATATATTTATGAAATGATTACTTATGAGATTAATAATTGGTAGGTACCTACCTAGTAAGATTTAAAATAAGTTTAATAAAAAAATATAATATTTACCTCAGATTAGAGAAAAGAATCTGAGATATTTACAATCACAAATCTAAAAAGAAACTCAAGTAGGTAGAGGAGGGCGGCCCTAACGCGTGTTTAGGTGACGAGCGCTTGTAGGCACTTATTTCAAGATCAGGGGCGAGTCACAATACTGTTAGATATCTTTACCGTGCTATTTTGGTTGTTGTTGAATACCTTAAATTTATTTCAAGTCTTTGTCTGTGTGCCCGTATTTATACTGGCACCCATTCTTTTCTATATCGACCAAACGACGGACATGAAGTAGAATTATATTAAAGTTATTCTCTAAATAAATACTTAAGTCTGGAAGACTTCAAGCGTCCTTAGCAAATGCACTCTTACCCTGCTAGCATGGACCTTCGTTGATCACATAGTACGTTATTTTAAAGATATGAGATCAAAGACCAACCGTTTCAATCCATTCTAAATGAGAAAATAACTGTCTTGTCTGTCAGTGTATCTATATGTCCTGACCTTTTCACGTCTTATTGGTTGAACGGATTTGGATAAAACTTGGCAGGCGGGTTGATCATGTCCTGGGTTACGAGTTCCGATACAGGATAGGTACTTTTTAGGGTTCCGTAGCCAAATGGCAAAAAACGGAACCCTTATAGATTCGTCATGTCTGTCTGTCTGTCTGTCTGTCCGTCCGTATGTCACAGCCACTTTTTCCCGTAACTATAAGATCTATGCTGTTCAAACTTGGTAAGAAGATGTATTCTGTGAACCGCATTAAGATTTTCACTCAAAAATAGAAAAAGAACAATATATTTTGCGGGTCCCCATACTTGAAACTGAAACTATTTTTTTTTTCCATCAAACCCATACGTGTGGGGTATCTATGGATAGGTCTTCAAAAATGATATTGAGGTTTCTAATATATTTTTTTTCTAAACTGAATAGTTTGCGCAAGATACACTTCCAAAGTGGTAAAATGTGTGTCCCCCCCCCTGTAACTTCTAAAATAAGAGAATGATAAAACTAAAAAAAAAATATGATGTACATTACCATGTAAACTACCACCGAAAATTGGTTTGAACGAGATCTAGTGAGTTGTTTTTTTTTAATACTTCATAAATCGTAAACCGCAATTTACCAAGTACGGAACCCTTCGTGCGCGAGTCCGACTCGCACTTGGCCGGTTTTTTATCCCTTGGCATAATTGCCAAAATATCACATAGGCGAAGCCGCTAGCAGACATAGGTATAAAATAACATAAAACCTTTATATGTCGAGATTAACTTCGATAAAAGAGAGGATTACTAAATAAATTAAATCCTTTAAATAAAATAAATAACAAAGCAAATACAGGTACCCCTGTCTCATAAACAATATAAAATTTCATTAATTTTCTACCAGATCCGGTATGTAATCCCATAAAATGAATTATTAATAAATGGAACATCGATATTCATAAAGATAATTCATGAATTAAATGACGTCGTAATTTATATTGGGCTGTAAATTATAACAATTTATCAATTGATATTGCTTGCAGTATTTTGTTTGTTAACTGGCTGGTAAATGCCAGCCACTTCGGGCCTTATTTATAAAAATCTTTAAATTGATAAGCAGATTCTAAATTCGAATTTTGAATTTAGAAGCTGCTTAAGAGTTGCTAAACAAGGCAAAATATTATTATATACAAGGCCCTTTCTTTGCAAATTTACACCAATTTATTGTAAAAATGAGTTAAGGGGTTGAGTTCATGAAAGGAAAATGAAAATTGAAACAATTTTCCTTATAATTAATTAAGTCATTCGCATAAATAAATGCTCTATTACTAGCATCATAGAACACAAACTTATACATCAAACGTACCTACAACACGGTTTAAATAATTGTGCACATCAAGTGACAAACGATCCCTCACCCGTCTACCCGCGCGGCCTCGCGTTCGTCTCGTGCGCCTATAGAGAGTCGAAAGTCAGAGTGACATTGACAGCTCCATGTGCACAGTTATCCGTTTATTGACCGTGCACTGTAGTACTGCATTCATTCAAAATTCAAATATATTTATTTGTGAAGAACAGGTAAATGATGTTGTACATACACGGTGTTAGTTAAAAAGATTTTTCATCCCACCATCTCGGAAAGAGTATTTTTAATCTTCAATATCTGAGTGGAAAAGCCGTTTTTATTCACTAGAGGATAAAGTAAATTGAATTTAGAACATCGTGTGCACTAAGTTTGTGAATTAAAAAAAACATTAAACCTATTTACTGCTACCTCTATGGTGCCGAATATATCATACAACTTTTTTTTAATTTGTTAAAAACTCAGACTCGGAACCTTCTTGGTGTTCATTTTTCAATTTGCTTTGTACGCGGTTCTAACCATCTCCCTCTCTCTCCAACATTCACGGTACAACTATTAAGTATGACAGATAGTTTACCGAAAAACAGTAAACAAGTGACTTACACCAATATTACAGTACCAAACAAAAATATTACACTCAATTTAAATAACTGTAGCAACGTTACTTTAAAATTTTCTTAATTATACCTTAGTATTATTTTGTTATAATTTAAAGACTATTCTGTAATACTTACCTGTCATAATGTAGTAATTAATACCTAAACTGAAATAAAAGTGTACCTATCTTGTGATTGTAATAGTAGATTAGTAGCCAAGGGCTGTAAGGCATCAATTGTAGCCCGAGATATTTAGGCGCACGAGCGCAGCGAGGGCGCCTATAGTTCGAGGGTGCAATTGATGATTACACCCGAACTAACTATTCTGCTTTACATCTCGATTGTGAGGTAAGTAGAAAAAAACCGGCATTACAAGAATAAAACATTTAAAAAAATATTTATTTTTCAAGAACGAAATTGAGCTTCGCCGTTCGATATTTAAAATTGATGACAATTTTTTTTTTTGTTCTCCCTTCTCGGGCAGGCTAAGGTCTTGGACCATACCGCCTAATCTTCAGTGCAATTTTAACATTCTTTAGTATGCATTAGAATACGGGTGTAACAGATTCTAATAGTTTTTGGAGTATTTGGCAGCAAATTGTATCGAGTCAGCCTTCCCAGTAAGCTTTGCGGAAGTAGTCAATACTACAATAAAATTCTCCGCTCCACTATCCTGAAATCGCTTCTGTCAATGATTTCACATATTGTCTAGTTGCGTAGACAGTTGAGACACAAAACTGCACCAATTTTATATCACAATATCCACTAGGAATCAATTTTTAAATAATATTAACAACCGCTGAACTTCACTCGAAAAAATCCCGCCAAAAACTCCTTGATGACTATTATACTGACACGAAGACAAGGCTAAATAGCAAAGCGACCTCTTTGGTCATTGGGCTGAATGCATGATGTCTATTGCCAGTATGATGGTTAGATGTACGCGAACTTTTTGAAAGAAAGAAGTGTTTTTTTTTTAATTACTTACCGCCCTAGGGCTTTTCTTGCTACACTATTACCCTAGAGCGCTAATTAGTCACCTACAAGCCCCATTTGGAGGTAATAAGAACCTACTTACCGAACATGAGAGATGTAAACGTTTTTTTTTTGCATTTAGTCATTTTCTCGCTGAGGTGGAATGAAAAGTTACGTGTTGCACTCGAGTGCAAAGATTTTTCACCTCGTGCTCTTTTGATTCCCTCGCTAACGCTCAGTATTCTAATTTTGAATCACTCGCTGCGCTCGTGATTCAATTTTAGAATCCTTCGCTTGCTCGGTCATCAAAATTGAACACGCGGTTAAAAAGCAACTTTGCACTCTTGTATAACAAATAACTATTGCTTCACTGTGTGCAGCCTTGCTGGGTATACAATTATTGCTTTTTCACTAAATGTAGCTAAGTGTACACTGCGTACAAGCTGCTTTGCTTAATTTAGTAAGAATTTATGGAATGGTTTTTTTAAGTCTTGGATTTAGGTAGTTTATTAAATATTTTGGGGCCATCCCTCAAACCTAACATGACTGTGTCATTTGATGTCAGTGATGGCGATTGTCGAAATGCTAAAATGTAAGGTGGCCCGTGAAACTTTAATAGCACTTGACAATCCAATATTTTTTTGTAATTTTTCAAATACCTGGCGCCACGCGACACTTTCATTGAAATATTATCACTTGTCTAGAGCCTCTAGTAATAGCCATAAAGCATGTGTATTATTTAATTGCTCTGAGGCTTAAGACAAGTAGGTATTATATGTCAGCGATGGCGATGGTCGCAATGCCAAAATGACACACTTTTGTAAGGCAATCTTAAAAGATAGACATTAGCTGTCACAGATTTATTTTTAGAACTTTTAAAGAGGAACAATGCCATCATACGTGATATTTGCTTTACTTTAACCGTTTACGCAGCGCACGCAACGGAAGCTCTCAAAAAGGAATATTTTTTCCCGTTTTTCAAAATTTTTCTTTTATGCTCAGCTCCTATTGATTGCAGCGTAATGTTATATAGCCTTATTTAACCTTTATTATTATAGGTAGTAGGAGTAGGAATAGGTTATTATTATAACCTTTCTAGATAAATGGATTATCCAACACAAAAATAACTTTTCAATTCCAACCAGTAGTTTCTGAGATTAGCGGGTTCAAACAAACAAACTCTTCAGCTTTATAATATTAGTATAGATTAACACCAAGAATCACATGTTAGCCCTAAAAACCCGATTATTTTCAATTAACTTCAAATAAGGTTTTCAGTGGTTTTGAAATCAATTAATGGTAAGTCAACTGAGATGGCAAATAAATCACAAATGTGTATTTTTCCTACTTGATATTTTTTTTCCGGTTAACTACAAAACCATCGCCGCTGTAATCGACACTAAATCCTCTGGCGACATGTGGACGACTGCTCATGTATGGACACCATGTTGTGCATCATGTCGCACGTCAATTGATGCCTAGTGGACACGAGGATTTATTTATGGTATTAACGTTTAGCGTACCAGTCACAACTTTCAGAGAAAACCTAACTGGCTAGTCGGTACCTGGACAAAAAATCTGAAGACAACTTTTTTGCTTAAACCTGTAAGCACTTTTTACCCGACTGCCGAAGGAGGGTACTGTGTTTATCAGTCTACGTATGCATGTATGTTTGTTCCTATATGACGTTCCAGAGACCAAACGCGTTGGCCGATTTTGATGATTCATACGTCAATCGATGCGTCTTAACTCTGCGAGTGTCATAGGCTACATTAAAATTGGACAATAGAAAAATGGCGGATTTTGGGTGCCATATTGTGGGGGCCAAAATTTTTTTTTCGTCCAATCTCAGGTGATTTCAAAAATATATAACTAACTAAAAAGTTATAAATAAAAAAACTTAATAAAAAAAATCAATCAACCCGACTGCTTCAAAAGCGAACTAAAATGTCGTAAACAAGGAAAAAATCATGCTGTGCAGGCGGAGGATACACCAGATTTTGGTCAGCTAGCCCGCGAATATGTATCCTCCGACTGCACATCATGATTTTCCCCTTGTTTACGACATTTTAGTTCGCTTTTGAAGCAGTCGGGTTTATTGATTTTTTTTATTAAGTTTTTAAGAGTTGAAGGTTAAATTATGATTTTAATACTAGATCTTGAAACAAGCGATAATCAAGAAGATATGGACAAGGATCAGAGCACATCTAGACAGAGTCCTAGTCGTAGCGAAGTGTTGTGTCAGTCTAAGGCGCTGTTCGTTATTATTTATATATTACGTCAAATGTGGGTAGTAATTGAACTGTTATTAGTAAAAGGTGCTAAAGTTTTTATTGTTTGATCGGTAATTATACCAAAAAGAAATAAGTTTCCGTAGTGTAGTGGTTATCACGTGTGCTTCACACGCACAATGTCCCTGGTTCGATCCCAGGCGGAAACATAGGTAGCTTGTTACATTGATACGGAGCTCTTAAGGAACCGTATTAATGTAACAGGATACTTCTTTTTGTATCACACAAAATGCGTATAAGTCCATGCTAATCAATCATATTCAAAATGCGAAAGCAACTTTGTAACGGCTGAACAGATTTGTTAAAACTTAGTACCCGGACAGACCACGACCTTGATTAGGATCATTAACATCTATCTGCCTAGCCTTTTCCAGCTATGTTGGGGTCAGCTTCCAGACTTGGATTAGGATATAGGATATTTTTTGTCGCGCTATTATTATGTTTCCTTGGTATAACAAAACAGTTTTTACACGAGATCACGGAAATATTAAACAAATAGAAGAGAATTTCTGGAGACAACAGCCACTCACAAAACTTATTTACAAAAAAATATAATCGGCTTCCAAATAAAACCACTACAAAGTGAAAAATAACTTCTATTTCGGAAGTCGGTGTTATTGTATGTGTATTTTTTCTTCGTTTTGAAGAGTGTATCAGGGTGAACTGTACACATCTGCGTGGGGAACGCTTTAGAGCGTGATGTTATGTTATGGAATGGTGAAAACAATAAGCAGACAAGCAATTGCAGCAACCCCGAGAGATTTGCCGTCATTTAGGAACAGTACCTTGTTACATTGGCAACGGAACTTTTTAAGTACCGTTTTTAGAGTAACATCGTACGACTTTTTGTGACAGTCTGTCTCAGTGTGCTTTAAGCCTAAAGTTGTGCTCATAACGACATACACTAGCAAAGTTGAGCACTGGCATGTAAATATGTAGGTGCTTGTATTAGTATGTTACATACCTACTATGTCAAACCGTTTCAAGATAAAATAATTTTTAGGGTTCACGAAGGGTCCCAACGGAGCCCTATTGCTGTCACTCACGTGTCCGTTTGACTGTCTGTCCATCCGTCGTCTGTCACACAGATTTTACAGCTAAACGGTTGGAGCTACAATTTTAATTGTTTTAAAATGTAAGTATATTGTTTACACAATACCATAGAAATTGTCAAAAAAAAACTATTTTTTTTATCCGTGGTGTTTTTTTTGGAGAGGACGTAAGATCGAGCATGTTCCTTTCGATCCAAGCGAGTACTTTCTTAAAATGTTCGCTTATAAGTGATACTAACTATGTATATGGTTTGTGTAGGTAGATAGATGTACCATAATTATAGAAAAACATCCTACCTGCATTGTTACTGTAATGCAAAAATAATAATTCATAAATATATCGGAGGAAGGTAAATGATTAATAGTTGGGCACGAAGAAATATCGCTTGTAAACTTATTAATTCAGTTTTGTTTAATTGGCAACATTTAGCTTCTGATTCAAATTTCAATTAGATTTTATTCGATTGGTAACACTTAGTTTTCTCCAGTGTCCAATGCTAGAGAAGGATTTGAATCCTAGAGCAAAGTGACACGTGACAGAGACAGACAATTTGGAGGGAGACGCGAAGGCGCGCGGCAGCGCGGAGTTGACTTGAGTAGAGAGAACTGGAGACGGTATCGCGATCAAGTGTGATGAGTGGCATCATTGGTGCCGGTGGAGTTGCGTCTAAAAGTATCAGGCTAGTGAAAGTGATTACAAACTGGCGCGTCAACTTGCTACTAGAATTGGACAATGGAATATCTCTAAAGCGGCATTAGTTACCTGCTTTGTGCGCGCATTACCCACGGTAAGCCCACAGGGCCGAGGTTATATGGAAGGAAGCCCTCGTGTTTCCGACAAATATTATATTTCTTTGATAAATGTTTCTTCATTATTATGTCCAACTATCTGCCGCCCGCGGGAATGTATGGCACTTTGATGAACCTACCCTACATCCTACTAATATTATAAATGTGAAAGTTTGGATGGATGGATGTTTCTTACTCAATCATGCCAGAGCGGCTGAATAGAACTAAATAATCTGTGGCACAAAGATAGATTACAGTCTGGAAAAAATCATAGGCTAACATCCCCCGGGAATATGTTCCCTAGAGTGAATTTGTAGACAATAACGCGGGCGAAGCCGACGCGAGAAGCTAGTACTTTATAAATTTGCACGTCAAAAACATCAGTCATCAATCATTTTCATCCAGGTGTAATATTCCTTTGGGTTAAAAAAAAACACTTTTGATGTGGGCATAGCCGCTGGCTGAAGCTAGTAAGCTATATTAATAGAAAGTTTCATCAAAATCCATTTCGCAGTTTTTTATGGCTAAAATTTCCATTATGGGCCGTTGATTTGGAAGTTCATATTTTTTTATATGTAGTACTCATAAATAGAAAGCTTTTTACAAATTTTCAAGACTCGGAAATTTTATGTTTTTTTGTATGTTTTTCGTGAGGTAAAAAAATGCGAATTGGTCCAAGAGCGAGCGAAGCGAGCTCGGGAACTTAGGGCACCCCGACACGGATAGGTTAGGTTCGAAGGAGATGACGGGAGCTGAAGTGAGCGAGCAAAGCGAGCGAACGCTGCTCCCGTCATCTCCTTCATGTTAGGTTACTTATGACCCTACAGACAGAAATAGGAGCCCCGCGCAGCGGGGCTCCGTCGACTTTGTTGCTTAAATAGTAATTTTAAATTTAACCATGGATATCTCCATAACCATGGGGTTCTGTGGGGTGGGGATGGTACAGTGAGGTAGCCCCTCAATCGATAATAAAAAAATAATCGATGCAGATTTATGGCAATTTTTATTTTAAACTGAAAACATTAACCATGGATCTCTCCATAACCATAGGGCTCCGAGTAGTGGGGATGGTACTGGGGTATAGCCAAACCTCACCCCCTCCCCCCTCCATCCTCCCCGCATCAAAAATCAACGGCCCATAATCGAAATTTTAGCCCCCGGTTCGATTCCTGGCGGAACCACCTGATGGTTCCGCCAGGAATCGTCGTACCTTGTATTATGAATACGATTTTTTCAAAGTACCGTATTAATGCGACAAAGTCCTCTTTTTTAATCGACTTCCCAAAACGGAGGAGGATGTTCGACGGTAAGTTTTTTTTTGTATATGCTGATTTCTCCATGAATTGTGAAACGCTTTTCAAAATTCTTTTTGTGTTTGAAAGAATACATTCCCGAGGTGGTCTCATATAAATTTGGTAAAGATCTGATTAAGAACTTTGGAGACAAACAACAGAACTCTTCAATAAACGAAGACATATCTCTCGGGATTTCTGCATCGGTTTATTGTACATTGCTAAAGAACTTGCCCGCTAGGTCTCACTACTGAAAAGTGAAAAATAAAAATCTCTCCACACAAAAACCTCTAAAAGCAAAAAATAAACCTTGTACGCGCGTCGGGGAACCACCAATGTTTACAGAAATTTATTTTATTTACGCAGTTTCCCGACGCGAGTACAAGGTTTATTGTGTTGGGGGTTTTTTGAAATTTTATTTTTATTTCATGTTTTTTAAACTACATATAATATACCTAGTAGTAGACTTCAATTAACAATCTATCGAAACAAGTAATTATGACACGACATCTTGCGAAAAAACCAGATTCACATAGTAAAAAGCGAATAACTTTTGAACGGTGAAACCGATTTGAATCGATCATCACTCATCATTTCTTCTTCTTCTTGGCATTGTCGAGAGTGTTCTTACACTCTCGACAAAGCCACCTTCCAAACAAAAAAAAAAACTAAATCAAAATCGGTTCATCCGTTTAGGATCTATGATGCCACAGACAGACACACAGATTGACAGACACACCGATACACAGCAAAACATGTCAAACTTATAACACCCCTCTTTTTCCATCGGGGGTTAATAATGTCCCCCACTGCTTTTGTACGCGATAAACTCAAAAACTACTGAACGGATTTTCATGCGGTTTTTACCAATAGAAAGAAAGAATGAGAATATCTATGGCTGCCTAATAGCTGAATGGATTGGTAAAATACTTAGTACCCGGATAGATCTCGACTTGGATTACGACACAGGTTACTTTCATCCCGATAATCTATGTTCCTTATAATTCGATCACTTTAATTGCAAATACAAAAGTTATAGTATACTGGCTGATATTGGCAACGATAATTTCATAGGTACGACAAATTTAAGGAAAGACTTTTTTTTAACAAAATACAAAATTTTTCAAGTTCAACAAGTTCATGCGAGCAGCTGACGCATATTGCCTCCTCCACGATGCAGCTGACGATTTTTTTGAACTCACCATAATGTCAACTATTCATGAAAGAAGTTTCAGCCGGAATACTATTATTTTTTTAATTATTTTTTTACCGCTTTCGTAACCTCCCACACCCACCGCGGGTGTGTCAGCTGACACTTTCATCACTTATTAGTTATACGAGATCTATTGAATAATATGGCATTCTTTCGGCATAAAACACTACCTAAAAAAAGTTTCCTTGACCATTAGGAAGAACCTGAGCGACTGAGCTCTGCGCGGGTAAAATAGAGAAAACGACGTTTTCTAAAAATTAAACCTAGTTTAATCGATTTTTCCCCTCATAAACCCCTGCATACTAAATTTCGTGAAAATCTTTAGAGCCGTTTTCGAGATTCAGATTATATGTATACATGTATACATATACATAAAACGTAGAATTGCTCGTTTAAATGTATAAGATAACGTACAAACAAACAAGTACAAAACAAAAAAATCATAAAAATGCAAACACATGGATGAAACTTGTCATACGGTGAGCCATGGCTTGGATATAGACATAAGTAGACTTTATATCCCGGTAGTTTGTTAGCACGGGATAACTTTCTATACCCACGCAGTCGTAGCCACTTGCAAAAGCTAGGTACTAACTTTATTTTTTTCGCAAAAGTAACACATCCCAGTAACATAATAAAATGTTATGTGAAAAATGACTCTAAAAAAGCTTGCACAAAAATGATTGTTTCCGCCCGGGATCGAACCGGGGGCCTTGTGCGTGTGAAGCACACGTGATAACCACTACACTACGGAAACTTATTACTCTGTCGTCCAATCAACTGCCATACAACAGAAACTATGTAGAATAACTTTTACTTGATAGTATGCACAATAAACACAATTAATTTTGCACTAGGTACGAGATGGGTGGGTGTGTGTTCCTTGGGTTCCTAAAACGTGGCTCTACGCGAGAGACAATGTTTTTTTATTTGTTTTTGTAATTACGTCACATGACCAGTTAAGCTACCTTTGAGATAATTAATCCTTGTCTTTAAAATAAAGGCTTCTTTTAAAAGTATGACTGGTGTGCGAAACATTTTAGATCCTATACGAGTAAAGCAGTAATAGACAAATGAGTCCCTATAGCAGCTAGAGAATGAGGTATGATGACATGTGACATCCACCAACCCGCAACAGATTAAGGCCCATCCCCTCTTTCACTGAGAGGAGGTCGACGACCCAGCAGTGGGAACATTAATAGGCTGATGATGATGATGATGATGACACGTGTGTGAGCGAATACATTACTTGCAATCATTACTTCATTACTTTGATCAATCATTACTTTAATGTCGACTAAACATTTTGATATTTAAATGAAGCACTTAGCAGCAAATGTACTGTGCAAATAAACTCAGGCAGATGCTTTAAACGCTTAGGTTTCCATCAACGCTTAGAGGGATAAGTCAATCACTGACCTCTTTGGATCAAGGATATTTCTTGATTAAAGCGGATTTTGGAAAGCGGCTCAGAGATCATAAAGATAATATTGAAACTAATATTAAACAAAGGAAATATTGTTTGTTAATACCCCATACATAAATCTAAATAGAAAACGCAAGTCCATCTGCATGAAAACCAACTACTGAGAGCACTGTGAAGCTGCTTAGGGGTCTCGTCGATGCGCATGTGTGTGTGTGAGTGTTCCGTTCCGAGCGTTTGTAGGTAGTTTCCATACTGTTTCTCCATATATATACTGTGATTTGACACCGTTTTTGACACGCGATTCGCGATGTACATACAATCACGTCATATATTTAGATTTATATCTGTGGTTTAAACAAACAAAACATTCAAACAAAAAATTGTTTAAAAATGTTTTGACTAAATTTATAACCGACTTCTAAATAGCTCTCTCTTTTACTTTGTGGTGTTATTATTTGGTAGTCGGTTATTATTTTTTTGTAAAAACGTTTTTATTTTCACTTTTTACTTGTGGGAGATAGCAACAATCCTAAGAGATTTGCCGTCATTTATTGAAGGGTTCTGTTGTATAACTTCAAAGTTCTTCATGAGTACTTTACCAAATGTATACAAGAACACGTCTGAAAAAAACATTCAACGACGAACATATTTTTTTAAATCGGTCGGCATTTGATGGCAAAATCGGTGAACATAAAAAAAACATACGGTCAAAAGTAGAACCTCCTCCGTTTTGGAAAGTTATTTCTTTCACTATTCGTTACACTACCAAGTGCCTGCAATTTTTTTTATACCGGCAAAATTTACGTTTCGAATGAGATAGATGCCGGGACAGAAGACACGGGAAAATGCCGGTTTTAAATAGCTTTCCTTAATTTAGTATGTCAACTGAAAGAGATTACTACCGTCTCAGTATTATTATTTTCGAACTAAGTCAGCCTACCTTATAATTATGGAATGTTGTGTATTGCATGAAAAATTAAATAATGAGGATTAACTAGCTTTTTGTGAATACAACTTCCATACAGCTGACATGGGCTTTTGTAGTTGTAACAGTATGATTCTTTTTTTCTGCAAGATCGACTTAAAAAGACAATATCTCTCTCAAATTCTTTCTTCAATATTTTTTTTCATCATCATCTTTTCAACCGAAAGGAGTTTACTGCTGGATAGGCTTCGCCTCAGCTTTGCCACATTGACCCACCCTGTACCTACTTCTCAAAATGTGCGGGCTTTTGTGAAAAATCATTGTGCATCTTTTTACGTTTTTTTTTTCCCACCAAAACATTACTTATCTATATCGCTAGCCTGGTTTTTCTTTTCCCTCAAGAGCATTGCATTAAAAGCCAGAATTCAGAATATTTAGTGCGATTTATTTATTTATTTATATATCTCAATTACTCAAAGCATTTACAGTTTACCCAACACGTGCAGAGAGTCACAACAATTACTATTACAAATATACATCCATAAAATTTATCAGAGAAACAACACAAATAAAAACATAACAATGCCTAAATAATCCAAAAATACAATAACAATAATTAAAATTCAATAGTAAAATAAAAATATAATTATTTCGAATAATATAATAACAATAATTTAATACAAATAATTTAATAAGAAACATAGTTCAATAATTTAAATTTAATAATAAAAATAATTCAATAATTCAAATTTAATAATAAAATACGTTCAGAATCAATCAGCATTATCTAGGTGCTAAAACACTCTTTACATTCCTTTAGGAATATACGCACATTCGAGTTGAATATGTCGACCTCCGGTTGCTGAGCAGTCAGGGTATTGAGCAATGATACCGCCTGATTGGTAGTAGCATATTCCGCGGTACAACGGTCCGGACTCTGGGAGCCGCGAGGAGAGGGCGCGAGCGCAGTCGCGTGTACTGAGCCCGCGCGGATAGTCCAAAGCGCGACAAGGCCGTGGGGTTGTCGATTTTTCCGTTTAGCAACAAAAAGTAGTGCAAAAGGAGCGCACATTTACGTCTCAGCTCGAGAGTATCAATACCCACCATTCCTGAGACGAACAGAGAGGGATATAAGTAGGGGTAATACCCATACATTTTTTTATACAGATACCGGCAGAATTTACGCTGTGCGCGCTCTAATAGCAAGTTGT
Source organism: Orthosia gothica (assembly GCA_949775005.1). Taxonomy (NCBI): domain Eukaryota; kingdom Metazoa; phylum Arthropoda; class Insecta; order Lepidoptera; family Noctuidae; genus Orthosia; species Orthosia gothica. The sequence continues at coordinate 11,847,273 of OX459034.1, read as the reverse complement.
ACTTTGCCTCGTGTGGATCCCATACAATCGAAGATGCTTCTAGTGCCTTTGCATTATAGTGGTTTTCAACCCGATAATTTAAACGGTTTTTATTCTTAAATATTGAGCAACAAATAATAAATATGTTCTCTATCTTTTTCTTAATATTTGTTTTGTTTTACTTCCTTTATAAAATTGTATTAACAAATAATGTTGTCTAAAAATTTTCCAAATTGCTCAATTTACAAGTTTACAATTCAATCGACAAGTAATAATTATTTTTATACCCATTATAAAATTTTATTTTAGCTTTTCACAATAAAATATCTACATGATGAAACTAGTGACAAAACTCTTTTTGTTATTAGGCAAAGTTTCAAATTTTTTCCTAGAGACTCACTTAAAAACTAGCTATTTCAAGGTACAAATTTTTTTTTACGGAAAACATACCTAGATACACATATTATTGTTTAGTTTCCCTACAAGTGAACGCTCATTCACATTCACTCAAGTTTAAACAGCACTATACATAAGAAGGTGGAATTCAAGAACGTGACTATACATACCGACCGATAGATTCAGAGTTCGTCGCCATAGTAACCTCGACACATGGCGGAAGAGTTAAGGTTCTGCGAAATTGTTATCAGAGAAACTTTCCACATGGAAGTAGTGACTTCCTCAATGTAATTAATCTGATCATCTAGTTTACCGCTAGTGTGTTCTCTTCAAAGACATAACAGTTAAATATACAAATCAAAAAGTTGTTTACCCCTCCCAACCATCGTTAAAAATATCGGTAAATATATAAAAAATCCGGCAAAAGCAACCAAAAAAAAAACAATTTGACTCCAATTAACAAAATTATGACCAACCCGGAAAACCACCCATACGCACTAAACGTTTTGGAAATACTTTCATTATGCGTACAGCTAATGAGTGGAATTCCCTGCCGGAGTCTGTGTTTCCCGATAGCTACAATCTAGGAGTCTTTAAGTCAAGAGTGAATAGATTACTTCTAGGCAAGCGTGCTTCACCGTCGACCACATCATCGCTTACCATCAGGTGAGATAGTGGTCAAGCGCGGGCCTATAATATATATAAAAAAAAAAAAAAATGTAACGCAAAAACCGAACTCAAACATTTACCCGTTTATATGCGGACGATAATAAAAATACACCTTCAGGACATGTTCGTTAATCCTCGGAATATTCCGTCGAATTTAATCTCAGTGATTATATGAATGTGCGCAATCCCTTAACTGAAAGGTCCAAGTTAAGGCCTCTTACCCTAATTTATTCTGGGTACCAACTTCGGTACGGTATAAACCATATTTTCATTGTGAAAGGAAATTTTAGCAGAGATAATAACTTATGTAGCTACTGTGGCTACAAATAATAGATTTTGATATATTTCAGTAGTTTCAACAACATGTTTTGCTTATAAGATAACCGTCTTGATATAACGTGGCTCAAAATAGACTGCCTGGAAGGTAGTTACATGCAGCAACGAGTTAGAATTTTTTCCCATAAACGTAACGATCTAAAGAAATTAACAATATCTTCAGTTTCTTAAGGTCTCCTTCGCTAATTCTGATGCAATGTAACATCAATGTCAAGATTAATGTGGTTTCAAGTTTACCAGAGGCCCTAGACAAGTGAAATTGTTTCAAAGAAAGCGTGGCGATAGCGATAGCAAAAATGCCAAAAATTAATGGAAATGTCGAACGCTATCGAGATTTCACATGATAAATCCTCTATATTTTAGCATTTCGACAATCGCCATTGTTTCCATCGAATGACACTTGTCTAAAACCTCAGGTAAATTAATAACTACTGCATTTCGGATTAAAATGGACTGTAAAAGAATAATAATAATAATAATAAATAGTTTATTGTCACAAAGAAACATACATTAGTATACACTGATTAACAAAATTCTAACTACGCTGCATAAGTCTGTATACAGATATTGTGAGCCCTGCCTCTCAAACTAGGATTACCTGTATTTTAAGAGACAGTGTTCAGCTGTGAGGTTACTTTAAAATAGGGTTTATACAACTGCGGACTGTGCAAACCTATTGTTCGTGTTAACAGTCAGATTTACTTTTATACATATTATATTCAAAAAAGGGAAAATAATATCGCTAACAATTAGATACCTACGTTATAGTGAATAGGTGAATGTGTGTGGGGATGTGTCTATGATGTATGTGTGGTGAGTTTTTGTTAGAGACTAGTGAGTGTGAGGTGTTATTATGTGAAGAAATATAATGTTAAAATAATGCAATATTAGGCAATGTATACGAGAAGTGATTCAGTTTGTGCATAGTCCTGTTGAAGTAGCCATTCCATCACCTTAGCTTTCAATTTAAATTTATTACAGTCGAGTATATTTAGTTTCTTATGAATTTTCTTGTAGATTAGTGTACTTAATGTGAAGTATTGGTGTCTGGCAAAGGCGGTTTTGTGTCGTGTACCTGGGGGAATAATGGTTCGTTTATTGGGATCAGACGGTGGGACACTGGAGTGTCTTCTGAGAACGGATTGCAATACGAAGAGCTGACGAACTGTCAGTACCTTACAATCTGTGTATAGTTGAGTTGTAGGATAGCGATAAGGTTTTCGTAGCATCACTTTCAGTATGCTCTCTGGGCTCTCTCCACTCTAAGAAAACTTGTTTTACCTGCACCACCCCATACAGTAATGCAGTACCCCAGAACGGACTGACACAGGGCATAGAACACCATTTTTAGAGTATCAGGGTTTGCTGAAACTCTAAGAGATTTGAAAGTATATATTAGTCTCAGCTTTCTCGAGGTTAGGGCATCAATGTGATTGTTCCAGCGTAACCCAGCATCTATTTGAACACCAAGGTATTTAACGTGATCGGTACGCGTGAGTGTTGGACACATACATGAGGATGCCAGTTGTGAGCAAGTGTGCGCTATTAGCGAGAGGGTGTGGTCTGGTGCGGTGCTCTGTCGGATAGCGAATGGAATATATGATGTCTTGTTACAGTTGAGGGTAAGCAGGTTTAAGTTGAGCCATTTTATTATTTTACGTAGTGCCAATTCCGCGCTACTTTTAACACTATCCCATGTTGAGCCGTCAACTATAACCCCGGTGTCATCGGCACACACAAATATCCTCGAGTTGGGAAGGGACATTCTGCATAAGTCATTTACATATATTTGAAACAAAATAGGATCCAAGATGCTACCCTGGGGCACTCCGTAGGACAGGGTTTCTTCATCACTTAAGTGATCATCGATTTTGATTCTTTGGGTACGGTTGTTCAAATAATCCTTGAAGATTTGCAGTGCTATACCTCTAACACCAAGCAGCTCTAATTTGGCAATAAGTATGGGAACAGAAACTGTGTCAAATGCCTTCGAAAGATCTAGGAATATTCCCAGACATTTGGTTTTCCTATCGAGATTCCTAGCAACCAACTGTGTCAAATCAAGCACTGCATCTTCAGTCAGAAAGGATTAGAAAGCTGGTAACAAAATTATAAGTGCCGCATCGGTTGAACTGCAAGGTTAAACAACGCTTACCAAGGTCGGTCCGTTGATGGGTGCCCATCTTTCCTTAGTTAAGCTGTTGGTCCCGGCTGTCGTTTGAAGATCTTTGACAGTCGTGACGGGTAGTACGAAGCCTGATATGTGACACCAGTCTAGCGGAGGAAGAGGTATCGTGTTATCCAATTACTGGGTTCTGGAGGTTAGATAGGTTACTCCATGTAAAATGAAGTAACCTACTACTACTGGACGCCGACTCCAACAGAGTTGGGAAAAGCCCAGGCAGATTTTTAAAAGAAAGGATTAGCATTCCTTTCTTCAAGATTTCGTATTTAACCTATGCTTATCAACCAATAAAATAATAAGGGATAATACAGCAGAGTGTTGTTTAATTAATGTGTTGCATCATAACGCTACGGAAAAAAAATATATGGAATATTTTATTTATAACTAAAATGTTGGAGAAGACAAGAAGCATGTACTCTCTTAAACTCTAAATTGACCACAATTCAAACACATCCATAAATCTTCAACAATCCGTAACAAAACCCAGTTAATCCATCAAACGATGGCAATTAATCCATAACCGAAGCGATGACTAATGACAACACACTAGAACACTACCAGAGATAATTACCCAAAATCAATCCTGACGATTGACAATCTCGTGGCACTAAACATTAGAGAGGAAACACAATATCTTTGCAGGGGCAATAAACTATAGGGAGAGGCTGTATTAATCATCTTGAGGTTACGCACCACTGATGCCTTTATGAAGATATGAGGAATAAATAATTTCTCCATGTATTTTATGAAAGGATGCGGTCAAGGGTAGCGATGAATAACTGGAAAGTAAGGAGGCAAGGATTGGTATTGATTGTGGATTTGGATAAACTTGACGATTTGTGTTTTTTTAATAGATACTTTGTCAATTGTTTCTTGAGTCTTGGCATTTTTATCTATCAATAGTTTCCAGTACAAAAATTCTCACAAATATAATGTTCATTCTGCCTAGACTTTTCCCAACTTAGTTGGGGCAGCTTGTAGTCTAACGGGATTCGAACGCATGGGTAACTAAACACGATGATACCCCTTGGCAAGACTGGTGTGAGATTTCAGGCTTCTGACGGGTAGTCGACTGTCACGGATCTACAAATCTCTCAAAATTATTTTCAGTCGCACAAAAACTGCTGGTCATTGGTTAAATGATTTATCAACGCTTGACTAGCGTTTCATTTGTGACGAGTAAATAATTGTCGTGCCAGAAACCGAGTTTAAATATAACCAGGTATCTAAATAGACACTGCTTTAGGGATTCAAATTAAATGGAAGGGAATGCGGTGATTTCAAAGACTTTGCTTAGCAACATTAAGGGATAATACATCGGAGTGTTGTTTAATTGTTATTCAGATAATTAATCCATGGCAACGCTCTTGAAGCTTGTATTATGCCCTGAGCACATAAATTACGAACCAGAAGGGAATGTACTAACACAAGGCCAATGAACGGCCAGGCGTCACCACATTGACCGATCCAGTGCGTCTTGCATCCAGTACATTCCCGCAACATTAACCAGGTCATCGGTCTACCTAGTAACGCATCGTCTTCCGGTTCGCGGTCGCCATTTCAGAACTTTTTGGCCCCATCGGCATTCCGTTCTGCGACCGATGTGGCCTGCCCACTGCCACTTAAGATATATATTACCGGGTACCTATTCTAGTTAAATATGGTACCTACATTGTCACTTAACAAAAATAGTATTTAGCTGTTAAACAGTAAAATATACAACTGTACTGTTTAACCACTTAAATCTAGCTGAGATTTAGGTGGCCAATTATTTTTAATAGGCATGCTACGTTAATTATCAGCTTTAATGTAGGATAGTCATTGGTTAACATTTTGCTTTTCGACAGTTTTAAAATGGTTGTCAGTGGCTTAATAGGCGACGTTCTCATTTTCTTAAAGGGGCCTCACACTTTGATTACATCTCGTGTCAAACTTAATGATGGCTGTGATCGTTGTTTAACTCGCTGTGCAGTACTCGACCCCTCACGCGCAGCGTCTTGCAACGTGTTACGTGCCGCCATTAAGTTTAAATTGATCAAGCAGTAAACATGATCTATTGTTCTTCATCGCCCATTGTAAACATCAGCACCCGTCCTATCGATTTTGAACCCTAAATTAAAGGGTTATGCTGAAGGTCCCTACACGGCTACGATTTGTCCACAAAATCACGGAATCCAGGAAGTTTTATTCAAAATCAATTATTTTGAAGGGATCTGAGTAATCCAACACACGCGCCTCCATTCATTTGAGTAAGAAATAAATGGTTAATTTGTAAAAAATAAAAACAAATCAAAATGTGTGTGTGAGTTTAGTGGTTTTGTAAACATGAGCATACGAGAAGGTCAGATTAAATTAGAGAACGGTGTTTCTTGTGTACTACAAATAGGCCGTTCATTGGCCTTGTGTTAGTACACAAGAAACACCGTTCTCTAATTTAATCTGACCTTCTCGTATGCTCATGTTTACAAAACCACTAAACTCACACACACATTTTGATTTGTTTTTATTTTTTACAAATTAACCATTTATTTCTTACTCAAATGAATGGAGGCGCGTGTGTTGGATTACTCAGATCCCTTCAAAATAATTGATTTTGAATAAAACTTCCTGGATTCCGTGATTTTGTGGACAAATCGTAGCCGTGTAGGGACCTTCAGCATAACCCTTTAATTTAGGGTTCAAAATCGATAGGACGGGTGCTGATGTTTACAATGGGCGATGAAGAACAATAGATCATGTTTACTGCTTGATCAATTTAAACTTAATGGCGGCACGTAACACGTTGCAAGACGCTGCGCGTGAGGGGTCGAGTACTGCACAGCGAGTTAAACAACGATCACAGCCATCATTAAGTTTGACACGAGATGTAATCAAAGTGTGAGGCCCCTTTAAGAAAATGAGAACGTCGCCTATTAAGCCACTGACAACCATTTTAAAACTGTCGAAAAGCAAAATGTTAACCAATGACTATCCTACATTAAAGCTGATAATTAACGTAGCATGCCTATTAAAAATAATTGGCCACCTAAATCTCAGCTAGATTTAAGTGGTTAAACAGTACAGTTGTATATTTTACTGTTTAACAGCTAAATACTATTTTTGTTAAGTGACAATGTAGGTACCATATTTAACTAGAATAGGTACCCGGTAATATATATCTTAAGTGGCAGTGGGCAGGCCACATCGGTCGCAGAACGGAATGCCGATGGGGCCAAAAAGTTCTGAAATGGCGACCGCGAACCGGAAGACGATGCGTTACTAGGTAGACCGATGACCTGGTTAATGTTGCGGGAATGTACTGGATGCAAGACGCACTGGATCGGTCAATGTGGTGACGCCTGGCCGTTCATTGGCCTTGTGTTAGTACATTCCCTTCTGGTTCATAATTTATGTGCTCAGGGCATAATACAAGCTTCAAGAGCGTTGCCATGGATTAATTATCTGAATAACAATTAAACAACACTCCGATGTATTATCCCTTAATGTTGCTAAGCAAAGTCTTTGAAATCACCGCATTCCCTTCCATTTAATTTGAATCCCTAAAGCAGTGTCTATTTAGATACCTGGTTATATTTAAACTCGGTTTCTGGCACGACAATTATTTACTCGTCACAAATGAAACGCTAGTCAAGCGTTGATAAATCATTTAACCAATGACCAGCAGTTTTTGTGCGACTGAAAATAATTTTGAGAGATTTGTAGATCCGTGACAGTCGACTACCCGTCAGAAGCCTGAAATCTCACACCAGTCTTGCCAAGGGGTATCATCGTGTTTAGTTACCCATGCGTTCGAATCCCGTTAGACTACAAGCTGCCCCAACTAAGTTGGGAAAAGTCTAGGCAGAATGAACATTATATTTGTGAGAATTTTTGTACTGGAAACTATTGATAGATAAAAATGCCAAGACTCAAGAAACAATTGACAAAGTATCTATTAAAAAAACACAAATCGTCAAGTTTATCCAAATCCACAATCAATACCAATCCTTGCCTCCTTACTTTCCAGTTATTCATCGCTACCCTTGACCGCATCCTTTCATAAAATACATGGAGAAATTATTTATTCCTCATATCTTCATAAAGGCATCAGTGGTGCGTAACCTCAAGATGATTAATACAGCCTCTCCCTATAGTTTATTGCCCCTGCAAAGATATTGTGTTTCCTCTCTAATGTTTAGTGCCACGAGATTGTCAATCGTCAGGATTGATTTTGGGTAATTATCTCTGGTAGTGTTCTAGTGTGTTGTCATTAGTCATCGCTTCGGTTATGGATTAATTGCCATCGTTTGATGGATTAACTGGGTTTTGTTACGGATTGTTGAAGATTTATGGATGTGTTTGAATTGTGGTCAATTTAGAGTTTAAGAGAGTACATGCTTCTTGTCTTCTCCAACATTTTAGTTATAAATAAAATATTCCATATATTTTTTTTCCGTAGCGTTATGATGCAACACATTAATTAAACAACACTCTGCTGTATTATCCCTTATTATTTTATTGGTTGATAAGCATAGGTTAAATACGAAATCTTGAAGAAAGGAATGCTAATCCTTTCTTTTAAAAATCTGCCTGGGCTTTTCCCAACTCTGTTGGAGTCGGCGTCCAGTAGTAGTAGGTTACTTCATTTTACATGGAGTAACCTATCTAACCTCCAGAACCCAGTAATTGGATAACACGATACCTCTTCCTCCGCTAGACTGGTGTCACATATCAGGCTTCGTACTACCCGTCACGACTGTCAAAGATCTTCAAACGACAGCCGGGACCAACAGCTTAACTAAGGAAAGATGGGCACCCATCAACGGACCGACCTTGGTAAGCGTTGTTTAACCTTGCAGTTCAACCGATGCGGCACTTATAATTTTGTTACCAGCTTTCTAATCCTTTCTGACTGAAGATGCAGTGCTTGATTTGACACAGTTGGTTGCTAGGAATCTCGATAGGAAAACCAAATGTCTGGGAATATTCCTAGATCTTTCGAAGGCATTTGACACAGTTTCTGTTCCCATACTTATTGCCAAATTAGAGCTGCTTGGTGTTAGAGGTATAGCACTGCAAATCTTCAAGGATTATTTGAACAACCGTACCCAAAGAATCAAAATCGATGATCACTTAAGTGATGAAGAAACCCTGTCCTACGGAGTGCCCCAGGGTAGCATCTTGGATCCTATTTTGTTTCAAATATATGTAAATGACTTATGCAGAATGTCCCTTCCCAACTCGAGGATATTTGTGTGTGCCGATGACACCGGGGTTATAGTTGACGGCTCAACATGGGATAGTGTTAAAAGTAGCGCGGAATTGGCACTACGTAAAATAATAAAATGGCTCAACTTAAACCTGCTTACCCTCAACTGTAACAAGACATCATATATTCCATTCGCTATCCGACAGAGCACCGCACCAGACCACACCCTCTCGCTAATAGCGCACACTTGCTCACAACTGGCATCCTCATGTATGTGTCCAACACTCACGCGTACCGATCACGTTAAATACCTTGGTGTTCAAATAGATGCTGGGTTACGCTGGAACAATCACATTGATGCCCTAACCTCGAGAAAGCTGAGACTAATATATACTTTCAAATCTCTTAGAGTTTCAGCAAACCCTGATACTCTAAAAATGGTGTTCTATGCCCTGTGTCAGTCCGTTCTGGGGTACTGCATTACTGTATGGGGTGGTGCAGGTAAAACAAGTTTTCTTAGAGTGGAGAGAGCCCAGAGAGCATACTGAAAGTGATGCTACGAAAACCTTATCGCTATCC